>OU342735.1:441635478-441683630 GCA_910589765.1 Avena atlantica | reverse complement strand
CTGTTTGAATTCAAATATTTATCAAATATTTTTAGTAGATAACTACTGTTTATTAATGTGTTTTAAAGTCCATTTTAGAATAATTTCTTTTATTCCCTTTGTTTATTATTATTTAAATAGACATTTGTCTTATTTAAATAAGATTTAAATATGTTTCTCATCCATATTATGTTTATTAAAACTTTATTTGATCCCAACTTTTGCAAAACTTTTCAGTAGGTTTTAAATCATTTAATATATGATTAAATATTTCTCTTTGATTATTTCAAACATTTTATTATAATGTAATATTATTTTAAGTGAGGTTTTTGTCTTTATTAAAGGAATTTGAATAGGTTCCAACCATATAATTATACTTATTTAATTCTTTATTCTTTTTAAATTAATTGGATAATTTTAATCCATTTTGGCAATTTCCATTATTTCTCTCATGATTTAATTAATCATTTACATTAGGGATTTGTCTTTATTTAGAACAAATATGGTTCAAGCCCATATAAGTTTTATTCAAATAATCTTTATCCTTTATTATTTGGATTATCTTTATTCCATTTGCTTATGGATTTAACTCATGGTTTAAATTGTCTTCTAAATAATTTTATTGGGATTTATTATTAGTTTAGGCAATTTGTCTTTATTTAAATAAAATTGAGTTTTGTTCAATCCTTATGATTTTATTTAAATAATCTCTTACTCCTTTTTTATTATTCAATAATCTTTCATTTGTTTATGGATTTATCCAAGATTTTATTTGGCCGTTGAATACTCCTTATTTCTTTCTTTCTTTGCCTGATAAAATTGATATCTTTTTATTTATAGATCCAAAATTGGTGATTCCAATTTGTATATTTTTTTATTTAATATTTGTTTATCTTTTAAATACTTTTAGGATTTCTTTGCTCAAGATTTGGTATGTATTTTTAGATAGGAGCTTATTAGCTTTGTAAATTATTTCCTTTTATCTTATTAAATTCATAATTTTTATCTATGGCTCCAAATTGAATGAAACCAATTTCTATGGTTTTATAATATTTTTGTTTATTATTTTTGATCATTTATAAAGATTGCTAAATTTTTATATAGATCAAATCCATAGTCTTAGAGATCTTGGAAATGATTTTCTTCCATTAGGGTTTTAGTGTTTTGGTTTATTTTTTCAAGTGTTTAAATTTCAAGATACATTCATTGATGAATGGAGCATTCACTTGATTGAAATTTTGTTGGATTCCCTTTTCATTCAAATTTTATTCAAGAAGGGTTTTGATGTTTCCATTTAGAAGAAAAAAGTTTCTTTTCACCCTAAATTTCAACAATTAATTCTTTTGTTTATTTATTTTTCACATTTCAAAATTTGGAAAATTTTGGGACGTGACACTTTGTTTTCAGTAAACCGGTGAGATTGACAACCTCACTGTAAGTTGGGGCAAAGTTTTGAGTTTGTGTTGTGCATGTTCCAAGTTGTTAGCAACACGTTGGAGTTGTTTCCTTACTCCTACTGGTTCGATAACCTTGGTTTCATAATTGAGGGAAAACTTCCTGCTGTGCTTATGATACCTTCCTCTTAGGGTTTCCCAATGAGGCTCTAAAGTTAACTGAGCCGCATCAAGATATTTTTCTGGCGCCGTTGCCGGGGAGATAAGGACAACTTCAATCTTTCCTCCTCGTCAGTCACCTTTCAGATAGAAGAAGATTCTTGCAAGGGGAGTTTCTCACAACCAATCTCTTTACTTTGTTTTTATTTTTCTTAGTTTCTTTTGTTTTTGTTCTGCTTGTTTCTTCTTACCAAAAACACACACAAAATTAGTTCCTACTATAGTTGTTATTTTTGTTGGTCTGTTATTTCTATCAATGGTTGGTTTCTTTGAAACTAGATCTTATTGGAAAGGTGGGTTCACAGAAGAACAAAATATTATTATAAGGAACACCTCTTGTCACAGAAAGGGAAACACTTATGGGAACACATTAATAAATTGCATACCATTGCTAGAAACATGTGCTCTACTTATATGTTACTTATTTCTTTGATAAATCTTGTTGCTGTAGGAGGTATAAACACCTCCCTTTTCAATGTGAGTATAATGATAATGTTACCATATCTTCTTATGTTCAAGAATTGAAAGGGTGCATTTATGATGTGGAACAAACTGAAGAATTTATTGCTTGGAAGGGTGCATTTGAACTTGATAATTTGCTTGAAAATACTGATGATGCACCTGATAAATATGAGGTTGATGATATACTTAAATTTTTCTTTGATAATTACAAGGAAGAAAATGGATATATACTTCAATATTTTAATAGATGATTTCCATCAACAGAAGAGACTAATGCCTTGCAGGAGCCTATGGAAGAAGAAATTGCTAAAACTGGAATCTCGTTAGATGACAAAGAGGAGGAGAGTGATGAACAAAAGGAGGAAGAATGGATTAGCTACCCATGCCTACCTTCTAATGAGAGTGACTCTTTATCCCTTACATTGTTTGATTGTCCCCCATGCTTACCAAAGGAGGATGCATGTTATCTTCCTGTGGATCTTTTGAAATATCTACCATGGGTAAAAATTAATTATGCTCCCGTTATCTATGATAATCATGATATTTTGGTAAAACTTAAGGTAATCCTTTATTTGTGCCTAACTTCAAAATGCATGGCACTAAAGAGTTTTGCTTAGAAATTGTTTATGATAAAGCTCTAGATGATGGTCCTATATTGGTTGATAATATTAATTGTACTACTATTGAAAATGAGATTGGAGAGGCATTGACTTCATCTTGGAACCCCATACCCCTTGAGAATGATACATCATGTTATAAAATTGTTAAAGGTGGGTTTGAAGGTTTTAATCCCACTATTTTTTAGCTTGATAAAAATTATGTGTTTGTAGATCATGAAAAGCATACTTTATGTGATAGTTATATTGTTGAGTTTATTCATGAGGCTACTGAAAATTATTATGAGAGAGGAAAATATGGTTGTAGAAGTTTTCAGGGTACTGAAACACCTCTCTATGTGCTGAAAGTTTTGAAGTTACTCTTGTTTTATCTTCCTATGCCTGTCACTTTGTTCTTTGTGAATTTATTTGTGTACAATATTCCTATGCATAGGAAGTGGGTTAGACTTAAATGTGTTTTGAATTTGCTTCTTGATGCTCTCTTTTACTTCAATTCATATTTCCTATGTGAGCATCTTCTCAAACTATCAAGCCTAACTTAAAGGCGTTAAAGAAAAGTACTAATTTGGAGATAACTCAAATTTCAGTAGGTTTTTATTTTGTTGAGTCTTGGAAGTTATTACTTCTGTAATAAACTCTCCTTATCCTTTTTGTGTGGTTTTGTGCCAAGAATAACCTCTAATGAGAGAGAGAAGTAAGATTTGGGGAAGTTCCTGTCTCGAAATAGATTTTTGTGCTTCACTGTAAAAATCCGGGAAAAATCCCTGTATGTCGCATTGAGCTGTAATTTTCTGAGCTTATGCTTCAGGTTGTTATCTAACTTCCGTTAGTTCAATACTTTTTTATTTGAGCAACAGAAGGTCTTAAAAAAATTAGTTTTTACCTGCTGGTCTATTTTAACATATTTCTGCCATTATTTGCATTTGCCTCTATCGGTTTATTTTTGAGTTCTCTTTCATCACTTGAGATTTTTAAAGGAATTTCTACAGTATCTGGTGTTCTAATGAAAGTTTTACTTGTGTGGAATCTAAAACCCAAAGGCCTATTATCTTGAATACACTAATGTTGCTAATGAAGAATTGTGTGAAGTTTTGTATGAAATAAATTTTCAAGTGTAGGGGAAGAATGATGTGATGAGATGAAGAATGGACAAAAGCTCAAGCTTGGGGATGACACCCCGAGTCACCCGAATAAATATTCAGTAGGTACAAGCATCAAAGCTTGGGGATGCCCAAGGCATCCCCTTCTTCATCAGTAAAAATCTCAAGTCTCTTACTAAACACTTTCTTTTTATTGTTTCATGCACTATTGTGTTGTTCTTGGAGGGTCTTAGTTTTATTTTTTGTTTTTCTTTTGTTCGGTTTGCTTGAATAAATTAGTTGGACCCCCGCTTTCGCTCTTTTGTTTCAAATAAGTTGATTGGTGTTGGAAAAGAGTAGAGAGTCTCATGCTTAAGTGGTACAAAAGGGAGCTTGTTTTGACTGTGGCTTAAACTTTATCATGTCATGCTAGATGTTGCTTTTACCTTATGCTTAGTGATTATTTCTATATCATGACTTGTTCCAAACAATTGAGACTGCTTAATGTGCCTTGAAATAATAATGCATTGTTTTAGCATACAAAAGCATAATATTGTGGTATTATCCTTTGATGTTTTGTTTGGGTTGAATTGGCACATGCTTACACCATGTTATGACTATGAACTAGTCACTATGATTATTTAGTTTTTGACTTGTGATACCACTTTATGATTTGATTGATAATGTCTTGTCACTCTGCATGATTGGCCATTATTGCTCTCTTAGTCGGTCGCTCCCAGTCTTTTGGTAGCTTCCACTTGTACTGAGTAAGATCTACTCATGCATCCAACTCCCAAGAAAACAAGTTATTCCAAAGAGTCCATTATAAATTCCTATGCATGGTGTGTTACACCATTCCAAGTATTTTCATGTTTTATCTATCTTCCAAATTAAACTTATTATGTGAAATTAGTGATTAAAGCTCTCACAAACTTGATGGCACACTTTATTTTCTTGCACCTAATAAGCTTGAACCATTGTGTCATCTATGTTGTATATGCTTGCACTTATAAGTTGGGAATTAGCAGAACAATGCTGTCATGGGGAACTCTTTCAACACCTGTACATATTAGCCAGTTGATATCATGATCTTTTGTTTATGTATGTCGGCGGTGTGAAATAAAAGGAGAGATTGTAAGTTCATGGAGTATTATATATGTCTTAGAGAAACACCTAGGCGGCTAGCTGATACGTCCAAAACGTATCTCCTTTCTCGAACACTTTACTATTGTTTCTCCGCTAAACTTGTGTGAATTGGATACAACTAACACAGACTGACGCTGTTCTCAGCAGAATTACCTTGGTGTCTTGTTTTTGTGTAGAAAATCAACTATAAGGAAAAATCCCGGAAAATATGCCAAAACTTATATTTCACCAGAGGATCCACGGAGCCAGAAGACGAGACGGAGAGGAGGCCTGGGGGCCCAGACCCACCCAGGCGCGGGCCCACCACTGGCCACGCCTAGAGGGGTGAAGCCACCCCAGGCACCCCCTTGGCCTCCCTCTACGCCTATAAGTTACCTTTCGACCTAAAAACCGAGGGGGGTTTGATAGTTTTCCAGAAAGAGTTCCGCTCCGTCGCTGCCACCAGAAACCAAGATTCGGATCCAGAAACTCCGTTCTGGCACCCTGCCGGGACGGGGAATTTGGAGAGGATCATCGCCATCGTCATCACCAACGCATCTCCATCAACCACCGATGTTTCCCTCTTCCATGAGTGAGTAATCCCCCGCTGTAGGCTTGGGGATGGTAGGGATTAGATGAGTTCTATCATGTAATCGAATAAGATCTGTTAAGGCATAGTGCCTAGTATATCTATTAGTGATATTTGACTTTGTTGCAACTTGTTGTTCTTAATGCTTGTCACTAGGGCCCGAGTGCTATGATCTCAGATCTAAGCTTATTATTGAATCATTATGATAGTATTGTTTGTGATCTTATCTGCAAGTTGTGTACACATATCATTGTCCAGATCCAAAGGCCCCAAAGTGACAATAATTGGGATAACCAGAGGGGGTGGCTGTGGTGTGAGGATCACATGTGTTCACGGAGTGTTAATGCTATGCTCCGGTGCTCTATTAAAAGGAGCACCTTAATTGCTAATAGTTCCCTAGAGGCCCCGCTGCCACGGGCTGGCTGGATAGAAGATGTTGTGCAAGTTCTTATTGCGAGCACGT
This sequence comes from Avena atlantica, assembly GCA_910589765.1. Classification (NCBI taxonomy): domain Eukaryota; kingdom Viridiplantae; phylum Streptophyta; class Magnoliopsida; order Poales; family Poaceae; genus Avena; species Avena atlantica. The sequence continues at coordinate 441,677,703 of OU342735.1, read as the reverse complement.
ATGAATATATTTGGAGGAAATGCTTAGGATTGTTTAGTACTTGGATGCTTGTTATTATTTATCTGCAATGCCCTAGATCTTGAATTTACATGTTTAGACTCGTCCATGCAATGCCCGTCCATCCATCCCTATGCCTACCGCACTCGAATCTTACTGTTACTGTTACTGTTACTGTTACTATTGCTCCTGTTTTGCTGTTGTTGTTGCCTTGTGATACACCCAATTTGCATCACCTTTCGATATCATAATTTACCTCTATTCATTGATGTTTGTATTATTATGAGGTATTACTTATGGCTTTTTCATCTGTTTATGCATGTTGGATGATTCTTGGAGGATGGATTGCCGGAGTCTGGATTCTGATGGAAAAGAAGGCGTTTCGGTGCAATTTCACAAAGATCAAAAAAATACCAGAAAAATATGGAAACATATTATTTTACCAGAAGACGAAGGAAGCCAGAAGGAGGGACGGAGTGGGGTTTCAGGGGGCCCACACCCCTAGGCGCGGGCCCACCTAACTCCGCGCCTAGGGAAGGTGTGGCCCACCTGCCTAGCCTCCGACTCCGCCCCTTCGCCTATATCTTCCCTACGAAACCCTAATACCAGGGGAGCGATCACAAATAGATTTCTGTCGCCTCTGGCGGCGGAAAACACCGAGAGAGAAAGATCTCTCTGGCAGACAAATTTCTGCGAGGGGAATTCCTTCCCGGAGAGGGGAGACCGTCGCCATTAACACCGTCATCAAGCTAGGGTTCATCGGGATCATCATCATCCACACCGTCATCTCCACCAGCACCATCATCACCACTCCGTCCCGCTATAACAATTGTGTTGGATATTGCTTTAGTTCTTAGGGGAAACTTTCCCGGTGTTGATTACTATTGTAGTTGATGCTTGTGAGTGGAACCATTGGATTATTGTTTATGTTCAGATTGTTATCTATTATCATGTCATCTTTGATCTTGATCCATATGGTGTCTTCTGAGTAATTCGTCTAGTTGTTGAGGACATGGGAGAAGTCATGTTGTTAGTAGTGAATCTGTGATGAGTTATTATTCAATGGTTTAGTATTTAAGTTGTGGCGCTTTTCTTCTAGTGGTGTCATGTGAACGTCGACTACATGACACATCACCGTTTATGGGCCTAGGGGGATGCATTGTGTATTTGGCTACTAATCGTGGGGTTGCCGGAGTGATAGAAACCTGAACCCCCGTTAGGACACCTTTGCACAAGGGAGTGTAGGATCTCAGAGTTTAAGGTTGTGGTTAGATTTATATCTTAATTACTTTCCTGTAGTTACAGATGTTTGCAGGGGGTTTAATCACAAGTATGTATTAGTCCTAGTAAGGGCGGTATGTTAGCACAGGTTCACCCACACAACACTTACAAACACCAAAGAAGAGTACTCAGCTATTTTAAGTGAAAGCACTTGACATAATTTCCATGTGTCCTCGAGAACGTTTGGTCCTTATAAGTATTTCCACCGGCTTGTCCTTTGCTAAGAAAGGATTGGGCCACTTGCTCTTTTTGTTCGTTACCTTTGTTACTTGCTCCTTGTTTTGTTGCCTTGTCAGAAAACCACTAAAAATCCATTTGCTAAGTATTCACAGGGATTTCCTGCTCCATACCACTGTTCAGCACCTTCTGCTCCACGTTGGGATCGAAACTCCTATTTATCGAAAGTACTACGATACACCCCCTATAGTTGTGGGTCATCAAGACTATTTTATGGCGCCGTTGCCGGGGAGTGAAGCGCTATTGAAGAGTGGAACTGGTAAGGGAAACTTTTACTATGAGTATTGGTTTTGTTACTGCTTGTTACTTTGTTTCCAATATGGATAACCCACTTGGTTTTCTGTTCGGTAAAACTACTACCGCTACAAGGGTAGTAGATGAACCACCTCCTGTTGAGATAGATCCTTTTAAGATACCTACAAGTATTGTTAATCGTGTTATGGATAATTATTATTTTGGGGATGGAACTGTCCATCCTCGTGATCACTTGCTTTTTATCCATGAATTATGCGGGTTGTTTAAGTGTGCAGGTATCACAACTGAACATGTGAAGAAGAAGTTACTTTCCATATCCTTGAAAGGGAGAGCTGAAGAATGGTATAAGCTATTGAAGAATGGACAATCCATGGAATGGGAGGACATGGCATCTCTCTTTTACTCTATATTTTATCCTCCCAGTGAAATCCATAAGGATAGAAATCTTATATATAACTTTTGGCCTCTTGATGGAGAGAGTACATCTCAAGCTTGGGGGAGATTGAAGTTACTCATGCTTAAATGTCCTATTCATGAACTCCCTAATAATATTATTCTCAATAACTTTTATGCTAGGATTTCTCTTCATGATTAAGATTTACTAGATGCTTCTTGTGTTGGACCATTCACACATATGAAGGAAGAAGCTAAATGGGATCTTTTAGACCGTATTCAAGATAACACTAATGTAGGGTTTCGTAGCATGGAAAACAAAATTTTTCTATCGCATACAAACAAACAAGCCAAGATCTATCTACTAGATTGTAGCAACGAGTCGATGGAATAACTTACCCTCGAAGATTCCAAAGTGTTTAACGAGAGCGGATTCTCGTGGGTGATGTAGTCGTACTCTTCCCGATCTCAAGATCGCGTAGACGATCCTTCCGGCGCTGCGTTCCGGCAGCGCTCCCGCAGTCGGTCACACGTTCGGTACTCGACGAAGACCTTCCTCTCCCTTGTTCCAGCAGGCAGCGGAGGTTGTAGCACTCTCCTCGCGATTCCGGCAGCACAATGACGTGGTACCGGAAGTAGAGGGGAGATCTCGCAGGGCTTCGCCTTAAGCCGGAGCGAGTATGGTAGAGTATGAGAGAGGCTTTAGTGGTCTAGGGATTAGACACACCAATTAGAAGGCTCTAAACCGAAGGCTAGGGCAATTAGAAGCTCTAAACCAAAACGGCTCTAAACCGGAGGCTTTGGCTAGGGTTTAGATTAGAGGATAGGAACTTGTGTGTCTAGAGGAGGAGGCCCTGCCCCTCCTTTTATGGGTGGAGGAGGGCCGGTGGCCAAGGGGAGGGAGGGGAGTCCCTCCCCAATTCGGCCTAGGTGGTGCGCCGGCTTGGAGAGGAGGGACTCCTCCCCCAAGTCGGTTTCAACCTCCTCTTGCTTGTTTCCCTCACTTTCCTGTTTTAGCCGTTTGACTTTCAAACTGGCCATTTGACTTTTCAGTTTTAGGATTCAATTTAATCCTTTATTTGGAACAGCGAGAACACTTAGTACATGATGCAATCATTCCAATATGTAATGACACATTCATGTACCCCTCCCCCCCCCCCCGGAGTGCCGGACATTCCGGAACCTTCTAGAACATTCCCGATGAAAACACCAGAATCATTCCCGAACTCCGAAACGGGACTTTCCTTATATGAATCTTATTCTCCGGACCATTCCGGATCACCTCATGATATCCCGGATCCCATCCGAGACTCCGAACAACATTCAGTCTCTTTCTCATACTACCATAACTACTCAAACAACGTCGAATCCTTAAGTGTGTCTCCCTATGGTTCGTGAATTATGCGGACATGATCGAGACACTTCTCCGATCAATAACCAATAGAGGAATCTGGAAATTCATATGGCTCCCACATATTTCTATGATTACTTTGCGATCGAATGAACCACTTACATACGATACCAATTTCCCTTTGTCTCATGATAGTTTACTTATCCGAGGTTATGATCGTCGGTATCTCTGCATACCTAGTTCAACCTCGTTACTGATAAGTACTCTTTTCTCGTTCCCGTGATATGTGATCCCTTGTGAGCCAGTCACATGCTTGCAAGCTAATTGGATGCCATTTCACCGAGAGGGCCAGGGTATATCTATCCGTCATATGGATGGACAAATCCCACTCTTGATCCATGTGTTTCAACCAATACTTTCTGAACACTCAATGCCACCTTTATAGCCACCCTGTTACGGTGTGGTGTTTGATGACATCAAAGCATCCATCCGGAAAAGGTGATATGCATGATCTCATGGTCGAAGGAATTAGGTTACTATGTATCAGAAAGCATATAGCAATTGAACTATTGAAATGACTTGATCTTTATGCTACGCTTATCTATAGGAGTATGTCCATCACATCATTCTCCTAATGATATGATCCTGTTGTTAATAAAATCTCTATGTTCATGATCAGGAAACCATGATCATATATTAACCAACAAGCTAGTTTAACAAGAGGCTTTACTAGGGACTCTTATTTTAGTTTACAAATCACACAAGTATTAATGTTTCCGGTTAATACAATTATAGCATGGTATGTAAACATTTATCATAAGTGTGAAGATATGATAATAACCACTTTATTATTGCCTCTTGGGCATATATCCAACAGTCTCCCACTTGCACTAGAGTCAATAATCTAGTTTCAAACCTTTATGTATTCAACACCTATGGCTTTCCGGTGTTGTATGTACACGATTTCTAGTGGTCAACTGATCTCCGGATCTGACACTTCCAGGTCCGTGTGTAATTGCATGTCTTTGCGTCTCTATGCATCACTCATTCTCTAATGAGATGGCTTTGTATAAATTTGGTCCTTTGGTGTGACCTTTAGTTCTTTGGGTTAAAAACATGTTGATAATATTGTCGTACAATATATCTTCATAGTATTATCCCACTGTGAACTACACCTAGTTTGACAACAAACTACTTGACACAAATGCCCTCTTTTGCTGCTATAGTAGCAGTCATATACTTAGCCTTTTGTTGTAGTATCTGTCACAATGTCTTAACTTTGGAACTCATCCAAATCCATTATGAAACTTACTTTCCATTATATTGTGCCACCCTTGGTTTAGATTGAGATTGTCAGAGGCCTCAACCTGATAAGGTAGATTCCTCCTGTGTTTTACAATGCTAGTCCCTGGATCAATAGCTAGCATCCACAGTTAAGATGTAATATCAAGAAACAAAGGTCATAATATAACTTTATAACCAGGAATAACATAAGTTTATTACATCAAACATAGCTCATTTGGCTATTACATTACATTGCAGCGGAGTAACTATAAGCATGGGTCCATCATCTTCAAAGTGCCACAGGCAGATGTTGGTTGTAGACTTTGTAATCCTAATCAATCAATCTTCACTAGAACAATTAAACCTGCAACATTACAAGTTACAGCCACAAGGGTCAATACATTTGAATTGTATTGGCAAGTGATACTATATTTGTATAGTGGAATCTATCATCTATATGCATTTGGCTAAGTGGAGTTGAGGGTTGCATTGCTCAAAATAGATTTTTCTTATCATTTTGAAAATACTAAGTTTTTGCTTGACAAAATCATTTTTCTCAATCAAAGATTTCAAGATCCTTGTACCAAGCCATCTCTCCATCAATGATTTAAGAATTCAAACAACCCTTGTTCAATCCACAAGTTTTAACTTTAGAAATTTGAATGATGAGATTCTTGATTGCTTCCATGTCTTGATGCTCAAATTGTCCTTTACCAGGGACATGGCTAAGTACTTAGATTTTACACTCTGCAGAGGTGGTGCACTTTCCCCACAAGACTTGGTTTCCCAAGACAAGATCTTTCAGAAGCTTTCCCTTAGACCAAAATGGACGCGTTCCAACCTATCAAACACTACCACCCACTGTCCATATGGCTAAGTTCTTGCAACCTATATGATCATGGCAGAGCCCATATTTCCAAGTGGTTGCACTTGAAGCTTCTCAACATTTGACATCTCAAATCTCTTTGTTCCTGGGTGGCCATCCACAAGTGAGATACACAAGGTCAACCATAAACATGGGCCTTGTGAACCACTCAACCATTCTCCACCAAGCATGCCCATTCCACCCAGGTGATTCATTAACTTAGTTGTTTTATTAAACAAAATCACAAGTCCTTTAGACTTAGAATATTTTCCCATAGTGTGAATATATATTCCACCCATGTTTTTTATTAGCTAGGCTAAGCTTGATAGTAATAGGAATCTTAACTTAGGAAAAACCTACTAAGGATTCATCTACTAGGTTTTCTTATAGCAAGGTCTATACTTAGCAAAAATCCATGTAAGTTTTACTTTAGCAAAATCACTAATGCATAGTGAAAGTAATAGGATAGAAAGTATGAAGCATCACTTGCCTTTTTGGTAGGGAATGGTGGTTCACTCCTTGATCTTGCTAGTCTCACACTTCACTACAAGTCAATCAAGCAAACACCAATTCAGTTTACATTCCAAACCAATGATCACTCAAACAAATTCACACACACAAAACAATGGAAACCCATTCATGCATGGGAGCATGCACAAGATAGTTTTATTTTGTAAAGAGGGTCTCTATGGGGTTTCTAAACTTTGTGAGATCCAAATTGGTCATTTACCAAAGTGGCAAAGTCATTAGCAAAAGGGTTTTGTGAAAACTATTTTTAAATCCATTCATTATTTCATGTGGTGAAAAATGTTTTTATCAAGGCAAAAACTATTAAGTTGTTCACCAAATGAGTTGCTAATTTGCAAAACTTGGTGTTTTGGGTCAGTGGGTTTGATCAAACCATTTTGCCAAAGTTTTAACTAAAAATCATTTTCATAACAAAATTCATTCTTTTTATTTGGCTAGAAAATGACTAAGTCAAGCAATCCAACCTAAATTTTACAAAAATCATTTTTAACACCAAGGGTTGGTTCCTAGGGTTAGTAAGGTCACATCAAACCATTTTGCAAAGGTTTTAATCCAAAAATCAATTTTAACCAATTTTTATACTCTAAACAAGCTCACAAATGTTTCTGCAAAATCAAGCAAACTAACATATACTATTTTCTAAACTAAGGCCATGGTTGGCTAGGGCTTGTTCTCCTGAATCCATTGATATAAAATTTGTAAAATTTGGACGTGTGGTTTGAAAGTTACAAAGGTTTGAAGTTTGCAAATAAATCTGTTTTCAAATTCTTTTAAACAGATTCTAGTGCCACGCGGCAGTATCCCATTGGTCCATACCGGTTCGGGTGGATCGTGGGCTGCGGTGCGTTGGATTAAGTCTGATCGTGCGGCACAGATTGCTCAATACCCCTTCGGTTAAGTGAATCTATCGTGCTCGTTGGATCCAGATCGCACGGCTGCTGTGCAATTGACCAGGGGTGGGCGGTGCTTAGCGGCGGCAGGTGGCGGCGCGGCTCTGGCGGCGAGGTTGCCGATGATGTAAAATGCGAGAGAGAGGGAGGGTGAGCTCACCGAGTTCGCAGCACACTGCTGATGCTCAACGAGGTCTTTGTTGGACAAGGGGCGCACGGGTTCCTAGGGAATTGCTCGCCGGAGCTTCTACCGGTGTCAGGAGCTTCTGCTCGTCGACGGGGACGAGGTTGCAGACCACACGCGAGTGTTTGGCGAGTACCTGGAGATGCAGAGGACACAGACTAATCAAATGGCATGACTCACTGATCAAGGCGCGCACGGAGTCGAGTGCCAGAGCTCACCGGAGTTGCGGGGTCGTCGGTGGCGTACAGGTGGAGATGTTGCTGACGTTCTGGAGCGCTCGGGGGCGAGCTGGCGCTATGGTGATGATCGCCAGGAGGTGGGGATCATAGGAGCATGGTCGGGGAGGCAAGGGGTGGTGAGAGGCTGCCGGAATCGGCGTCGGAGCGTCGTCGGAGACAGAGGCAGTCGAGGAGAAATTGTGGCGGCCTGGAGGCGTGCTCGGGGAAAGAGGCAGAGGGGAAACGGAGAGGAGAGGCTGGCGCTTTAAGGTGTGCGATCACTGCGAGTAATTGTGGCCGTATTAAAACGAATTAAGCCCGAGGATTCAACGGCAGAGGCGAGGAGGAACGGGTCGCTGCGGGGAGGACGAAGAACAGTAGGGTGTGGGGTCCGCTGGCAGTGAAAGAAAGGGAGAAGGGAAGGGGTCCACATGTCTGTTGCTCCGCGGGTTCCTTCTATGGTGAGAAAACGCTTTGCCGTGGTGGGGTGGGGATTTGGCTAGGTGGGCTGTTTGGGCTGGGCCTTGTTGGGTTGTCCTTTTCCATTTTTTTTGCCTGTTTGTTTTATTCTTTTCTATTTCTATTTTCTGATTTGAATTTCATCCAACTATTCAAGCATTCAAATAATTCAAACAATTGTAATGAGTTTTTGGTTCTGTTTATCAGTAACCAATCTCAAAAGAAAATAATATTTTTATTTATTTTTAGGATCTATTTAATAATTAAATAAAATGGACCATAGTTATTTAATCAAATTGAGTTTGATTTATTTTAATAAAATCTCCATTTGAAATCCAAATATTTTCAAAACCAAATCAGTAAGTTTTATTTGAAAATATAAGATACTTGAAATACTTGTTTAAAATAAAATAACATTTTATTTAGGTCCATTATCAATTAAATAAAATGGGCCTTAGTTATTAATTCAAATAGGATTTGTTTTATTAAAATCTTTATTTTGAAATCTAAAATAAAACCAAAACACTTTAGTAGGTTTTATTAGAGAATAATAAATACTTGGAAAATCTATTTAAAATAATTTAATAAGTTTTGAAGTTTTAATTAAATTGGTAAAACCTTTTATTTTAAAAGAGTTTGGATATTAATTCCTTATTATTTATTTAAGCAATCCTTTATTATTTTTAATTAAACCTTTGCTATTTTTATTAAAAATAAAATGTTTTAATTCCAAAGCTTGGCCAAGGTTTAATTTGGGCTTTATAAAATAATCTTTATTTATAAATCCACCTTTCCATTTAAATACAAAATATTTTATTAAAAGATCCAAAAATAGTAATTTTAAATATTTTTTTTTATTTTCCTTTAATAAAAGTTTATCTTTTAAATCTCTTTAGGATTTATTTGATTCAAATGGGTTTGAGGTTCCATTTAAATTCAAAAAGTTTCTTCTGGCCCTGAAAATCAACAAAGTTTTATTTTATTAATTTTTATTTTCACATTACAAGATTTGGAAAATCTTGGGATGTGACAGGCTACCACCCTTAAAATAAATCTCGTCCCGAGATTTGGGGAGGCTAGGGTTACAAGCAAGTTCAAAACAACTAGGGTACTACCACCCTTAAAAATTTTCAAACAAAAATTACATCTTGTCCTTCTTGGGATCCTGAGAAAACTTCTCTGGACACTTGCTTGCATAATGGCCTAGCTCTTTGCATTTGAAACACATTACTTGGCTAATATCTTTCTTTTTCTTTGGTATTACTGTCTCTTATTTGTTTCCTTGGTTCTTCTTCTTTTCTGGGCATTCATTGGCATAGTGTCCCATCTCTTGGCAATTGAAACATTGCACTTGGCTTATGTCCTTCTTGTTAGGGTTGGGGCATTTCTTCTTCTTCTTGGGTCTCTCCAAAGCTAGGAGTTCTTCTAGTTCATGCTCTTCATACTTCACCACAAAGGTGGGAAATCTTTCTCTCTTCTTGGGGCAGTTACTAGAGATATGACCTTCTTCTTCACAAGAGTAGCAACACCTTGTGGTTACTTTGGATTTGGCCTTATGATGCATGGTTTTGACTTTGCCTTCATCCTTCTTGGTAGAAGTTGTTCCTTCATGAGGGTTTACAAACTGTTGATGCACTCCACCTTGTTTCCTTTGTTGAACTATGGAATAGATGGGGCATTGGATAGGGACATGATTATTTCCTTCACATAGGAAACAAGTAGCTTGAGAGGTAGGGCATTGTCCAATAGGATGTTCTTCTTCACAATTTGGGCATTGTCCTTCATGCTCCTTGGAAGTATGATCCTTGTCTCCACAAATAATGCAAGCTGGGGCTCCATCTAGAATAACATTCCTGTCATCCTTGTTATCATATACTCTCTTGGGATAGTTTTCTTCCATGCTAATCATTTGATTTGTCACCTTAGGCATTAGTTGGGATTGTTCTTCCAAAAACCTTTGCAGTGCTGGTTCCTTATCACTATTGTTGGCTATGAACTGAGTTGTTAGCTGGTTTAACTGGTGTTGGGTTGCTATGAGCTCTTTCATGCTGTCATCTTGGTTGGTGTTGGTGTCATCCACTTTGATGTTGGAGTCCTTTGGAGTAGTCATCTGTTTGGGTTGGGTAGGGATTAGAATAGGCAAGATATTTCTAAGGAAATATTTCTATTCACACACATCACAATTCACACAAGCAATGTGCAAGCAATCACAACAAACATTTCACTCAAACAAGGTTCAAGCACATACTTAGGCAACAAAATATTTTTTTGTTACACCACATAAGTTGGTGTGTTTGACTTAGATAAATTATGGTGGTCCATCTACATGGTTCACTTGTGATCCTTCCTTCCTTCATGATCCTTCTTGCTTGAGATCATGGTTTCCTTGAAAAAAAACTCTTGGTTGCAATACTTCAAAGTTGTTGATGGCTCCTTATTATTTTGCATTCCCTCAGTCTCTAAATCTTGAGCAAGATTTCCTTGTTTCACTTGTAGTCCTTAGTAGTATCCAAGTTGGAAGTCTTTGGGGAATATGCTGAAGATGTTGAAGTCATTAGAGTTGAAGAAGTTGAAGTAGTCCTTTGCTCATGGTGTAGTCTTTGGCCATGGGGTTGGTTTTTCCATCAAGTTGAAGTAGAAGAGAAGTAGAGTTGAAACCAAAATGGTTGAGGAAAGAATTTACAACTGTTTTTGTAAATAAGTTTTTGGAATAAAATACAACTCCTATTTTTTTAAGGGTTTTTGTCCAATCCTAGGTTTACAAATCCTACAGGCAACACAATGCTCTGATACCATCTGTAAGAGGCCTCAACCTGATAAGGTAGATTCCTCCTGTGTTTTACAATGCTAGTCCCTGGATCAATAGCTAGCATCCACAGTTAAGATGTAATATCAAGAAACAAAGGTCATAATATAACTTTATAACCAGGAATAACATAAGTTTATTACATCAAACATAACTCATTTGGCTATTACATTACATTGCAGCGGAGTAACTATAAGCACGGGTCCATCATCTTCAAAGTGCCACAGGCAGATGTTGGTTGTAGACTTTGTAATCCTAATCAATCAATCTTCACTAGAACAATTAAACCTGCAACATTACAAGTTACAGCCACAAGGGTCAATACATTTGAATTGTATTGGCAAGTGATACTATATTTGTATAGTGGAATCTATCATCTATATGCATTTGGCTAAGTGGAGTTGAGGCTTGCATTGCTCAAAATAGATTTTTCTTATCATTTTGAAAATACTAAGTTTTTGCTTGACAAAATCATTTTTCTCAATCAAAGATTTCAAGATCCTTGTACCAAGCCATCTCTCCATCAATGATTTAAGAATTCAAACAACCCTTGCTCAATCCACAAGTTTTAACTTTAGAAATTTGAATGATGAGATTCTTGATTGCTTCCATGTCTTGATGCTCAAATTGTCCTTTACCAGGGACATGGCTAAGTACTTAGATTTTACACTCTGCAGAGGTGGTGCACTTTCCCCACAAGACTTGGTTTCCCAAGACAAGATCTTTCAGAAGCTTTCCCTTAGACCAAAATGGACGCGTTCCAACCTATCAAACACTACGACCCACTGTCCATATGGCTAAGTTCTTGCAACCTATATGATCATGGCAGAGCCCATATTGCCAAGTGGTTGCACTTGAAGCTTCTCAACATTTGACATCTCAAATCCCTTTGTTCCTGGGTGGCCATCCACAAGTGAGATACACAAGGTCAACCATAAACATGGGCCTTGTGAACCACTCAACCATTCTCCACCAAGCATGCCCATTCCACCCAGGTGATTCATTAACTTAGTTGTTTTATTAAACAAAATCACAAGTCCTTTAGACTTAGAATATTTTCCCATAGTGTGAATATATATTCCACCCATGTTTTCTATTAGCTAGGCTAAGCTTGATAGTAATAGGAATCTTAACTTAGGAAAAACCTACTAAGGATTCATCTACTAGGTTTTCTTATAGCAAGGTCTATACTTAGCAAAAATCCATGCAAGTTTTACTTTAGCAAAATCACTAATGCATAGTGAAAGTAATAGGATAGAAAGTATGAAGAATCACTTGCCTTTTTGGTAGGGAATGGTGGTTCACTCCTTGATCTTGCTAGTCTCACACTTCACTACAAGTCAATCAAGCAACCACCAATTCAGTTTACATTCCAAACCAATGATCACTCAAACAAATTCACACACACAAAACAATGGAAACCCATTCATGCATGGGAGCATGCACAAGATAGTTTTATTTTGTAAAGAGGGTCTCTATGGGGTTTCTAAACTTTGTGAGATCCAAATTGGTCATTTACCAAAGTGGCAAAGTCATTAGCAAAAGGGTTTTGTGAAAACTATTTTTAAATCCATTCATTATTTCATGTGGTGAAAAATGTTTTTATCAAGGCAAAAACTATTAAGTTGTTCACCAAATGAGTTGCTAATTTGCAAAACTTGGTGTTTTGGGTCAGTGGGTTTGATCAAACCATTTTGCCAAACTTTTAACTAAAAATCATTTTCATAACAAAATTCATTCTTTTTATTTGGATTGAAAATGACTAAGTCAAGCAATCCAACCTAAATTTTACAAAAATCATTTTTAACACCAAGGGTTGGTTCCTAGGGTCAGTAAGGTCACATCAAACCATTTTGCAAAGGTTTTAATCCAAAAATCAATTTTAACCAATTTTTATACTCTAAACAAGCTCACAAATGTTTCTGCAAAATCAAGCAAACTAACATATACTATTTTCTAAACTAAGGCCATGGTTGGCTAGGGCTTGTTCTCCTGAATCCATTGATATAAAATTTGTAAAATTTGGACGTGTGGTTTGAAAGTTACAAAGGTTTGAAGTTTGCAAATAAATCTGTTTTCAAATTCTTTTAAACAAATTCTAGTGCCACGCGGCAGTATCCCATTGGTCCATACCGGTTCGGGTGGATCCTGGGCTGCTGTGTGTTGGATTAAGTCTGATCGTGCGGCACAGATTGCTCAATACCCCTTCGGTTAAGTGAATCTATCGTGATCGTTGGATCCAGATCGCACGGCTGTTGTGCAATTGACCAGGGGTGGGCGGTGCTTAGCGGCGGCAGGTGGCGGCGCGGCTCTGGCGGCGAGGTTGCCGATGATGTAAAATGCGAGAGAGAGGGAGGGTGAGCTCACCGAGTTCGCAGCACACTGCTGATTCTCAACGAGGTCTTTGTTGGACAAGGGGCGCACGGGTTCCTGGGGAATTGCTCGCCGGAGCTTCTACTGGTGTCAGGAGCTTCTGCTCGTCGACGGGGACGAGGTTGCAGACCACACGCGAGTGTTTGGCGAGTACCTGGAGATGCAGAGGACACAGACTAATCAAATGGCATGACTCACTGATCAAGGCGCACACGGAGTCGAGTGCCAGAGCTCACCGGAGTTGCGGGGTCGTCGGTGGCGTACAGGTGGAGATGTTGCTGACGTTCTGGAGCGCTCGGGGGCGAGCTGGCGCTATGGTGATGATCGCCAGGAGGTGGGGATCATAGGAGCATGGTCGGGGAGGCAAGGGGTGGCGAGAGGCTGCCAGAATCGGCGTCGGAGCGTCGTCGGAGACAGAGGCAGTCGAGGAGAAATTGTGGCGGCCTGGAGGCGTGCTCGGGGAAAGAGGCAGAGGGGAAATGGAGAGGAGAGGCTGGCGCTTTAAGGTGCGCGATCACTGCGAGTAATTGTGGCCGTATTAAAACGAATTAAGCCCGAGGATTCAACGGCAGAGGCGAGGAGGAACGGGTCGTTGCGGGGAGGACGAAGAACAGTAGGGTGTGGGGTCCGCTGGCAGTGAAAGAAAGGGAGAAGGGAAGGGGTCCACATGTATGTTGCTCCGCGGGTTCCTTCTATGGTGAGAAAACGCTTTGCCGTGGTGGGGTGGGGATTTGGCTAGGTGGGCTGTTTGGGCTGGGCCTTGTTGGGTTGTCCTTTTCCATTTTTTTTGCCTGTTTGTTTTATTCTTTCCTATTTCTATTTTCTGATTTGAATTTCATACAACTATTCAAGCATTCAAATAATTCAAACAATTCAAACAATTGTAATGAGTTTTTGGTTCTGTTTATCAGTAACCAATCTCAAAAGAAAATAATATTTTTATTTATTTTTAGGATCTATTTAATAATTAAATAAAATGGACCATAGTTATTTAATCAAATTGAGTTTGATTTATTTTAATAAAATCTCCATTTGAAATCCAAATATTTTCAAAACCAAATCAGTAAGTTTTATTTGAAAATATAAGATACTTGAAATACTTGTTTAAAATAAAATAACATTTTATTTAGGTCCATTATCAATTAAATAAAATGGGCCTTAGTTATTAATTCAAATAGGATTTGTTTTATTAAAATCTTTATTTTGAAATCTAAAATAAAACCAAAACACTTTAGTAGGTTTTATTAGAGAATAATAAATACTTGGAAAATCTATTTAAAATAATTTAATAAGTTTTGAAGTTTTAATTAAATTGGTAAAACCTTTTATTTTAAAAGAGTTTGGATATTAATTCCTTATTATTTATTTAAGCAATCCTTTATTATTTTTAATTAAACCTTAGCTATTTTTATTAAAAATAAAATGTTTTAATTCCAAAGCTTGGCCAAGGTTTAATTTGGGCTTTATAAAATAATCTTTATTTATAAATCCACCTTTCCATTTAAATACAAAATCTTTTATTAAAAGATCCAAAAATAGTAATTTTAAATATTTTTTTTATTTTCCTTTAATAAAAGTTTATCTTTTAAATCTCTTTAGGATTTATTTGATTCAAATGGGTTTGAGGTTCCATTTAAATTCAAAAAGTTTCTTCTGGCCCTGAAAATCAACAAAGTTTTATTTTATTAATTTTTATTTTCACATTACAAGATTTGGAAAATCTTGGGATGTGATAGAGATAAACTTAATTTGTACTTTGTGACAAAACTAGTATCAATGTAGTACTTTTACAATGAACTAACCATCTATTTGTCACTTCTACAAATAATATACTCTTAGTTCTTCCCAAAGATCATAAGAATATCCTTACTATTGTCCAATGATCATCTTATGAATCATTCTGGTATATGCTCATAACATTTAGAGTATAGGACATATCTGGATTTGTACATATCACAGTATGATTGATATAAATATTCTTTGTGATTTCATACATCAAGTATCAATCTATACTTGAATCTTTGTTTCACTTACCAAGTGTCAATACACTTGAATATATCATCAATATTGAACATATTCAATCGTTTCTGTGTGACAAGAACCTTTCTTGTAGTTTCTATATTGAACTCATTCAATATCTCATCTATGTACTTCTGGCACAACCATATTGGTGTCTATTGATGCCAATTATTTGGGTTTTGCCTAAGTCTTACATCGGGATGAAATTCTTAATATGTGTTAATAAAAGATACATTATTTCCAATCAACAATATGTCTTCCACATAATGTATTAGAAACATGTCTTAGCGCTCCCACTTAATTTCTTGCAAATGCAAGCATCTTCATTGTCTCTAATGAACTTTTAAACTCCTTTAACAGTTTCATCATAGTGAAGATTCCAACTCCACGATGCTCACTTCAACCATTGAAGTTTGCATATGCTTTTAGCATCCTATGAATTAACAAAACCCTATGGACCGTGTTATGCACATGTCCTAGGTAACGATTCTATTAGAAGAACTTGTTTTGTTTATTCAACTACCATATAACAAAATTATATGTAGTGGTTGCTACATTAATCCGTCTAGACTAAATATCACTATGACAAATCAAATCTTGTCATAGTCAACCTTTGAACATTGTTGTGAACTCTTTCCCAATATGTCGATTATAGATGTGAAACATCCATGTCTATTTCTTTATAGATCCAAACACAACTGTAAGGTCTTACACCTTTTTCGAGGGTCCTTCAAGTTCAAAACTTGATTTCTCGTGTATGGAACTATCACGGATTTTATGGCTTCAAGCCATTTGAAGGAGTCAGGGCTTCATCATCGCTTCTTTGCATGTAGTCGGATCATTATTGTCAAATAATGATTTAACTCTCAAATCTTGGTATTCGATTGTTCATCCGACCTATTTGTTTCAATAGGAACTTGGATCTCCGTGACCACAACCTTTGAGGTACGTGAGCCATGAGCTTTGTTGCTGCCTCCGGAACACTTTTCGGCGCTGCGCAACTCTGCACATACAGCTAAGGTTCTTTTAACCTTATCAAAGTTCTATTGTCCTCCCACTTAACTTTTCACGAAAAATTCCTTCTCAAAGAAACTTGACGTTCTAAGCGACAAACACTTTTGTCTCCGGTGTTATGGAGGAATACTTAACAGTTATACAAAGACAGGTTCATCCGACTTTGGTTGCAAAACATCTTTCTTATGCATAACATACCAATGTTTAAGAAAGGACTACTTGGGTTTAATCCCAAACCATAACTTTATATGGTGTCATTTCAGCGGATTATGATGGAGCTCTTTTCAGTGGAAAACGGTAATCTCTAAAGCTTTTAATCTTTAAAATACAATGGCAGTTTTATGAATTACACCTTTGATCTTACCATGTCAAACAAGGTTTAATTACATATCTCGAACGCTCCATACTCTTATGGTGTATCGGGAAAATGCAAATCCATGGAACGATTCCTTAAATCTTAGGTATTATGCTAAACTTGTAACTCAATTATCTTCCTTTATGATCTTAGCATAAACTATTTATATTCTTGTTACAATGATTTTGCACTTCATCTTGAAAATCTTTGAACTTTTCAAATATTTCACACTTCATCCTTATTAAGTAAATATTCATATATTCACTCAAATTTTTGGAGAAAGCATATGAAGTTGAAATCCATCGCTCTTGACTACACATAATGGATTTCGTAAAACAATATGTACAAGTTCCAATAAGCTAGTCATTCGTTCCCTTTTGGCCTATGAACGAAGTTTTAATTATCTCTAGGAAAGTTTCACAAGCGTCATTTGATCAAAATCAAATAGACTCCAAAATTCCATCCATATGGATTTTCTTCATGTTTTCTTTCCAATATAATTTAAACGGCGATGTCACTTCCTAAGTGATCTTTTAATCAATTTGTCTTTCGACATTTTTAGCACTAGTTTTATGGATGTGATTTCTCCAACGAGATTTGTGAATCATCCATCTTTTATGGATTACGGCAATTATTTGAACAACCCTTTTGTTCTCATAATACCTGATAAAACAAATCTTGAAGGCAAGCTTCGATGTTTAACGAGCAACACAATAACCCTTTATTTGTTCTCGATGAATATCATCACATATTCTTTTGCTAGTTACTTAGGCCATTGTAGTTCATGAATTGTGTTGTTTCGTATGACGATTCACACCAACAAATTCAGTATCAAATACTTAAGAATCACATTGTTTAATAAGCAAAGAATATAGCCATAACATGTATATCATCTATATACTTAAACTGAACAATTCTAGTCTTTTATTTTCTGCCATATACTTATGAGATTTTCTTTCAATATTTCCTTTTCTGTTTGAAAGAATCTATCAACATCAATAGTGGAGTCATACATATGACATATAGTCCAAAGCTTGTATAGTTAAATACCAATGTCTTTGGACTTGCACTTTGAAGTAGATCACCATCATCAAATGTTTGGTGTTCTTTCAAATTCCTTTCTTTAGTAATCTCTTGGTGTAGTAAACATTTTACCTACATCAAATATTCACCCTTATCATGGAATCGTCCATGATCAAGCTACTTTTAGCTTATAACGATGAATTATGAGTATAATGTTGCTATCCAAAACCTTTTGGAGGATTAGGACAACAAGTGTCTCCAACCTTTTACAAATTCTCATCAAAATATGAGAACATGAACTTTGCCATATTATACTCTATCATGTTGTAACCAAAACTTCGTTTCAGATATCACAATATCTTCCACACATCATGGTTTCTGAAACAACTCTTTCAGATCCTAGATAACCTTGATATTAAGAGAATCCTTTGAATATCAAGAATCATGGAGACAAACATGATACTTATATACTAACACTTGGAATTGTTACTCTTGATTTAATACTAATTATTAAACTTCATGGAGTAACTGGAACTTACTGAAAGTTTGCAATAGGACTTTCAAAGTTTAGATTAACACTTCAAAACAATACGATACCAGTTCGTAAAGTAATTAACCAGAATTCTATAGTTCTATCATCTCAATTATAACTAAGCGCAAGGTGGTAAACGGATGCCAATGACTACAACAACTATGCAAATTCACTTTGATTTAGTTTATGATAAATTGAGTTCTAATTAATAATTAAATTAATCTAGGTGAACTCTCACTCAAAACAATATCCCTCACATTGTTTTAGTGATCACACGAACCAAATCCACCACATCAAAACCGATCATCACGAGAGTTGATATAGCTTCAATGGCGAACAATCAACATGTTCATCATATCTACTATATGACTCATTGTGGCATCCCGCTAAAACCACTACTAGAAAATCGCGTTGATTTTGTGCATTGCATCATCATGACATCATCATGCATAGCATTTTTACTTGAAACTATGTTGCGAAAGACTATTGTTTTCTGAAACTAGCCCTCCTTCTACTTCAAATTAAACCCCCGGATGTTTCCGGATATTTTGTTTGTCTAAAACTAAATACAAAAGTTATTTTTAAATTAAATAAAAACCTATATTATTTTTAGGGGGCAGTCGAACGGGCCGACCCGACCCAGTCGACCACCCCCAGTACAAAAACGGTCCACCCCAAACCCTTTTCTACCTAGTCCTAACCTACCCAGCCCCCTCCACCTCACTCCCTCCAACCCCATGCCGCCACGTCACCCTGGCCATTCCCCCCACCCTATCAAACTTTGCCACCTCATCCTGACCTCTCCCCACACCCGCCGCCTCTCACCCCCTGAAACCCACTCACGTACACCACGCACGCTCCCACCCCACCAGCTCCCCCTGGCCCCACGCCCCGGCCCACCTGCCTCTCTCCCCTCCCCCACCTTTTCCAACCTCTCTCCCCGACCGCGCCCCCTCCCCGCTCGCCCGTTCTCTCTGCTCGCCGGCCGCAGCACCACCCCGTCTCGCCGGAGCTCGCCCCCTCCCCTCTCCGGCCACCGCCTTCCTCCCCGGCGCCGCCTCCTGCAGCCCCCGCTCTTGGCCACCTCCCACCTCACCTCCTCACCTCGCCTCTCCGTCGCCACCACCCCGCCGTCCGCCGTCCGCGGGCCGTTCGGCCGCCGCCGACCCGAGCAGTGCCGGCCGTCGCCCTCTCTCCTCCCGCCTGCAACCTTCTCTGCCTCGCCCCGTCGCCGATGCGCTCCCTCCCCCGTCGTCCTCCTCGCCGGCCGCCTCCACGCGTGCACCCCCGCCGCCGCGTGCCTCGTGCCCCCTTCCCTGCCACCTCCTCCCTCCGCAGCTCCGCCGGCCTCGCCCTCCACCTCCCGACGACGCACGTGGGCCGCGACCTCGCCCCATCCCCTCCGGCCGCCGCCCCTCCCGAGCCCGTGCGCCGCCGCCAGGCTCGCCCGCTCGGCCCGGCCCTTCCGCCGCCGCTTCCCCAAGCGCGAGCCCCACCGCCGCCCGCCTCCAGCCTCTCAGGCGCCGCCCGCGCCGGCCTCCTCTGTCGGCCAGCGACCCGACCGTATCGAGCGTGTTCACCACCACCACCGCTGGCTTCGAGCTTCAAGTGCTGCGCAGCCCCGTGCTCCCCGTCGGCCTCCGTTGCGTCTTGAAATCCCCATCTTGGCTCCATCCCCGCGCCATGGGCAACCGCCGGTCTCCAACCTGTTGTCGTCATCCTTGGTGACCCCGTGCAGAGCCGCAGTACCCCGCCGGTCCCTTCTGTGTTGTCGCTGCTACTCCGCTGCAGCAGGCAACTCTGATGCTTTTGGAGTTGACCGTGTCCCTGCCGTGTCGGCTCTCTGCAACGATAGTGGTGTACATCATATGGTGGACGCGTGGGGAGATGGGCTACCTCGACAATATTTTCTTCACGGGACGACAACTCTCCATCCCGGGTTGCCGAGAACTTTGACCGGAACTAGAGAGGTCGGTACCTCAAGATCTCCCTCACGGACCGCAAGACTGTTCCCCGAAGCCGAAGATAGATCCCGAACCCGGTGCCGCGCCAAGATCTCCTTCATAGATGCGGATCCGATGCCCCGTTCACGGAGTCCGAAGACCGATACCGCCGAACCCGAGCGCCAAGGTCGCCTTCCCGGACCCCTGAAGATCGACGCGAAGCGCCAGGACCCGAACCTGAAGGACGCCAAGCTCGCCGACGCGGATACGCCAAGTTCTTCGCCCCGAATGCCAAGACCGACTCGACGACGCGGAACCGACAAGATCTCCGCAACGAAAAGTTCTCCTTCCCGGAAGCATTCACGTCCGTGCGACAAGATATACTTCCCGGATCCGAAGACCCCGGTACCCGATCCACTCAAGTTCGCCATCACCGACAAGATCGACCGCGTGGCACCCAAGTCCTCCATCTTGTATTCGAACCTCGTCCCCGTCGAACCCTGAGTCCAACCCCGAACCCCTCGGAGCCCAAGTTCGTCGAACCCTAATGTGTGACCCTGATCCGAGCCCCTATTTTATAAATGCCCTCTATATAATTGTTGCATATTAAATTGTCATACTCGCATGCATATTGTCATGTGGTTTGGGGGCCTTATGCCGATTCACCATATAATTAAATATGGGGCCCATATGCGGGCAAATCTAGTCGTATATTGGTCCCATTTAAATTTGTGCATCGAACCGGTGATATATTTTGCCATGTTAAGACAACATTTAAATTGTGGGGTAGTTAAACAACTTGAACCATTTAACTAATTGTCGGGACCCCGGTTCCGCTTAATATTGCCTAATTGCATCGCATCTTTGCCATGTCATACACCATACATGCATCATGCCCGATCTTTCGCCGTAGTATTAAATAGTGCATCCGGTGTTTATTCTAGTGTTTTGCTTCTTCGCGGATAAGGCCGTTGAGATGATGTGAGCTTCGCCCCGATCTTCGGATGAACCCTCGGCAATGTTTTCAGGTGAGCATCTCCCCCTTTCTACCTATCTTACTTTCATAGTATTTATTCCCCCTTGTTGATCTATTGCTATCTGTGTTACGATGCTCTAGTTTTCGTACCCGTGATATCCCTTGCAGCCTTATATTGCCTTGGACACATCCTATTACCTGTTGTTTGGTAGATAGTTGGACTTGCGCGTCGTAGTCGCTTGCTCAAGTGCTGTTGCGTGCCGTCCAGTACCACAGTTGTTGGAGTATTGCCACATGTTTGATGTTGGAGATGATCATGGCTTTACTTATCGTTCACTTTAATTACTGTTTAACAACTAAAATTGAAGTAGGTAAGCAGAGGCACATGTGGGCAATAGATGTTATTTGGTTGTTAACCGTCCACTTGTGTCCCGTAGGACCCCGAGTACTTGATACCTGTTCCTTGAATATTCGCGCTATCCACATCCGGGAGGATTATGGGACCCCCCTGAGCCAGAGTTTGATTCAGTCTTATTTCTTGGGGCCACAAACTAGTTTGAGGTTTTATTTACTATCCTGTACTTATGCCATGCTACGGCTTTATTTACGATTGTGCGAGGAGCACCTGTACTGTTTAGGATCGTGACCCGTTTACGCGGTATCGACAAGCCCAGTTTTGGGTTCCCAGTCGTTTACAGCCGGCCCCACAAACCTTGAGTCCGTCTCGGAGTCAGCTAACTTCGTTGCGGGTGTACTCAACGGGGTGGCCCCCGGAAATATTTCTGAATCCTGTGATTGCTTTGTCGTGAAGGCCTCGTTGGGTTTTGATTTGGTTTTTCCGAGGTTGATCGAGTGTATGTTGCTATTTGTGCACCCCTGCAGGGTAAAACTTTCTGAAAGCCGTGTCCGCGGTTATGGACGACTTGGAGCACAGTATCTCGATCATAGACAACTATAACTAAAGTAGTGCTATAAATTTGACTGTATAATGACTAGTAATCAGCTTCACTACAATGGAATGGCTAAATAAAACTGCCAACAATTGCTTGTTTGGTTTGTCGCTTGCGACAATTGTATCTGACTAGTAAGTATTGCAACTACAACGGAATGGCTAAATAAAAGAACCAACAACTGCTGGGTTTTGGGTTATCTCATGCTAATTGTATCTTACTAGTAAGTGTTGCAACTACAACGGAATGGATATCTAAAATGGCCCACTGCTTATTTTATCAGGATGACTATCTATATTTGACTAGTAATTGCTGCAATGATAACTGAATAAGTAAAATGCCAACTGTGTGAGTTCCTCGGTTGACTTCCTCGTTTGGTCTCGAGGGGGATGGTAGCATCAGGTTGGTTCCGAATAGGTCTTTCTTATCCCTCTCTGGTAGCCGCTAGTTGTATCGAGTCTCTATAGGTTGTTTAGTGCATGCTGCGCTGCCGCTCAGTCCACCATACCTATGTAGGCGAGGACCGCCGAATTCTAGCCTCGCCGTGTACTGGCCTCAGTACTGACGCTCCTCTTTTCCCTTTGCCCTTTGTCGGCACCCCTTTTGTTTAAGCAGGTTTTGAGATCGACGTTGTTAGCAGGGTTACCCTTCCGGCTTGGCCTGGGCAGGGTTATGGACGCCATTGGTTATTCTTCAGGGCTCTTAGCCCCATTTGCATCTTGTCCATAGCTGGACGCTCTATCATTTTCAAGGTGATTTGGATCTTTGTATATTATATCTGTATTCTTGACTCATGGAGTCGCTGTGGTATATATATCTGTTCTGTGGGTCCTATCGAGAATTGTTGTGTAATGTTATTACTTCGTTTTCCACCCGCACGGAAGTGCCTGGTGGGCACCTTTGAATCGTTTCTATGCGGGTTTGGCGGGTTTCGCTAAAACTTGCATAGGGTCGATTCTGAGGGTGTTACAGAGTGGTATCAGAGCTCAGCAGTTGCGATATCCCACAAGTCCAGCCTGTAGGATAACCTAGATAACGGCCGAAGTAGAGTTTCAAAACTATCTTCAAAAATCGGTTGGATAGTTCTGATTAGGTCTGTTTTTACTCCTTACCCCTCTGCTGCTCTCCTCTCACCCCTGCGTGTTTTGAATCCACCTCTTGTCTTTTCTTCGAGTCCAGGATTTCTCGTGGTTGGGTTCCGTCGTACCTTCAGGGTTTCGCTTCCTCCTTTGGTAACGGTGTTGCTACATCGGGTCTTCAGGCTATCCGAGGAATCCTTCATCTGGTGGACTTATCTTTGTTCCTTCTGTGCTTTCCGGTGTTTCCGACGCGACGACATCATCTACGCCAGATCCGATGCAGAGTCGGCATCACTCCTTTGTTTCCGAACCTCGCTTGTCGAGATCTTCAGTCTGATTCCGAGAGTTGGTTGCATAATCCGCCTATTCGTGTGCAGAGTAATGGTTTGGGTGCGCGATGGACTGATCACCATCCGACTACTCTTATCATTCGCTCTTGTACATCGAATCAGTGGATCCAGCAATTTTACTCCGTCCACGGAAGCTAGAGGTGGCTTTATTTGTTGATACCTCTACCTTCGACCTTTTGTTCCCGGAGTGTTCCCTCGACAATCACGGACAACGACCTCTTGTTAGTGGTGTCGCGAGGATCTACACGAAGCGATAAGACGCAGATCGCCGACCTTCCTTCCGGTACCATGAGGCGGATCTCAAGGGCGAGATCCATTGTTAGTGGTGTCGAATTGTGGCATCCCGCTAAAACGACTACTAGAAAATCGCGTTGATTTTGTGCATTGCATCATCATGACATCATCATGCATAGCATTTTTACTTGAAACTATGTTGCGAAAGACTAATGTTTTCTGAAACTAGCCCTCCTTCTACTTCAAATTAAACCCCCGGATGTTTCCGGATATTTTGTTTGTCTAAAACTAAATACGAAAGTTATTTTTAAATTAAATAAAAACCTATATTATTTTTAGGGGGCAGTCGAACGGGCCGACCCGACCCAGTCGACCACCCCCAGTACAAAAACGGTCCACCCCAAACCCTTTTCTACCTAGTCCTAACCTACATAGCCCCCTCCACCTCACTCCCTCCAACCCCATGCCGCCACGTCACCCTGGCCATTCCCCCCACCCTATCAAACTTTGCCACCTCATCCTGACCTCTCCCCACACCCGCCGCCTCTCACCCCCTGAAACCCACTCACGTACACCACGCACGCTCCCACCCCACCAGCTCCCCCTGGCCCCACGCCCCGGCCCCACCTGCCTCTCTCCCGTCCCCCACCTTCTCCAACCTCTCTCCCCGACCGCGCCCCCTCCCCGCTCGCCCGTTCTCTCTGCTCGTCGGCCGCAGCACCACCCCGGCTCGCCGGAGCTCGCCCCCTCCCCTCTCCGGCCACCGCCTTCCTCCCCGGCGCCGCCTCCTGTAGCCCCCGCTCTCGGCCACCTCCCACCTCACCTCCTCACCTCGCCTCTCCGTCGCCACCACCCCGCCGTCCGCCGTCCGCGGGCCGCTCGGCCGCCGCCGACCCGAGCAGCGCCGGCCGTCGCCCTCTCTCCTCCCGCCTGCAACCTCCTCTGCCTCGCCCCGTCGCCGATGCGCTCCCTCCCCCGTCGTCCTCCTCGTCGGCCGCCTCCACGCGTGCAACCCCGCCGCCGCGTGCCTCGTGCCCCCTTTCCCGCCACCGCCTCCCTCCGCAGCTCCGCCGGCCTCGCCCTCCACCTCCCGACGACGCCCGCGGGCCGCGGCCTCGCCCCGTACCCTCCGGCCGCCGCTCCTCCCGAGCCCGTGCGCCGCCGCCAGGCTCGCCCGCTCGGCCCGGCCCTTCCGCCGCCGCTTCCCCAAGCACGAGCCCCACCGCCGCCCGCCTCCAGCCTCTCAGGCGCCGCCCGCGCCGGCCTCCTCCGTCGGCCAGCGACCCGACTGCATCGAGCGTGTTCACCACCACCACCGCTGGCTTCGAGCTTCAAGTGCTGCGCAGCCCCGTGCTCCCCGTCGGCCTCCGTTGCGTCTTGAAATCCCCATCTTGGCTCCATCCCCGCGCCATGGGCAACCGCCGGTCTCCAACCTGTTGTCGTCATCCTTGGTGACCCCGTGCAGAGCCGCAGTACCCCGCAGGTCCCTTCTGTGTTGTCGCTGCTGCTCCGCTGCAGCAGGCAACTCTGATGCTTTTGGAGTTGACCGTGTCCCTGCCGTGTCGGCTCTCTGCAACGATAGTGGTGTACAACATGTGGTGGACGCGTGGGGAGATGGGCTACCTCGACAATATTTTCTTCACGGGACGACAACTCTCCATCCCGGGTTGCCGAGAACTTTGACCAGAACTAGAGAGGTCGGTACCTCAAGATCTCCCTCACGGACCGCAAGACCGTTCCCCGAAGCCGAAGATAGATCCCGAACCCGGTGTCGCGCCAATATCTCCTTCATAGATGCGGATCCGATGCCCCGTTCACGGAGTCCGAAGACCGATACCGCCGAACCCGAGCGCCAAGGTCGCCTTCCCGGACCCCTAAAGATCGATCCGAAGCGCCAGGACCCGAACCTGAAGGACGCCAAGATCGCCGACGCGGATACGCCAAGTTCTTCGCCCCGAATGCCAAGACCGACTCGACGGCGCGGACCCGACAAGATCTCCGCAACGACAAGTTCTCCTTCCCGGAAGCATTGACGTCCGTGCGACAAGATATACTTCCCGGATCCGAAGACCCCGGTACCCGATCCACTCAAGTTCGCCATCGCCGACAAGATCGACCGCGTGGCACCCAAGTCCTCCATCTTGTATTCGAACCTCGTCCCCGTCGAACCCTTAGTCCAACCCCGAACCCCTCGGAGCCCAAGTTCGTCGAACCCTAATGTGTGACCCTGATCCGAGCCCCTATTTTATAAATGCCCTCTATATAATTGTTGCATATTAAATTGTCATACTCGCATGCATATTGTCATGTGGTTTGGGGGCCTTATGCCGATCCACCATATAATTAAATATGGGGCCCATATGCGGGCAAATCTAGTCGTATATTGGTCCCATTTAAATTTGTGCATCGAACCGGTGATATATTTTGCCATGTTAAGACAACATTTAAATTGTGGGGTAGTTAAACAACTTGAACCATTTAACTAATTGTCGGGACCCCGGTTCCGCTTAATATTGCCTAATTGCATCGCATCTTTGCCATGTCATACACCATACATGCATCATGCCCGATCTTTCGCCGTAGTATTAAATAGTGCATCCGGTGTTTATTCTAGTGTTTTGCTTCTTCGCGGAT
Source organism: Avena atlantica (assembly GCA_910589765.1). NCBI lineage: Eukaryota > Viridiplantae > Streptophyta > Magnoliopsida > Poales > Poaceae > Avena > Avena atlantica. The sequence goes on along the minus strand of OU342735.1, from coordinate 441,651,473 downwards.
AAGGCCGTTGAGATGATGTGAGCTTTGCCCCGATCTTCGGATGAACCCTCGGCAATGTTTTCAGGCGAGCATCTCCCCCTTTCTACCTATCTTACTTTCATAGTATTTATTCCCTCCTGTTGATCTATTGCTATCTGTGTTACGATGCTCTAGTTTTCGTACCCGTGATATCCCTTGCAGCCTTATATTGCCTTGGACACATCCTATTACCTGTTGTTTGGTAGATAGTTGGACTCCGCATCGTAGTCGCTTGCTCAAGTGCTGTTGCGTGTCGTCCAGTACCACAGTTGTTGGAGTATTGCCACATGTTTGATGTTGGAGATGATCATGGCTTTACTTATCGTTCACTTTAATTAATGTTTAACAACTAAAATTGAAGTAGGTAAGCAGAGGCACAGGTGGGCAATAGATGTTATTTGGTTGTTAACCGTCCACTTGTGTCCCGTAGGACCCCGAGTACTTGATACCTGTTCCTTGAATATTCGCGCTATCCACATCCGGGAGGATTATGGGACCCCCCTGAGCCAGAGCTTGATTCAGTCTTATTTCTTGGGGCCACAAACTAGTTTGAGGTTTTATTTACTATCCTGTACTTATGCCATGCTACGGTTTTATTTACGATTGTGCGAGGAGCACCTGTACTGTTTAGGATCGTGACCCGTTTACGCGGTATCGACAAGCCCAGTTTTGGGTTCCCAGTCGTTTACAGCCGGCCCCACAAACCTTGAGTCCGTCTCGGAGTCAGCTAACTTTGTTGCGGGTGTACTCAACGGGGTGGCCCCCGGAAATATTTCTGAATCCTGTGATTGCTTTGTCGTGAAGGCCTCGTTGGGTTTTGATTTGGTTTTTCCGAGGTTGATCGAGTGTGTGTTGCTATTTGTGCACCCCTGCAGGGTAAAACTTTCTGAAAGCCGTGTCCGCGGTTATGGACGACTTGGAGCACAGTATCTCGATCATAGACAACTATAACTAAAGTAGTGCTATAAATTTGACTGTATAATGACTAGTAATCAGCTTCACTACAATGGAATGGCTAAATAAAACTGCCAACAATTGCTTGTTTGGTTTGTCGCTTGCGACAATTGTATCTGACTAGTAAGTATTGCAACTACAACGGAATGGCTAAATAAAAGTACCAACAACTGCTGGGTTTTGGGTTATCTCATGCTAATTGTATCTGACTAGTAAGTGTTGAAACTACAACAGAATGGATATCTAAAATGGCCCACTGCTTATTTTATCAGGATGACTATCTATATTTGACTAGTAATTGCTGCAATGATAACTGAATAAGTAAAACTTCTAACTGTGTGAGTTCCTCGGTTGACTTCCTCGTTTGGTCTCGAGGGGGAATACCAGGATGGGTTTGTTTGATGGTAGCATCAGGTTGGTTCCGAATAGGTCTTTCTTATCCCTCTCTGATAGCCGCTAGTTGTATCGAGTCTCTATAGGTTGTTTAGTGCATGCTGCGCTGCCGCTCAGTCCACCATACCTATGTAGGCGAGGACCGCCGAATTCTAGCCTCGCCGTGTACTGGCCTCAGTACTGACGCTCCTCTTTTCCCTTTGCCCTTTGTCGGCACCCATTTTGTTTAAGCAGGTTTTGAGATCGACGTCGTTAGCAGGGTTACCCTTCCGGCTTGGCCTAGGTAGGGTTATGGACGCCATTGGTTATTCTTCAGGGCTCTTAGCCCCATTTGCATCTTGTCCGTAGCTGGACGCTCTATCATTTTCAAGGTGTTTTGGATCTTTGTATATTATATATGTATTCTTGACTCATGGAGTCGCTGTGGTATATATATCTGTTCTGTGGGTCCCATCGAGGACTGTTGTGTAATGTTATTACTTCGTTTTCCACCCGCACGAAAGTGCCTGGTGGGAACCTTTGAATCGTTTCTATGCGGGTTTGGCGGGTTTCGCTAAAACTTGCACAGGGTCGATTCTGAGGGTGTTACACTCATGCTCTACCTTTCGGTAATCCGTGTTCCTGAGGCCATGTTTGTACATGCTAGGCTCGTCAAGATCAAACCTTAGTTTCCGCATGAGCAAATCTGGCTTGCTCACGTTGTATACACTTGTGGAATCTAACACACCCGATCATCACGTGGTGCTTCGAAACAACAAGCTTTAGCAACGGTGCTAACTAAGGGTGAACACTTTATGACTTGAAATTCATGTGCGTGAGGGATCTTCTTATAATGCTACCGTCGTCTACTAAGCAATACAAGATGCATAAAGGATTAACATCACATGCAATTCATAATATGTGATATGATATGGCCTTTCTTCTTTGTGCTTCCGATCTCCATCTTCTAGCACGAACATGATCTCCATCATCACCGACATTGCATCAAGGTCAATGATGCTTCTCCATGGTTGTCGTCCACCGGCTTCAACTATTACAACTACTTTGAATAGACACGCGGGTCTTGAAAGAAATTAAAGACAACCATATGGCTCCTGCCGGTTGCCGACTTACAATAAGGAACATTTCATACATCATATATAATCACAATCATGGCCATATCACATCACTGCACACCCCTGCAAAACAAAGTTAGACGCTTCTACTTTCTTTGCATATTTTACGTGGTTTGGGGCTTTCAATAAGTGTCGTTCTAACTTACGAACAAGAACCACAACATTGATACTAGTATTGTTAATCACCCGTTGTAAATTGGATCTTAACTATGCTAGGAGAAACAGGCACCCGCAAAGCCACTTATGCAATACAAGTTGCATGTCAAGCGTGGAGCAAGTCTCATGAACGATGTCATGTAAGGTTAGCCCGGGCCGCTTCATCCCAACATACCGCAAGATGCAAAGTACACAAGAAGCAATCGACAATAAAAGCATCAATGCCCACAATGACCATTGTGTTCTACTCGTGCAACAGATCTACATATAGACACGGCTCTGATACCACTGTAGGGTTTCATAGCATGGAAAACAAAAATTTTCTATCGCATACAAACAAACAAGCCAAGATCTATCTACTAGATTGTAGCAACGAGTTGATGGAATAGCTTACCCTCGAAGATTCCAAAGTGTTTAACGAGAGCGGATTCTCGTGGGTGATGTAGTCGTACTCTTCCCGATCTCAAGATCGCGTAGACGATCCTTCCGGCGCTGCGTTCCGGCAGCGCTCCCGCAGTCGGTCCCACGTTCGGTACTCGACGAAGACCTTCCTCTCCCTTGTTCCAGCAGGCAGCGGAGGTTGTAGCACTCTCCTCGCGATTCTGGCAGCACAACGGCGTGGTACCGGAAGTAGAGGGGAGATCTCGCAGGGCTTCGCCTTAAGCCGGAGCGAGTATGGTAGAGTATGAGAGATGCTTTAGTGGTCTAGGGATTAGACACATCAATTAGAAGGCTCTAAACCGAAGGCTAGGGCAATTAGAAGCTCTAAACCAAAACGGCTCTAAACCGGAGGCTTTGGCTAGGGTTTAGATTAGAGGATAGGAACTTGTGTGTCTAGAGGAGGAGGCCCTGCCCCTCCTTTTATGGGTGGAGGAGGGCCGGCGTCCAAGGGGAGTGAGGGGAGTCCCTCCCCAACTCGGCCTAGGTGGTGCGCCGGCTTGGAGAGGAGGGACTCCTCCCCCAAGTCGGTTTCAACCTCCTCTTGCTTGTTTCCCTCACTTTCTTGTTTTAGCCGTTTGACTTTCAAACTGGCCATTTGACTTTTCAGTTTTAGGATTCAATTTAATCCTTTATTTGGAACAGCGAGAACACTTAGTACATGATGCAATCATTCCAATATGTAATGACACATTCATGTACCCCTCCCCTCCCCCGGAGTGCCGGACATTCCGGAACCTTCTAGAACATTCCCGATGAAAACACCGGAATCATTCCCGAACTCCGAAACGGGACTTTCCTTATATGAATCTTATTCTCCGGACCATTCCGGATCACCTCGTGATATCCCGGATCCCATCCGAGACTCCGAACAACATTCGGTCTCTTTCTCATAATACCATAACTACTCAAACAACGTCGAATCCTTAAGTGTGTCTCCCTACGGTTCGTGAATTATGCGGACATGATCGAGACACTTCTCCGATCAATAACCAATAGAGGAATCTGGAAATTCATATGGCTCCCACATATTTCTATGATTACTTTGCGATCGAATGAACCACTTACATACGATACCAATTTCCCTTTGTCTCACGATAGTTTACTTATCCGAGGTTATGATCGTCGGTATCTCTGCATACCTAGTTCAACCTCGTTACTGATAAGTACTCTTTTCTCGTTCCCGTGATATGTGATCCCTTGTGAGCCAGTCACATGCTTGCAAGCTAATTGGATGCCATTTCACCGAGAGGGCCCAGAGTATATCTATCCGTCATATGGATGGACAAATCCCACTCTTGATCCATGTGTTTCAACCAATACTTTCTGAACACTCAATGCCACCTTTATAGCCACCCTGTTACGGTGTGGTGTTTGATGACATCAAAGCATCCATCCGGAAAAGGTGATATGCATGATCTCATGGTCGAAGGAATTAGGTTACTATGTATCAGAAAGCATATAGCAATTGAACTATTGAAATGACTTGATCTTTATGCTACGCTTATCTATAGGAGTATGTCCATCACATCATTCTCCTAATGATATGATCCTTTTGTTAATAACATCTCTATGTTCATGATCAGGAAACCATGATCATATATTAACCAACAAGCTAGTTTAACAAGAGGCTTTACTAGGGACTCTTATTTTAGTTTACAAATCACACAAGTATTAATGTTTCCGGTTAATACAATTATAGCATGGTATGTAAACATTTATCATAAGTGTGAAGATATGATAATAACCACTTTATTATTGCCTCTTGGGCATATCTCCAACAACTAAGGCTTGGGAGAATGACAAAGGAAGAAAGTCAGGTATAAACTATGATTATTAATGCACTAAATCTTTTATGGGTAATGATAACTTCCATGATATTAGCAATGAGTTTGGTCTTGATTCCCAAAGTATTGCCAACTGTTTTAAGGCATTTTCCTATTACATATAAATTCCCAAGAAGAAGTGGAAGAAGTGGAATAAGTATCATGTTCCATATAAAGATGTTGTTAGTCATGTTCCAATTAGAAGTACTCAAGTTTGTACTACTAATCACATTGTGCCTGAACCTCACGTTGAGAAGATGCCTGCGGTGACCCAACATACCACTGCATGATGTAGTACACTATAGTCGTTGACATAACACCAATGAAACACCGTTCACTAGTATTACATCCCTTAGAGTGGTACAACAGAAACACAGCAGGTCCAAGACATGACTATAGGTTACAACTCAACTCTTTACATAAGATCCAGCGAACACTCTAAGTTAAAGAGAGAGAAAGAAACTTCTTACAAAAGAAGAATCAGAAACTTCTTAAGGAAATTCCTTTCCTAGATATACTATTTCTTCATATCCATCATCATGTGTTAACATGATGAGCTTTACTTCACCATAATATTCTTATCCATCTATTATTATTCTAAATTCATTTATAAATCCAATGAGCTTGACACTGAAGCTTTCATAATCTTATTATATCCATACCTGGTTATCAAATTTGTAAGACCCCACCTTTATAAAGGTAAAGGTCCATGTGATTGCAATGCTAGTCCCTGGATCAAATGCTAGCATCCGCAGTTTAACATGAAGTACACAAAAACAAAGGTCATTATTACATCGTCATTCCAGAGATAACATAGTCTTTTACAACTCCTTAGCCATAGGCTAGTACAAGATTTTAACTTAACAATATAAATAAAAGTCTTCATCTTCATGTGCCATAGGCAAGCATGTTGAGTGTAGACTCATAACCCTAATCCTCATTAGAGTAACCTGCAACATCACAAGTTACAGCCACAATGGGTCAATACATTGGAATAGTATTGGCAAGTGATACCTTAGTAGAATAATAGTATCTAACTTCTACATAAATTTGGCTAAGTGTAGCTTAGGCTTGCTTTGCTCAGAATAGGTTTTACCTATCAGTTGAAAAACACTAAGTTTTTATTTGTCAAAACTCCCAAGGAACCACCAATAGACATTGGTGAACCTTTACCCTTGTTCAACAACAAGTTTTTAACTTAGAAATTGGGATGAGGAGATTCTTGATAGCTTTCATGTCTTGATGCTTAAATTGTCCATTGCTAGGGACATGGCTAAGTACTTAGATTTTTTTCCTTCTCAAGAAGTGGTGCACTTTCCCCACAAGACTTGACATTCATCAAGACGAGACCTTTCAGAAGACTTCCCTTAGACCAAATGGACGCGTTCCAACCTATCACCCTACCACCATCTGTCCAAATGGCTAAGTTATTGCAACCTATATGATCAAGGTAGAGCCCATAATTCCATGTGGCTGCACTAGAAGCTTCTTAACATATGGCATCTCAAATCCCTTTGTTCCTGGGTGGCTTTCCACAACTGTGATACACAAGGTATACCATAGATATGGGCCTTGTGTAACCACTCAACATAACCCAAACAACCATTCAACCCAGGTGTTTCATTCACTTAGTTGTTTTATTAAGCAAAAACATAAGTCAAAGACTTAGCAATATTTTCCATAGCATTATATAATCCACCCTTGGTTTCTACTAGCTAGGCTAAGCATGGAAATAGCAAGTATCTTAACTTAGAGAAAATTCTAACAATTCTACAACTACTAGGATTTCCCAAGCATAGCATATAGATACTTAGCAAAAATTATCATGCAAGCCCTATACAAAATATCACTAATGCATACTCAAAATATTGGGACAAAAATATGAAGCACAACTTGCCTTAGTAGTTGGGGGAGTAACAACAATCCTCATAGTAACAATCACCACTAGCACCAAAATCTACACATAAAATGATAGCACCAAATTCATATTTTCAAATAATCAAGCAAAAATATATGAATGCATGCAAATGCCATGTGATGATTTTTCTAAACTAAACAAGACAAAGTAAAATAGTACTGAACAATAAACTAAACAATTATACACCAAATAAACTTAATTTGGCTTTTAAAACATTTTCCAAATAATTTTTATACACAATTTAGGCCTACAAATGTCTCTGCATAAAATTCCATTTTAACAGAGGCAAAATAAAAAACTAAGACTACAGATGTGTAGGATTTTTTTTTGATTCCATTGATATCTTATTTGTATTTTTTTGGATAAACAGAACAAAAGTTATTGAATTTACAAGTTTAATCATCTAATTAAATCAAATCAGAATTTAAATCGAAAATCCTTACACGCCGCGCCATCTGATTGGCCTGTACCGCTTCGTGCGGATCACGCTCGCGAGCCGCTGGATCTAAGTGAGATCCTGCGGTCCAGATCTGAATGTACCCTTCATCTAAGCTTCTAATCTTAGCCACTGATCCTAGATCTAACGGATCTAAACACACCTGCCACAGATGGGTGGCGCAAATTTCCAAAGCGGCGGCGACGCGTCTGGTGACGGCGCTCCGGTGAGGCCAGAGGGCAAGGGGGTAGTGCAGATGCTTACAACAATCGCAGTGACGCGGTGATTCTCAACGTGGTCGTGGACGGACCTGGCGCCTACCGGCACGGCGTCGATTGCTCGTCGGAGTTAGCGTCGGCGTCTGGCTCGCTCGGGAGTGGATGTTATCGACGCTACAAGGCATGAAATGTCAAGCCAGACGTGGCGTTAGACTCGTACGAGCATGGCGAGTACACGCGTATCAACCAGAAAGGTTAGGGCAGTCAGGGTTTACCGGAAAGGTTCACCGGAGTTGCTGCAGAGGATGGTGGCGTGCTGGCATTGTCCTTGCCGAGGTTCCGAAGCGCGCGCGGGATAGGGAAAGGTACTGGGAGATGCGCGAGGTGATGTGGAGTGTGCTCGTGGGAACTAGGAGCAGAGGGGTGGCCGGAGTTGCCCGGAATCGGTGCTATAGCTTGTCGGAGCAGCGAGGTCTCGGCGAGAAATTCTTGCCGCCTGGTGGCGCTCAAGGCTTGGGGTTTGAGGGGAAATGGAGAGGGGGCAGTGGGGGTTTAAGTAGCAGGGCTGAGCGGGTTAATTACGCCAGGAATCAAGCACAATCAATCGAATTGAAACGAGGAGGAAACGGCAGAGAGGGCACGAGTCCTCCGACGCGAGATAGACGATGGGGTTGACGTGGTAGTGGGGCCTACCCGTCAGTGAGGTGGGGGTGTGCTTGCGCGTGAGAAACACATAGGGGGAGGGGGTTTCCCGGGTGGGCTCGGTGGGCTGGCTTGCTGGGCCGCGGGTGGGTTGGGCTGGTTAGCCAGTTAGGTTTATTTTTTTCTCTTTTTCTCCTTTTCCATTTTTGTTTTGATTTTTTTGATTTGACTTTGAAAGAGTGTTTCAAATCTGTTCCATTTGAATTTCTTCCATAATTTTATTCTTTAATTCTTGTGTCCAAGGATGTGAAAAACATCTTATTTATAATCAAAAACATTTTGGGTTTCAATTTAAATATAAAACCATGCCTTTAGTTAAATATTTACAATAGGCATATAAATGGTTTTAAATTTGATTTGTTTTGAAACTTTTGTGTGGCTTTGTATTTACTTTCCAATCAATCCTGATCAAATAAGTGAAATAAATATTTAGAAAATAAAATATAAACCTTGCCTCACTTGAATAAATAATAGGCAAAACATGGTTTCTTATGTTTGAAATTCATTTGAAAAGTTCAAATGCTTATGAATGCATGAATGCTATGCAATCTTTACAAATTATGATTTTTGGGATGTTACAAAATTATTCTACTGCTAATAACCTCCAATCTAACAAATGTTTATAGTTACTTCCATCTCCATCCATACTCTTCCTTAATCATCCATCACTAGTACTACTTCAGTAGATGTATATATCAAATTCTACTCTCCTCAAGCGTTTAGTATTTCCCAAGAGGAAAATTCTACTTATATAATCCAATGTGCTCTAGCATCATCTTAATCATACTATCTCATATCTACTTAATTCCAATATCTTATATTCAAACTTCACATCATATAATGATGACTTAGCATGGCTAACCTATAATAACATATCTATACTAGGGTTCAATCATGTTCTATCCACCAATATCACTTATACATGATATAAGAATTCAATCTTTGTGACAAAAGCATGATCATTATAATCCTTTGATCTTTTATGGTTTAGCTTTCCAGTTGGCTAATCAAGGCTTCATTCATACAACATTATAGTTGTATTATAATTATCTTCTGTTTATCTCTATTGGATTAAGAGATATAATTCATTGACTATACCTACTTGATCCAATAGGACTACTCCTGGTAACTATCTTGAGGATTCATACTTGTAATCTTCTTTATTACCATATAATTATATATTCCAACGAACTCTTCTGCCATTTCAGGAGTGAGTTAACTCCATCAATTATCACAATGATTTATTTTCTTCCAACACTCCCATCCTATAGATGATATCTAAATCTAGCATTACTATTTACCCCTTATTAGTTGTTTCTTTATAGGCACTAAGTGAATGCTATGATATGGTCAAGAGTTGATAGATTAAGAATTGGTGAATCAATAGTTGATTACTCAACATTGATAAACAACAGATTTTAGAATATGATTCAATAGGAATGGTAAAGATTGATATGGAAAGAAAGATATATGGTGATTGATCTTGACTTGGTTTCTTTCCGACTCAATCTTACTAAAGAGTTAAGGTTAGGTATTACCATAATACTCATGGTATTAGTACATGAGATTAAGATAGATCAAGATTTAGTTGTTACATTCCTATTACTTAAGTTATGTTTATAACTTGGTATTCATGAGTTGTGTAATGAATACTAGGATATAATTACTTAATGATGAAATATAAATCATTAAGTAATGTATTTAAGGTTTAATTTTTTATTGCATTTGATCTACCCTTAGATCAAATCTCCTTTACCCAAAATAAGGTTTTAACAAAGGTCATATTGAAACTTATCGTAGTCAACTTGATGATCTACTTCAATTCCATCAAGCTGAGAGAAGCTTCAATCACTTTGTAACACTACGGTTCTGAAAAGACCGTAGCTTCTATGTGACATGCCAATCCCTGGATCGGTTCATTGGCTCACAATAGAATAAGATGAATAACATAGCAAAATATGCATGTATCATAAATAACGAAGATCCAGAGTATCATTATTACAATAAAAGCTTAGCTCAAGGCTAGCTCAAATTATTCAAGTAGCAACATAAATATAGTAAATCCTCCATTCTTCAAATTGCCCACAAGTGACCAAGTTGACGAGGTTTAATCTCATCAATGCCCATTATTATGGACTTGGGTTTTGGAGAAGATGGGGATGCTGGAGATCGTGGCACGGTTAACAGACAAGCAACCAGGGGACACGAGATTTACCCAGGTTCAGGCCCCCGGAGGGAAAACCCTACTCCTGCTTGTCTGCTCTTGATTACGGCGGAACCGAAGGTTACAGGGTGCGCAGATTCGATCTGGCGTGGAGGTGTGTGCGAAAGTATGAGTCGAGAAATCTAGGACGTGCCCTCCTGGCCTTTATATAGACTTAGGCAGGTCCCGGGCATAGTCCTAGTCGGTTACAAGTTCTAGGGTTTTACCCCTTTGAATTTCCTATCTGTGCTAGTCTTGCTCTCTAAGGATCCGAAAGCGTCACGGGCCTTGGCCACCCGAAAATCTTCATGGGCCAGCGTATATCTGCTGTGGGCCTTCCTTGGGCTGGACCAGGTATGCTGAAGTTACGTACCCGTAGGGTATAACCATGTTAGTAGCCCCCGAGTGATCAGTCGAATCGTAGATTCGGCTGAGGACTCTTCCATCTTTCGGGTGCAATAATATAAGTGTGTAGGGATTGTTGATGCGTGTGCCTAACTCACCCGACGGATCAGGGTCGGTTAACTGTCTTAGGACGAAACAACACAATCTTCTTCAAGTTCGAGTCCCTCAACTCGAACCTAGAACATATGCTGGGGTAATTCGACTCAGGCCGCGGAGGACTTACAGGAGTGGAATTCCAGTGATTTTAATTAACGTACCCAACGCGTCCATCGGGATTTTTCATCACGCCTGTTGACATGGATTTATACTAGCAGAGCGTAGTCATGTACGTTGCCAGGCCGTTAGATGATATCTACAGGTCTTATCTTTGTGTCGCAGACACAGCATCCGAATGTTCGTCACCGCAGAGGTGTTTCGGGTGGCCAAGGAGATTGTTGCTCACTCAGCGTTTTGTTGGGGCATAGATGCCAAAAAGTTTTTGCGTGTTGATCCGAAATATCACAGTCGAAGAGTTCATAGGGTGCGCGACCAGCGCTCCCTATGGGAGTAGCCCCCGAGTGTCTGTTCGAGTCGTAGACTCGAGCAGAGACTTTAGTTCAAGCATTTATTCGGTTGTTAGGTCCGTAGTACTCAAAAAATTTCGGATGATTAAATCCATCCTCCCTATGGGAGTAGCCCCCGAGTCCGTAGTGGAGTCGCAGACTCGACGTAGGACTCGAAGAAATAATTTGTCGTTATTCATCTTCCGGGTGCGCGGCCAGCGCTCCTGATAGGAGTATCCCCCGAGTATTTAGTCGAATCGAAGATTCGAGTGAGTACTCTTAGCTCTTAGCTGTGGAGCCGAAGAATTGTAGTTGGTGCTAGTATAGCTTTTTGATGACATCACTGCTGACGATCAATGACCTCAAGCGTCTGCTACGCTAGAGATGACTTAACTGGACGAACATGGGTCCCAGTTGCTGACTTTGAATTGACCGGTCACGCGGGGTGTGGAGATAATTACGGTGTCTCCTCGATTTCCGCGCGTAGTGGACGGCGTGGTAACGACGGTTCGTTGTGGTGTTGACACGAGTACGGCCAGATCTGCCGTTGGCGTTAGGTCTTCTGGATGAATGGCGGCCATGCGTCGTCTTCGCTGTTATAATCTCTGAGGGGAACCGTGGTTTGTTTTCACCACACCAGTTCTTGTGTTTCACTGCCTCCTTGAGCTTATCTTGCTTCGCGCTGGGATTTCCTTCCACATTTCCGTCGTCCTTTGTATGTTTTCACCGCCGGCGCCGCCGTAGCGCTATGGGGAAACCAAAGAAGTCTTCATCTGCGGTTGGGACCAGCGCCGCCGGAGGAAAGAAGGGCGCCGCCGCTGCTCGCGTCACCGATGGTGGCTGGCGGCGATCAGAGACGCGGGAGAGCGATCTCCGCAAGCTGTGCGAGCGGGGCTTGATCCCGGAGGACATGGAGGCCGTTAAACTCCCCGGCAATGAGGTAATCCCCCGTCCCCCATCTAGGTATCGGGTTATGTTTCTCGCCTTTGTTTTGCGTGGGTTTTCGTATCCAGTCCATGACTTCCTTCGTGGACTGCTCTTCTTCTATGGGGTTCAGCTGCATCATCTGTCTCCCAATTCTCTTCTCCACATTGCGTGTTTTATCACTTTTTGCGAGTGCTGGCTTGGCATTGAGCCGCACTTTGGCCTCTTCCGGAAGCTCTATTCCGTGAAGAGGCAATCTGGTTCGGATGGTGTATATCCCATTGGGGGTTTCATCATCTCTCTTAGTCCCAATCTGCTCTTCTTTTCCTTTTCCATGTCCGAATCTGTCCAGTACTGGCGGAGGCGATGGTTTTATATCCGCGACTCCGTAGTGCCCGGGCAAGATTTTGCTCTTGTTCCCTTTGACCCCTCCCAAATGATTGAGAAGAAAAGGTCTTGGGAAAACCAAATCTTAGACGGTGAGGTGGCGGAGATAGAGGCCCTGTACCGTGGGGGAGGATCTCCAACTGATCCTGAGAAGGAGGTGAACGGTGTGGACATCATCGGGAAGTTTCTTGAGCGTCGGGTGCAGCCTCTCCAAGCGAGGGCGCACCCGATGTTTCTTTATTCTGGGCTCCGTGATCCGACGAGGGTTTCGAGTGAGAAAATCTCCGAGGGGGGTCTTGACAAGGCTCTTCGCGCGCTGTTGAAGTTCAAGGCCGACGAAGAAATCTCGGGGAAGTCGCTGACTCCTCCCTTTTCTTCGACGTTGGTCGTACCGAAGGTGTAGATTTGCGCACGTAGTGCTCCCCCCTTTTTTGTCGGCTCTGTATTTGTTTCCCTTGTTTGCTAACAAAGTTCCTTCTGATTTTGTAGAGATTCAAGGTGCCGGGGATGGTACCACCATTGCCCGAAAGGTATCCGAATGCCCCGGATAATGAAGTGGTTGATTCCGTGTTCGAGCTACCGTCAGCGCGATCTCCAGCGGAGGATGCCGACGAGTTGAGTGAGGACCATTTGCGCAAGAGATCACGGAGCTCTAGCGAGTCTTCGGATGCCTCGACTCCTCCGACTCCCAGAAACCCTCTGGGCCTTGAGCGTCATGATGATGGTCATGGAGGTTCTTCCTCTCCTATTCCTGCCATTCCCGTGCGGGCTGCAGCGCTGCACCCGCCAGCAAAGCGGAAGAAGGAAGAAAAGAAAGAAGAAAAGAGGAGAAGAAGGAAGAGAATAAAGAGGAGAAGAGGCCCGAAGGGCTTCTCCTATCTTTGACCTGAGCGCATTGGGCTCGTAAGTTTTCTTGTTATACTGGTGTCCTTGTTCCTTCGTGAGTTTTGCACTTGTGCTGAGTGGTTTGTATGCAGGCAATCCTCCCATGATTCCTCCAGTGATGGTGAACGGGAGATGATGGGGGAGTCGAAAATTGCATCTCCTCCACCTCAAACGGTGGCGACTACAGGTGACGCGCCTCCGGATCCTCCATTGCAGGAGGTGCAGGTGGTTGCGCCTCAGAATTTCGCAGGCGGTCCTTCGGGGTCGTCATCAGAGCATGTAAGTTTGCTGCTTCATATCACGGGGGGAGCCCCCGAGTATCTTCGTGTGCGAATCTTGCTTTTACTCCTTTGTGTTGGGCGTAGCCCCCAAGTCCTTTTCTTACTGCCATCTTTTTCTTCAGCCTTTTGTGCAGGAGGCCAAGCGACTGGTGGAGGAGCGCTTAGCGCTGGAAGCGAAACTTCGGCAGCTTCAAGGTACCTGTCTGCCTCTTGACGCCTCTATTATGTATCATGCTTCTGCTGTTTGACGCTTGCTTGTGTTAAATGCAGAGGAGCATAAAGATTCCCTCCGTGAGGTCGATGCTCTCAAAAAGATCCTTGGTCAATCGGAGCAGAAGGCCGAAGCCGCTGTTGGTGCGAAAGAGCGCCTCGAGCTAGAGCTGACGAAGGCAGCCGAAGCGAAAGAGCGTCTACAGCAGGAGGCCGCGGATCGTGAGTAGCAGCTGGCCACGGTTGCGACTATCCGTGAAAAAGAGGTGGCGACGAAGCTCATGGCTGCTGCCAAGGCCATTTCGGGTGAGTGCTGGTTTTGTACTTGCTTCTTTTTCTTCGGGTCTTCTTTATATGCTACTTTTCTTCATGCTTTTTCTTCTTTTTGTCTCAGATGCCGCAGGCATCGAGTTCGACCGCGGTGCTCTGGAGCACGGGAGTGCTCTGGATGATGCCACTGTGGCGGTCGAAGACCGCTGCAGCACCGTCGTCAACTCCCTTGCCAAGGCGAAAGAAGTCCTTGGTCATTTCTACAAGGAGCTTGTCCCGAAGGGCGAAACCCTTGAGGATGTGGATGCCCTGGCGGAGGCTCTGTCGGCCGAAGCTCCTGTGGCGTATAAGCGCAAGCAGAAGGGCATCGGCGCATCCGTCGGGCTGGCGATGGCCATGGCGGCTGGAGCGGAGCTGGATCTGCCCCAGATCACTTCTCGGATGCCGACGGCTGCGGATGGATCCGAGGTAGCCTTTGCTGCCTATTCTGCTCGCTGCCGGCGATATGGGCCCAAGCTCATTGACTTGCTGTCTGAGTATGAGCTGCGGCAGCAGGGTGGGGCCAAAGCTAGGCAGTCTGGCTCCGAAGCGACTCAGGCTCCTGCATCTTAGGCGTAGTGAATGTAGGCTAGTTTGTAGTTTGTTTTTGTTGTAAATATCTTGAAGAACACCATCCTTGTGACACATAGTGGCTTTATATATTCAATGAATTTCTCTGAGTTGCGCTCCATCCTTGGCTGAATGTTTATGTTCCTTTCTTGCTGCCGCTCTAGGTTCCTTCGGGTGCTGACCCTGTTGACGCCCCATCCGCAACGCTGTTGCGCCCATCCTTGGATGATTCCTCGCAGCTTACTTTCCTTCGGGATCGTGTGCGCAGTCTGGAGAGGGAGTTTCTCGGGCTACGCGGTCATGCCGACGTTTGGAAGTCCAAGGCAGATCGTGGCGCACCCACAGAGGAGTACTTGATGGCGGAGTTGGTCCGTCTGTCCGAGCAACTGCAATGTAAGTTGTTCTTTTGGTCGAGTTGTAGCTCTGTTCTTCGGATGAGCCTGCTGGCCTTACTCTTATGTTGTCCGATTGTTGCAGGTGCAAATCTTGCTCCGAGGGAAGAAAAAGAGTGTGTCGCTGTTCGGGTCAATTGTTTGACTCAACAGGACATGGAGGCCGGCGGCTTCTTCTGGATGGATCGTGATCGCGCCGTAGCCCTTGCGACAGTGCATGATCGTGTTCATCAAGTTTCGCGGGTGCTCCGCCAGGTGCAGACATCGCTTTCCTCGGTGTTGCACGTCATGTTCCCTTTGGATGTCGTGCCAACAAGCCTTGCGGGTCTTCTGTCGAAATTTCGGAACGTAAGCAATGTCAAGGTGTTGGTGCGGCAGCAGCTTGTCGCAGGAGTGAAAGCAGCGTTGTCTCTTGTGATGCTGCACCGGCCTGACGTAGTTTTGGCTGCCGTGGCTACTGGGCCACCTCTTCGCCCTGATGGTGGCGAGTGGGACATGCGTCCGCATTACGCGGTTGTAAGGCAGTATGCTGAACAGATTGTAGATTTGTTTGAGCAGCGTGCTCAGGTTATTCTTCAACATAGGTAGTACCTGTAAAAAGAGAGAGATGTAAAATTTGTATATTTCGGCTGGGCGTGTTGTGCCCTTTGTTGTAAATGTTTGTTTGTATGTGAGCAACGAGTGCTTTAATTGGATACGTGTCCTTTTCGTTT
>OU342735.1:441338848-441634478 GCA_910589765.1 Avena atlantica | reverse complement strand
TTTCTGAACACTCAATGCCACCTTTATAGCCACCCTGTTACGGTGTGGTGTTTGATGACATCAAAGCATCCATCCGGAAAAGGGTGATATGCATGATCTCATGGTCGAAGGAATTAGGTTACTATGTATCAGAAAGCATATAGCAATTGAACTATTGAAATGACTTGATCTTTATGCTACGCTTATCTATAGGAGTATGTCCATCACATCATTCTCCTAATGATATGATCCTTTGTTAATAACATCTCTATGTTCATGATCAGGAAACCATGATCATATTAACCAACAAGCTAGTTTAACAAGAGGCTTTACTACGGACTCTTATTTTAGTTTACAAATCACACAAGTATTAATGTTTCCGGTTAATACAATTATAGCATGGTATGTAACATTTATCATAAGTGTGAAGATATGATAATAACCGCTTTATTATTGCCTCTTGGGCATATCTCAACAACTAAGGCTTGGGAGAATGACAAGGAAGAAAGTCAGGTATAAACTATGATTATTAATGCACTAAATCTTTTATGGGTAATGATAACTTCCATGATATTAGCAATGAGTTTGGTTTGATTCCCAAAGTATTGCCAACTGTTTTAAGGCATTTTCCTATTACATATAAATTCCCAAGAAGAAGTGAAGAAGTGGAATAAGTATCATATTCCATATAAAGATGTTGTTAGTCATTTTCCAATTAGAAGTACTCAAGTTTGTACTACTAATCACATTGTGCCTGAACCTCACGTTGAGAAGATGCCTGCGGTGACCCAGCATACCACTGCATGATGTAGTACACTATAGTCGTTGACATAACACCAATGAAAACCGTTCACTAGTATTACATCCCTTAGAGTGGTACAACAGAAACACAGCAGGTCCAAGACATGACTATAGGTTACAACTCAACTCTTTACATAAGATCCAGCGAACACTCTAAGTTAAAGAGAGAGAAAGAAACTTCTTACAAAAGAAGAATCAGAAACTTCTTAAGGAAATTCCTTTCCTAGATATACTATTTCTTCATATCCATCATCATGTGTTAACATGATGAGCTTTACTTCACCATAATATTCTTATCCATCTATTATTATTCTAAATTCATTTATAAATCCAATGAGCTTGACACTGAAGCTTTCATAATCTTATTATATCCATACCTGGTTATCAAATTTGTAAGACCCCACCTTTATAAAGGTAAAGGTCCATGTGATTGCAATGCTAGTCCCTGGATCAAATGCTAGCATCCGCAGTTTAACATGAAGTACACAAAAACAAAGGTCATTATTACATCGTCATTCCAGAGATAACATAGTCTTTTACAACTCCTTAGCCATAGGCTAGTACAAGATTTTAACTTAACAATATAATAAAAGTCTTCATCTTCATGTGCCATAGGCAAGCATGTTGAGTGTAGACTCATAACCCTAATCCTCATTAGAGTAACCTGCAACATCACAAGTTACAGCCACAGTGGGTCAATACATTGGAATAGTATTGGCAAGTGATACCTTAGTAGAATAATAGTATCTAACTTCTACATAAATTTGGCTAAGTGTAGCTTAGGCTTGCTTTGCTCAGAATAGGTTTTACCTATCAGTTGAAAAACACTAAGTTTTTATTTGGCAAAACTCCCAAGGAACCACCAATAGACATTGGTGAACCTTACCCTTGTTCAACAACAAGTTTTTAACTTAGAAATTGGGATGAGGAGATTCTTGATAGCTTCCATGTCTTGATGCTTCAAATTGTCCATTGCTAGGGACATGGCTAAGTACTTAGATTTTTTTCCTTCTCAAGAAGTGGTGCACTTTCCCCACAAGACTTGACATTCATCAAGACGAGACCTTTCAGAAGCCTTCCCTTAGACCAAATGGACGCGTTCCAACCTATCACCCTACCACCATCTGTCCAAATGGCTAAGTTATTGCAACCTATATGATCAAGGTAGAGCCCATAATGCCATGTGGCTGCACTAGAAGCTTCTTAACATATGGCATCTCAAATCCCTTTGTTCCTGGGTGGCTTTCCACAAGTGTGATACACAAGGTATACCATAGATATGGGCCTTGTGTAACCACTCAACATAACCCAAACAACCATTCAACCCAGGTGTTTCATTCACTTAGTTGTTTTATTAAGCAAAAACATAAGTCAAAGACTTAGCAATATTTTCCATAGCATTATATAATCCACCCTTGGTTTCTACTAGCTAGGCTAAGCATGGAAATAGCAAGTATCTTAACTTAGAGAAAATTCTAACAATTCTACAACTACTAGGATTTCCCAAGCATAGCATATAGATACTTAGCAAAAATTATCATGCAAGCCCTATACAAAATATCACTAATGCATACTCAAAATATTGGGACAAAAATATGAAGCACAACTTGCCTTAGTAGTTGGGGAGTAACAACAATCCTCATAGTAACAATCACCACTAGCACCAAAATCTACACATAAAATGATAGCACCAAATTCATATTTTCAAATAATCAAGCAAAAATATATGAATGCATGCAAATGCCATGTGATGATTTTTCTAAACTAAACAAGACAAAGTAAAATAGTACTGAACAATAAACTAAACAATTATACACCAAATAAACTTAATTTGGCTTTTAAAACATTTCCAAATAATTTTTAACACAATTTAGGCCTACAAATGTCTCTGCATAAAATTCCATTTTAACAGAGGCAAAATAAAAAACTAAGACTACAGATGTGTAGGATTTTTTTTTGATTCCATTGATATCTTATTTGTATTTTTTTGGATAAACAGAACAAAAGTTATTGAATTTACAAGTTTAATCATCTAATTAAATCAAATCAGAATTTAAATCGAAAATCCTTACACGCCGCGCCATCTGATTGGCCTGTACCGCTTCGTGCGGATCACGCTCGCGAGCCGCTGGATCTAAGTGAGATCCTGCGGTCCAGATCTGAATGTACCCTTCATCTAAGCTTCTAATCTTAGCCACTGATCCTAGATCTAACGGATCTAAACACACCTGCCACAGATGGGTGGCGCAAATTTCCAAAGCGGCGGCGACGCGTCTGGTGACGGCGCTCCGGTGAGGCCAGAGGGCAAGGGGGTAGTGCAGATGCTTACAGCAATCGCAGTGACGCGGTGATTCTCAACGTGGTCGTGGACGGACCTGGCGCCTACCGGCACGGCGTCGATTGCTCGTCGGAGTTAGCGTCGGCGTCTGGCTCGCTCGGGAGTGGATGTTATCGACGCTACAAGGCATGAAATGTCAAGCCAGACGTGGCGTTAGACTCGTACGAGCATGGCGAGTACACGCGTATCAACCAGAAAGGTTAGGGCAGTCAGGGTTACCGGAAAGGTTCACCGGAGTTGCTGCAGAGGATGGTGGCGTGCTGGCATTGTCCTTGCCGAGGTTCCGAAGCGCGCGCGGGATAGGGAAAGGTACTGGGAGATGCGCGAGGTGATGTGGAGTGTGCTCGTGGGAACTAGGAGCAGAGGGGTGGCCGGAGTTGCCCGGAATCGGTGTATAGCTTGTCGGAGCAGCGAGGTCTCGGCGAGAAATTCTTGCCGCCTGGTGGCGCTCAAGGCTTGGGGTTTGAGGGGAAATGGAGAGGGGGCAGTGGGGGTTAAGTAGCAGGGCTGAGCGGGTAATTACGCCAGGAATCAAGCACAATCAATCGAATTGAAACGAGGAGGAAACGGCAGAGAGGGCACGAGTCCTCCGACGCGAGATAGACGATGGGGTCGACGTGGCAGTGGGGCCTACCCGTCAGTGAGGTGGGGGTGTGCTTGCGCGTGAGAAACACAGAGGGGGAGGGGGTTTCCCGGGTGGGCTCGGTGGGCTGGCTTGCTGGGCCGCGGGTGGGTTGGGCTGGTTAGCCAGTTAGGTTTATTTTTTTTCTCTTTTCACCTTTTCCATTTTTGTTTTGATTTTTTTGATTTGACTTTGAAAGAGTGTTTCAAATCTGTTCCATTTGAATTTCTTCCATAATTTTTATTCTTTAATTCTTGTGTCCAAGGATGTGAAAAACATCTTATTTATAATCAAAAACATTTTGGGTTTCAATTTAAATATAAAACCATGCCTTTAGTTAAATATTTACAATAGGCATATAAATGGTTTTAAATTTGATTTGTTTTGAAACTTTTGTGTGGCTTTGTATTTACTTTCCAATCAATCCTGATCAAATAAGTGAAATAAATATTTAGAAAATAAAATATAAACCTTGCCTCACTTGAATAAGTAATAGGCAAAACATGGTTTCTTATGTTTGAAATTCATTTGAAAAGTTCAAATGCTTATGAATGCATGAATGCTATGCAATCTTTACAAATTATGATTTTTGGGATGTTACAAAATTATTCTACTGCTAATAACCTCCAATCTAACAAATGTTTACAGTTACTTCCATCTCCATCCATACACTCTTCCTTAATAATCATCATCACTAGTACTACTTCAGTAGATGTATATATCAAATTCTACTCTCCTCAAGCGTTTAGTAGTATTTCCCAAGAGGAAAATTCTACTTATATAATCCAATGTGCTCTAGCATCATCTTAATCATACTATCTCATATCTACTTAATTCCAATATCTTATATTCAAACTTCACATCATATAATGATGACTTAGCATGGCTAACCTATAATAACATATCTATACTAGGGTTCAATCATGTTCTATCCACCAATATCACTTATACATGATATAAGAATTCAATCTTGTGACAAAAGCATGATCATTATAATCCTTTGATCTTTTATGGTTTAGCTTTCCAGTTGGCTAATCAAGGCTTCATTCATACAACATTATAGTTGTATTATAATTATCTTCTGTTTATCTCTATTGGATTAAGAGATATAATTCATTGACTATACCTACTTGATCCAATAGGACTACTCCTGGTAACTATCTTGAGGATTCATACTTGTAATCTTCTTTATTACCATATAATTATATATTCCAACGAACTCTTCTGCCATTTCAGGAGTGAGTTAACTCCATCAATTATCACAATGATTTATTTTCTTCCAACACTCCCATCCTATAGATGATATCTAAATCTAGCATTACATTTACCCCTTATTAGTTGTTTCTTTATAGGCACTAAGTGAATGCTATGATATGGTCAAGAGTTGATAGATTAAGAATTGGTGAATCAATAGTTGATTACTCAACATTGATAAACAACAGATTTTAGAATATGATTCAATAGGAATGGTAAAGATTGATATGGAAAGAAAGATATATGGTGATTGATCTTGACTTGGTTTCTTTCCTACTCAATCTTACTAAAGAGTTAAGGTTAGGTATTACCATAATACTCATGGTATTAGTACATGAGATTAAGATAGATCAAGATTTAGTTGTTACATTCCTATTACTTAAGTTATGTTTATAACTTGGTATTCATGAGTTGTGTAATGAATACTAGGATATAATTACTTAATGATGAAATATAAATCATTAAGTAATGTATTTAAGGTTTAATTTTTTATTGCATTTGATCTACCCTTAGATCAAATCTCCTTTACCCAAAATAAGGTTTTAACAAAGGTCATATTGAAACTTATCGTAGTCAACTTGATGATCTACTTCAATTCCATCAAGCTGAGAGAAGCTTCAATCACTTTGTAACACTACGGTTCTGAAAAGACCGTAGCTT
Source organism: Avena atlantica (assembly GCA_910589765.1). NCBI lineage: Eukaryota > Viridiplantae > Streptophyta > Magnoliopsida > Poales > Poaceae > Avena > Avena atlantica. Next base: position 441,628,824 of record OU342735.1, on the reverse strand, counting down.
CTATGTGACATGCCAATCCCTGGATCGGTTCATTGGCTCACAATAGAATAAGATGAATAACATAGCAAAATATCCATGTATCATAAATAATGAAGATCCAGAGTATCATTATTACAATAAAAGCTTAGATCAAGGCTAGCTCAAATTATTCAAGTAGCAACATAAATATAGTAAATCCTCCATTCTTCAAATTGCCCACAAGTGACCAAGTTGACGAGGTTTAATCTCATCAATGCCCATTGTTATGGACTTGGGTTTTGGAGAAGATGGGGATGCTGGAGATCGTGGCACGGTTAACAGACAAGCAACCAGGGGACACGAGATTTACCCAGGTTCAGGCCCCCGGAGGGAAAACCCTACTCCTGCTTGTCTGCTCTTGATTACGGCGGAACCGAAGGTTACAGGGTGCGCAGATTCGATCTGGCGTGGAGGTGTGTGCGAAAGTATGAGTCGAGAAATCTAGGACGTGCCCTCCTGGCCTTTATATAGACTTAGGCAGGTCCCGGGCATAGTCCTAGTCGGTTACAAGTTCTAGGGTTTTACCCCTTTGAATTTCCTCTGTGCTAGTCTTGCTCTCTAAGGATCCGAAAGCGTCACGGGCCTTGGCCACCCGAAAATCTTCATGGGCCAGCGTATATCTGCTGTGGGCCTTCCTTGGGCTGGACCAGGTATGCTGAAGTTACGTACCCGTAGGGTATAACCATGTTAGTAGCCCCCGAGTGATCAGTCGAATCGTAGATTCGGCTGAGGACTCTTCCATCTTTCGGGTGCAATAATATAAGTGTGTAGGGATTGTTGATGCGTGTGCCTAACTCACCCGACGGATCAGGGTCGGTTAACTGTCTTAGGACGAAACAACAACTCTTCTTCAAGTTCGAGTCCCTCAACTCGAACCTAGAACATATGCTGGGGTAATTCGACTCAGGCCGCGGAGGACTTACAGGAGTGGAATTCCAGTGATTTTAATTAACGTACCCAACGCGTCCATCGGGATTTTTCATCACGCCTGTTGACATGGATTTATACTAGCAGAGCGTAGTCATGTACGTTGCCAGGCCGTTAGATGATATCTACAGGTCTTATCTTTGTGTCGCGGACACAGCATCCGAATGTTCGTCACCGCAGAGGTGTTTCGGGTGGCCAAGGAGATTGTTGCTCACTCAGCGTTTTGTTGGGGCATAGATGCCAAAAAGTTTTTGCGTGTTGATCCGAAATATCACAGTCGAAGAGTTCATAGGGTGCGCGACCAGCGCTCCCTATGGGAGTAGCCCCCGAGTGTCTGTTCGAGTCGTAGACTCGAGCAGAGACTTTAGTTCAAGCATTTATTCGGTTGTTAGGTCCGTAGTACTCAAAAAATTTCGGATGATTAAATCCATCCTCCCTATGGGAGTAGCCCCCGAGTCCGTAGTGGAGTCGCAGACTCGACGTAGGACTCGAAGAAATAATTTGTCGTTATTCATCTTCCGGGTGCGCGGCCAGCGCTCCTGATAGGAGTATCCCCCGAGTATTTAGTCGAATCGAAGATTCGAGTGAGTACTCTTAGCTCTTAGCTGTGGAGCCGAAGAATTGTAGTTGGTGCTAGTATAGCTTTTTGATGACATCACTGCTGACGATCAATGACCTCAAGCGTCTGCTACGCCAGAGATGACTTGACTGGACGAACATGGGTCCCAGTTGCTGACTTTGAATTGACCGGTCACGCGGGGTGTGGAGATAATTACGGTGTCTCCTCGATTTCCGCGCGTAGTGGACGCGTGGTGGTAACGACGGTTCGTTGTGGTGTTGACACGTGTACGGCCAGATCTGCCGTTGGCGTTAGGTCTTCTGGATGAACGGCGGCCATGCGTCGTCTTCGCTGTTATAATCTCTGAGGGGAACCGTGGTTTGTTTTCACCGCACCAGTTCTTGTGTTTCACTGCCTCCTTGAGCTTATTCTTCGCGCGCTGGGATTTCCTTCCACATTTCCGTCGTCCTTTGTATGTTTTCACCGCCGGCGCCGCCGCCGTAGCGCTATGGGGAAACCAAAGAAGTCTTCATCTGCGGTTGGGACCAGCGCCGCCGGAGGAAAGAAGGGCGCCGCCGCTGCTCGCGTCACCGATGGTGGCTGGCGGCGATCAGAGACGCGGGAGAGCGATCTCCGCAAGCTATGCGAGCGGGGCTTGATCCCGGAGGACATGGAGGCCGTTAAACTCCCCGGCAAGTGAGGTAATCCCCCGTCCCCCATCTAGGTATCGGGTTATGTTTCTCGCCTTTGTTTTGCGTGGGTTTTCGTATCCAGTCCATGACTTCCTTCGTGGACTGCTCTTCTTCTATGGGGTTCAGCTGCATCATCTGTCTCCCAATTCTCTTCTCCACATTGCGTGTTTTATCACTTTTTGCGAGTGCTGGCTTGGCATTGAGCCGCACTTTGGCCTCTTCCGGAAGCTCTATTCCGTGAAGAGGCAATCTGGTTCGGATGGTGTATATCCCATTGGGGGTTTCATCATCTCTCTTAGTCCCAATCTGCTCTTCTTTTCCTTTTCCATGTCCGAATCTGTCCAGTACTGGCGGAGGCGATGGTTTTATATCCGCGACTCCGTAGTGCCCGGGCAAGATTTTGCTCTTGTTCCCTTTGACCCCTCCCAAATGATTGAGAAGAAAAGGTCTTGGGAAAACCAAATCTTAGACGGTGAGGTGGCGGAGATAGAGGCCCTGTACCGTCGGGTGGAGGATCTCCAACTGATTCCTGAGAAGGAGGTGAACGGTGTGGACATCATCGGGAAGTTTCTTGAGCGTCGGGTGCAGCCTCTCCAAGCGAGGGCGCACCCGATGTTTCTTTATTCTGGGCTCCGTGATCCGACGAGGGTTTCGAGTGAGAAAATCTCCGAGGGGGGTCTTGACAAGGCTCTTCGCGCGCTGTTGAAGTTCAAGGCCGACGAAGAAATCCCGGGGAAGTCGCTGACTCCTCCCTTTCTTCGACGTTGGTCGTACCGAAGGTGTAGATTTGCGCACGTAGCTCCCCCCTTTTTGTCGGCTCTGTATTTGTTTCCCTTGTTTGCTAACAAAGTTCCTTCTGATTTTGTAGAGATTCAAGGTGCCGGGGATGGTACCACCATTGCCCGAAAGGTATCCGAATGCCCCGGATAATGAAGTGGTTGATTCCGTGTTCGAGCTACCGTCAGCGCGATCTCCAGCGGAGGATGCCGACGAGTTGAGTGAGGACCATTTGCGCAAGAGATCACGGAGCTCTAGCGAGTCTTCGGATGCCTCGACTCCTCCGACTCCCAGAAACCCTCTGGGCCTTGAGCGTCATGATGATGGTCATGGAGGTTCTTCCTCTCCTATTCCTGCCATTCCCGTGCGGGCTGCAGCGCTGCACCCGCCAGCAAAGCGGAAGAAGGAAGAAAAGAAAGAGGAGAAGAAGGAAGAGAATAAAGAGGAGAAGAGGGCCCGAAGGGCTTCTCCTATCTTTGACCTGAGCGCATTGGGCTCGTAAGTTTTCTTGTTATACTGGTGTCCTTGTTCCTTCGTGAGTTTTGCACTTGTGCTGAGTGGTTTGTATGCAGGCAATCCTCCCATGATTCCTCCAGTGATGGTGAACGGGAGATGATGGGGGAGTCGAAAATTGCATCTCCTCCACCTCAAACGGTGGCGACTACAGGTGACGCGCCTCCGGATCCTCCATTGCAGGAGGTGCAGGTGGTTGCGCCTCAGAATTTCGCAGGCGGTCCTTCGGGGTCGTCATCAGAGCATGTAAGTTTGCTGCTTCATATCACGGGGGGAGCCCCCGAGTATCTTCGTGTGCGAATCTTGCTTTTACTCCTTTGTGTTGGGCGTAGCCCCCAAGTCCTTTTCTTACTGCCATCTTTTTCTTCAGCCTTTTGTGCAGGAGGCCAAGCGACTGGTGGAGGAGCGCTTAGCGCTGGAAGCGAAACTTCGGCAGCTTCAAGGTACCTGTCTGCCTCTTGACGCCTCTATTATGTATCATGCTTCTGCTGTTTGACGCTTGCTTGTGTTAAATGCAGAGGAGCATAAAGATTCCCTCCGTGAGGTCGATGCTCTCAAAAAGATCCTTGGTCAATCGGAGCAGAAGGCCGAAGCCGCTGTTGGTGCGAAAGAGCGCCTCGAGCTAGAGCTGACGAAGGCAGCCGAAGCGAAAGAGCGTCTACAGCAGGAGGCCGCGGATCGTGAGTAGCAGCTGGCCACGGTTGCGACTATCCGTGAAAAAGAGGTGGCGACGAAGCTCATGGCTGCTGCCAAGGCCATTTCGGGTGAGTGCTGGTTTTGTACTTGCTTCTTTTTCTTCGGGTCTTCTTTATATGCTACTTTTCTTCATGCTTTTTCTTCTTTTTGTCTCAGATGCCGCAGGCATCGAGTTCGACCGCGGTGCTCTGGAGCACGGGAGTGCTCTGGATGATGCCACTGTGGCGGTCGAAGACCGCTGCAGCACCGTCGTCAACTCCCTTGCCAAGGCGAAAGAAGTCCTTGGTCATTCTACAAGGAGCTTGTCCCGAAGGGCGAAACCCTTGAGGATGTGGATGCCCTGGCGGAGGCTCTGTCGGCCGAAGCTCCTGTGGCGTATAAGCGCAAGCAGAAGGGCATCGGCGCATCCGTCGGGCTGGCGATGGCCATGGCGGCTGGAGCGGAGCTGGATCTGCCCCAGATCACTTCTCGGATGCCGACGGCTGCGGATGGATCCGAGGTAGCCTTTTGCTGCCTATTCTGCTCGCTGCCGGCGATATGGGCCCAAGCTCATTGACTTGCTGTCTGAGTATGAGCTGCGGCAGCAGGGTGGGGCCAAAGCTAGGCAGTCTGGCTCCGAAGCGACTCAGGCTCCTGCATCTTAGGCGTAGTGAATGTAGGCTAGTTTGTAGTTTGTTTTTGTTGTAAATATCTTGAAGAACACCATCCTTGTGACACATAGTGGCTTTATATATTCAATGAATTTCTCTGAGTTGCGCTCCATCCTTGGCTGAATGTTTATGTTCCTTTCTTTTGCTGCCGCTCTAGGTTCCTTCGGGTGCTGACCCTGTTGACGCCCCATCCGCAACGCTGTTGCGCCCATCCTTGGATGATTCCTCGCAGCTTACTTTCCTTCGGGATCGTGTGCGCAGTCTGGAGAGGGAGTTTCTCGGGCTACGCGGTCATGCCGACGTTTGGAAGTCCAAGGCAGATCGTGGCGCACCCACAGAGGAGTACTTGATGGCGGAGTTGGTCCGTCTGTCCGAGCAACTGCAATGTAAGTTGTTCTTTTGGTCGAGTTGTAGCTCTGTTCTTCGGATGAGCCTGCTGGCCTTACTCTTATGTTGTCCGATTGTTGCAGGTGCAAATCTTGCTCCGAGGGAAGAAAAAGAGTGTGTCGCTGTTCGGGTCAATTGTTTGACTCAACAGGACATGGAGGCCGGCGGCTTCTTCTGGATGGATCGTGATCGCGCCGTAGCCCTTGCGACAGTGCATGATCGTGTTCATCAAGTTTCGCGGGTGCTCCGCCAGGTGCAGACATCGCTTTCCTCGGTGCTGCACGTCATGTTCCCTTTGGATGTCGTGCCAACAAGCCTTGCGGGTCTTCTGTCGAAATTTCGGAACGTAAGCAATGTCAAGGTGTTGGTGCGGCAGCAGCTTGTCGCAGGAGTGAAAGCAGCGTTGTCTCTTGTGATGCTGCACCGGCCTGACGTAGTTTTGGCTGCCGTGGCTACTGGGCCACCTCTTCGCCCTGATGGTGGCGAGTGGGACATGCGTCCGCATTACGCGGTTGTAAGGCAGTATGCTGAACAGATTGTAGATTTGTTTGAGCAGCGTGCTCAGGTTATTCTTCAACATAGGTAGTACCTGTAAAAAGAGAGAGATGTAAAATTTGTATATTTCGGCTGGGCGTGTTGTGCCCTTTGTTGTAAATGTTTGTTTGTATGTGAGCAACGAGTGCTTTAATTGGATACGTGTCCTTTTCGTTTGCTTGACGTTGTCAGCTACTCAGGTGTACACGTTTGGCCCTCAGTCGATGAAATCGTTAGGTGGGGGGAGCCCCCGAGTGTGCTTGTAGCATATAGTATAGTTGCAGAAAACAGTGAAACGAAGTTTTGGGGCGAGACACTTAGCTTTATTTTGTCGTAATGGAGGAGATACATTGTTCGGCTGAGTAGCCTTGGCTGGAAGCCTTATTGAAAGTAAAAGAAGGGGGTAGGTTGCTATGGATAGAACCGTCGCAGGTGCGAGATATTCCATGGGTTGGAGTATGCGACTCCAGACTCCACGTGCTTGAGGCGATAGGCGCCACCTGGGATGACTTCGGTGATGACGTAGGGTCCTTCCCATGGTGACTCGAATTTATTCGGTCGCTTTTGCTTGAGTTGCAAGACGAGGTATCCTTCGACGAAGGACCTTGGGCGCAGCCGGCGGCTGTGGTAGTTGCGGAGACTCTGCTGGTACACCGCTGATCGAGCTGCTGCTATATCCCGTGCTTCGTCGAGTGTATCGACAGCGTCTTCGAGTGCAGCCGTGGATTCAGCTTCACTGTACGCGACGACCCGTGGGGCCTGGTGGCGTACTTCGGCTGGTAGCACGGCTTCGGCTCCGTGTACCATGAAGAACGGTGTGTATCCGGTGGAGCTGTTTGGCGTAGTTCGTAAGCTCCACAGGACGGAGGGTAGCTCCTTCGTCCAATTTCCAGCTTTATGTTCGAGTGAGCTCATGAGGCGCTTCTTGATGCCGGCTCCGATTAGGCCGTTGGCCTTTTCCACTTGCCCGTTCGTTTGCGGGTGTGCCACTGAAGCATATGTGATGTTGATCACAAGGCCTTCGCAGAAGTCCTGGAATTCTTCGGAGATGAAGTTCGATCCGTTGTCGGTGATGATGCTGTGTGGTACGCCGAACCTGTAGACAATGGACTCGAAGAACTTGACGGCAGTTTTGCCTTTTTGGTTGGTGACAGGCATGGCCTCGATCAACTTGGTGAATTTGTCGACTGCGACCAGGAGGAAGACGTGTCCTCCTTTCGAGGATTTTGGCAATTTGCCGATCATGTCGAGGCCCCATTAAGCGAAAGGCCAAGCTATAGGTATGGGCCTGAGCTCGGACCCGGGTGCGTGCAGTTTGTCGGCGAACCGTTGGAATCCGTTGCATCTTCGGACGATGTCCTTTGCGTCGCTCATGGCCGTTGGCCAGTAGAATCCTGCTCGTAGAGCTTTGGCGACAAGGGAGCGGCTGCCTGCATGATGGCCGCAGATGCCCTCATGGATGTCATGGAGTTTGGATTTGCCGTCGTTGATGGTGATGTACCATTGTAGTATACCCGTGATGCTACGCTTGTACAGCTCGCCGTTTATGATGGTGAAGGCTTTTGACCGACGAGATATGCGTCGGGCATCTGTCGGGCTGTCAGGCAGTTCTCCGTTTATCAAGAACTGGAGGTATGGTCGCGTCCAAGTTTCTTCGACTGCCATGACCTGCATCAGGTTGACCATAGCAACCTCTGTGTCCAGTTTCTCGGGTCCTTCATGTCCTTCGGGTAGCATAGCCCCCGAGTGCTCTGATTCTTCGGACGATCCCTTGGGGAATTTACGCTTGATGTATGGCACGCAGATTTGTTCGAGGAACACACCTGGTGGCACCTTTGCGCAGGTGGAGCCGATGTTGGCGAGTCTATCGGCTTCCTCGTTGCTCTCTCTTCCAACGTGCCGAAGTTCGCAACCGTCGAATTCTCCTTCGAGTGCGTTGTATAGCGCGCGGTATGCGATCATGTTTTCGGCGTGTGCGTCACACTCATTCATCGTCTGCTGGACGACGAGGTTGGAGTCACCGTAGATGACCAGGCGCGTTGCGCCGCATATCTTTGCCATCCTCATGCCATGGATGAGGGCTTCGTATTCGGCTTCGTTGTTGGAGGCTCTAAATTTCATCCGAAGAACATACTTCATCTTGTCACCTTGCGGGGAGGTCAGTATGACCCCTGCCCCTGCTACGGCTTCGCGCTTGGAGCCGTCGAAATGCATGGTCCAGGACTGCGACATGTCTGGGGTGTCTGGCAGCTGCAGCTCCATCCAGTGCACCAGAAAGTCCGGGAGGACTTGAGATTTGATTGCGTGTCGCTTCTCATAGACGATGTCCAGGGGTGATAGTTCGATGCCCCACAGGGCCACCCGTCCTGTAGCCTCTGGATTATTCAGGATGCTCTTCAGGGGTGCTTCGTTGACGACCATCACCTGGTGCTCCTAGAAGTAATGGCTCAACCGTTCAGCCGTCATGAATACGCCGTAGGCTAGCTTCTGGTAGTGAGGGTACCTCTGCTTTGTTGGTGTCAGTACCTCGCTGAGGTAGTAAATTGGGCGCTGGACCCCGTGGGTCTTGCCTTCTTCGAGTCGTTCGACCACGAGTACGGTGCTGACCACCTGATGTGTAGCTGCTATGTACAGCAGCAAGGGCTCGCGCTCCTTTGGCGTGACCAAAACGGGCGAGGTGGAGAGGAGCCGCTTGAGGCTTTCGAATGCGTCGTTGGCTTCTGGTGTCCACTCGAACTTGTCTGCTTTACGCAGCAGCTGGTAGAATGGTAGGGCATTCTCGCCCATACGGTTGATGAACCTGCTTAGCGCCGCTACTCGTCCTGCGAGTTGCTAGACGCCCTTGAGGTTTTTCGGCTTCTCCATCGTCATGATGGCTTTGATTTTCTTCGGGTTCGCCTCGATCCCTCGTTGAGAGATGAAGTACCCGAGAAGCTGACCTGATGGGACGCCGAAGGCGCACTTTTCGGGATTGATCTTGATCCTGTAGCGATCGAGGTTGTCGAACGTCTCGCGGAGATCGTCGATAAGTGTCCTTGCCTCTCTGGTTTTTATTACTATGTCGTCGACATAAACTTGGACATTGCGACCAATCTGGTCCTTGAGGCAGGCCTGCATACATCGCTGGTACGTAGCACCCGCGTTCTTTAGCCCGAAGGGCATTGTATTGTAACAGAATACTCCGAACGGTGTGATAAACGCCGTTTTCTCATGATCTTCGACCTTGAGCCGAATCTGGTTATAGCCTGAGTAGGCGTCGAGGAAGGAGAGTTTCTCGCAACCTGCAGTCGAATCGATGATCTGGTCGATCCGTGGAAGAGGGAAGTGGTCCTTTGGGCAATGCTTATTTAGTGACGTGAAGTCCACGCACATCCGTAGGATGTCCATGTCCTTCTTCGGGACCATCACCGTGTTTGCAAGCCACTCGCTTTCTTTGATTTCCCTAATGAAGTCTGCAGCGAGTAGTCTATTGATTTCCTTGCCGATGGCTTCGGCTCGTGGCTCCGACAATCTTCGGATGGACTGCTTGACTGGCTTGGTGTCTGGAAAGACATTGAGTGTGTGCTCGGCGAATTCCCTGGGAACTCCTGGCATGTCCGCAGGACACCAGGCGAAGATTTCCCAGCGCTCACGGAGGAATTCGACGAGAGCACCTTCCTATGGGGTGCTGAGGTCATTGGTGATCAAGGCCTCTTGGTGCATCCGTCGGATGGACCTGTACTTTCTTGGTGTTGACGGTGGAGTCGAAGGACATGTCAGGTGCGTTCTGCTTTGTGACTGGGGGTAGCCCATTGTCCGTCACCTCGCGGAGCCTTACAAGCTCGTCTTGCATGCCGAAAGACTGGGAGATTTTGTTGAAGTCCCTGTCGCATTGGTCTGATAGGGTGAAGCTCCCATGGACTGTGATGACGCCCCTTGGTCCTGGCATCTTGAGTAGTAGATATGCGTAGTTTGGGACGGCCAGGAACCTTGCGAATGCTACACGCCCCAGGATGGCATGGTATTGTGACGGCCAGTCCACCACTTCGAATTCGAGTCGCTCCTGCCGAAAGTTGTCCGGCTTCCGGAGATGACGTCGAGTCCTATTTTTCCCAGGGGAAATATGCCCTTTCCTGGTACAATGTCGTGGAACGTTGTGTCTGATTGTTCCAGGCTGCATTGCGGGATCCGCATAGCTGCCAGGGTGCTTGCGAACATTAGGTTGATGCCGCTGCCACCGTCCATGAAGACGCGACTCATCTCGAAGCCTCTGATCTGCGCCTCGAGCACCAGGGCAGCATGACCTGGGCGAGGGATCTGGCAAGGGTGATCCGCGCGAGTGAACGTGATGCAGGACTCCGATCCGCTAAGGTACTCAGGGATTGCAGGTGGAGTTGCCACGGCCAAGTTGATTTTTCGGGTGATTTTCTTCTGCACCCTGTTTCTTGGGCGTCCCTTCTGGATCATATTTAGCGCTCCCTTTGGTGGGGGGTATACGACCCCGGCGTTGTTTTGCGCTGGTGCGACTAGTTGGTTTGGGCCTCCAATAGGTGGTGGTAGAGGAGCTCCGTGTGCTATTTCTCCTTGCGCGGGTACGTTTCCGAACGCAGGGATTGGGGCTTGTTGCCTCATCTGCGCCATGCTTTCGCTGAGTTTCTGGAACTCGCGGCAGTCCTTGAGCATGTGACTGGCTTTGTTTTTGCCATCTTGCTTATCGATGTAGAAGTGGATGGTGCATGGACCCGAAAGTTTTTCGAATGCTGAGGGTTCGTTGTCGCGATCGCGGCGTTGCCACGATTGTGATGATCGTCTGCTGCCTCGGAGATTTCCTCCGCGGTAACCTCCGCTGTTGCGGCTATTGTCATTGCGGCGGTCGGCGTAGCCAGCCGCGACCATGTCGGGTCCGTCGCGGTTTTCGTAGACACGCGATCTCCTCTTGCTGCGGTGTTCTCGCCATCGGCCGTAGTCGTCCTCTTCATCTGATTGCGCTCGCTGGATGCAATCTTCGCCGTCTGCCCAACTGTTGGCAATTTCCATGAGGTGGTCGAGTGTTTTGGCCTTGACGCGTCCAAGTTCTTCCTTAAAATCTTGGCGCTTGACGCCGTCTCTGAAGGCGTCGATGGCCCTCTCCTCGGAGATATGTGCTGCGGAGTTCTTGGTGGTAGACCAGCGTAATATGTACGAGCGAATAGATTCCCCAGTTCTCTGAGTGCAGGCTCGCAACTCTTCGATTGAGGCGGGCCTCTTGCTGGTGCCCTTGAAATTTCGGATGAAGCTGTAAGCTAGCTCCTCCCAACTTCGGATCGATCCTGATGATAGGCTGCTGAGCCAGACCCGCGCCGCGCCTGTCAGCTGCAGCTGGAGGCATTGCATGGCAGTTTCTTTGTTACCGCCGTGCAGCTTGACGGATGACAGATGATCGCTGAGCCAAGATTTTTGATCTTGAGTGCCATTGAACTTCGGAGTATCCGAAGGAAGCTTGAAATTGTGTGGCATCTTTGTTCGCCGAACAGATCTGCTGAAGCATCGAGCTCCACAGAGTTCTCCTTCATCTTCATCCATCTCGGACTCGGACGAGCATGCGCGTTTGGCTCGTGCTTTGTCGATTTTGTGTTGTGTAAGCTCGTCTCTGGCATCGTAGTTACGTTTATGGCGATGCGAGCACTTCTTCCTTCGAGGAAGGTCGTGCTCCTCTTCCTCTTCGGATGAAGGGGTGGGGCTACGGTCACGCCTGACCGGAGCTTTCTTCTTCGGCTCCGCAGGAGCGTCTTCGTGGAGCGCAGCTCCGACGAGTCCGAGTCCGGTGAGTGCGGACTTATGCATGGATCTTTTCGGGTCCCCTTCCGGAGGTTGGTGGGCCGCGAGATACGCAGTGGCTGCCAAGATCGCAGCTTGTGGTGTCTTCGGGATGATGTTGCCGTCGACATCCATATCCATCAACGACGTGTGGAGAGTTCGGGTCACATCACGGTGTTCCTTGGGATCCATGTTCTCCACCCGCGAGCGATGCTTGTTTCCCTGATTTCTGTTCATGCTAGAGCCGCGTGCCATGGCGGAGAGTGCAGATCGTCGCGCGCTGGACACGGAGGCTGCTTGCTTGCTTTTATCGAGCATCTCCTGCATCTTGACTTCCTTCTTGTGCTCCTCGATGAGGAGGTAGTTGTACGCCATCAGTAGGTCACGTGGTGCATCCATAGGCAGGACTATGTCGCCTACAACGGCACGGCGTGCCTGGATCCATCCTTCTTTTCTAAGTTGGATGACGTGGCCATTGTTTTCCCCTTCGGGTGGGGGGGGGGGGACTGGCTTCTTCTGTTCCCGCGGTTTCCGTCGTTTCCGTCCTGTGGGTTGGGGTTCGTGTTGGGCGGCGGGTTGGGCGTTTGTTAATCCTGGATGACCGCGGCGCATAGGTAGCGCTCATAGATCGGTTAGCTGCTGCCGCAACTTTCGGGTCCGGAACTGTAGGTCCCTTCATCCGAAGGTGGATCGCATAGATCAGAGTTGCAGCAGCTGCTGCTGTAGAACTCATCTGTCGATGGTGACGTGCGTAGCACGGGGTGTGGAGCCCACGAGGCGGGCCTGATTGATTGCACGGGCACCCACTCAGGAAGGCGGAGGGTGCCAGTTTGTCCCACCTGGAAGCAGAAGCTCCCGAACAAAATCTCGAGTCCGTCGCCTACGGGCTCGAAATCCTTCATGGTGGCCGGCGAGTGGGTGGTGAAGTCGAAAGTCCCGAAGAGGAGTTGATTCTCCGTCGCCGCGGAGTTGTAGATCGATCGGGTTGGGACCATCACGATCGCACAATCAGCAGCCCCGATTCCCACAGACGGCGCCAATTGACGAGGTTTAATCTCATCAATGCCCATTGTTATGGACTTGGGTTTTGGAGAAGATGGGGATGCTGGAGATCGTGGCACGGTTAACAGACAAGCAACCAGGGGACACGAGATTTACCCAGGTTCAGGCCCCCGGAGGGAAAACCCTACTCCTGCTTGTCTGCTCTTGATTACGACGGAACCGAAGGTTACAGGGTGCACAGATTCGATCTGGCGTGGAGGTGTGTGCGAAAGTATGAGTCGAGAGATCTAGGACGTGCCCTCCTGGCCTTTATATAGACTTAGGCAGGTCCCGGGCATAGTCCTAGTCGGTTACAAGTTCTAGGGTTTTACCCCTTTGAATTTCCTATATGTGCTAGTCTTGCTCTCCAAGGATCCGAAAGCGTCACGGGCCTTGGCCACCAGAAAATCTTCATGGGCCAGCGTATATCTGCTGTGGGCCTTCCTTGGGCTGGACCAGGTATGCTGAAGTTACGTACCCGTAGGGTATAACCATGTCACAAGTGACGAGTGGAGTACCGTGGCCTAAATCGATCACTCAGAATCGGAATATCCTACAACATGAAACGTAGCAGCCCCGAAGGGTCAATACATGGAATGTATGGCAAGTAGAGCTATTAAAGGAGACAATAGAACTAACATCTACATGCATATCTGGCAAGTGGAGCTATGACTAGCTTGCATTTGCAAATACCTTTGTCCTACTTTCATAAACAGTTTTTGATTTTCTTTAAAAATATCCCAATTAAGTTAACCCATCAACATTAAAGTAATTATGAAATTAGAATGAGCGAGAAACATTTCATGGAATCAATATCAAGCAACTCAGATGTCCATAATCGGGGACACGGCTAATCGATTAGTTTATACACCCTGTAGGGGTTAGTACACTTTACCCATGTGACTTTGCCAGCCTAGCTCGTACCCACCACTCTCATATTGGGTGATGATAGGGAGAAGTCCAAGAAGGGACCGTTCGGGAAGTAGCTCCCCAAACCCGACACGCACCGGTCCAACCTACCAAAATTCTACATCTCTGGATACGTGGGTTCGAGTTACCACAACCTACTGAGCCCAACCAACCGCCCATTCATTATTGGCACATGGTTGTACACGTAAGCTACAGAATAAAGAAGCCAATCATTCTCTCTCGATAACTGGGTGCCTTTCCGCAATGATACCACCAAAATTATCAATCCCATCGCACCTAGGAGATTCGTTGATTAAGTTGTTTTTAGTTTTCACAAACCAACAAATTTAGAAACAACTCCAGTGATGTAACCCAGTCCTCGATCAACATAGCATGGCTAAGCACATCTACCAACGGTGGTTCATCTACAAGAAAGCCCTACCACATAATAGGACATAACATAGCGATAGTAATATCGTACACATGCATCTACAAAATACATGACAATGCATTGAAAATAGTACGACAACATCATGAACAAAGTATAATCTACTTGCCTTGGCTGTAGCGGTCGAACGAACAATCCACACATGAGCAAGCGTTGCACTCGTCACAATCTACACGATACAATTGCATTCACATAAACAAACCATACACAATCATATGCAACAATGATAATGCGAGATGCATGCATGACAAGTTGAACATTGCTACAGTATCATCACATATCCTTATTCAGTATACCTACTGTATGCATGCATGGAAAATATTTTGAGTGCATAGAAAACAAGGCATGCAATTTAAATGCTCAAATAATAGAGCTAGAAACTAAATAATTAGCCACTGCTAATAAACTGTTTGTAAAATCTTGGAAAATATCCACTGTGTGGGAAATCTAAAATAGAGCCAGTAACAATTGGAATTACTCAAAAAGGATTTATATAATTCCCTGAGTAATTAAAATACTCCAGAAAGCTTTTAAATAGATTCTGCAAATTCTAATATTGTAAGTGTAACCTATTAATTCACTGTAAGATTCCTCTTATCCTACTGATTCCAGGGATATCTTATTTGCAATTTTTGGAGTTACAGAACTTTTTCTATGAATTTAATACTCTAAAAGAAGCATTAACTCATTTAATTAACTAAGACAAATGCTTGTTATAAAAGTATAAAACAACTGTACAACAATATTCTACGTGAGACACTGATTCCATACATATTTTATTTGCAATTTTTGGCCTAGTAGATCTAAAGATATGAATTTTCCAAGATTGGAACTAAATCTGCCAATTTAAATCGATTTAATTAAATCAAAACTCGAGCTGACCAGTCAAACGCTGAGTCAGCACTGACGTGGCAGTTGACTGGTCTCGAGTCAACTGTTGACTGGTCAGCGCCCGATCTGGGCCGTCCATCTGCGATCGGAGGGCAGAGAGCAAGGCGGCGAGGTGGCTCACCGGAGTTGGGCGCGGCGGCGGCGGTGATGGTCGGGGCGGCGGCGTCGGCGATCCTTGGCGGCGGTGAAGGGGCGGATGTCATCGGCGGCGAGCTGGCGGTGCTCCTCGAGGCGGCGGCGTCGGTCGGCAAGCGCAGGGGCGACAGCGGCGGTCGGCTGCGGACGCGGCGGCATCGGACGGCGTTGGGGGCCTGCGAGGTGAAGGGGAGGATGGTCAGCGGTGGCCGGCAGCGTCGGCGGCGTGTCATGGGAGGCGAGGGGGAGGGCGAGCGGCGGCAGCAGTCGAAATTCCGGCGAGGAATTCCTCGTCGATGGCGGCGCGATAGATGGCGAAACTTGGGGGCTTTCGAAGAGGAGGGCTAGGGCTTTAAGACGGTAGGAAAAACTCGCGCGGGGGCGTTCGGATTCGACGCGAATTCCCGCAAGAATCGGAGAGGCTGTTCGTGTTGGGGAAGAACACGCTGACATGTGGGTCCCACGTGTCAGCGACGCATTGTGGCTGACAAGGCGGGCCCGCTCATCAGCAGGGCTGGCAGGCGGCGGCGGCAGATGCTATGCGCCGCGCGGCGCGCGCTACTGCTTGCTGCTGCGCGGTTGATGGCAGGATGCCGCTGGCTGCTGCGCGGCTAGGCCTCTGGGCTGCGGGCAGGCCGGCTCGTTGCCGCGCTGCTTCTTTTTTTATTCTTTTTCTTTTCTTTTTCCTAACGAAATTCTTATCTGAAAATTTGATAGAAACTGTCTAGAATAAGCCCAAAATTCAGTTTGCCATAACTTCTTCTATGAAGTTCCGATTTGGGCGATGTCGTGGTGGTGGCACGGCAGATGCCATGGGTAGGCTAAAGTATGGGGCCAATGGATGCTAGTGGGATCTGGGGAGGGAAGATGCAACTGATTCAACACTCAAGTGGTCAAGGCAAAGATCTTTATTTCTCTTCTTTTGGGTTACAAGTGCTCCTCGAGCTGTATACAGGGAGAAGAGATGAATCTCACCAGCCTAACGGTACTAACAAGAGTCGATGCCCTCCTCTGGGTCCAAGCCTCTCCTTATAAAGGAGTGCCTTGGGTGCCCTTAGGGCTGACGAGGCAAGCATATTCGAGGAATATGCTTGTCCCAAAATAGTAGTTCGGCGGCCTCCTTTCCCTGTCGCCCTTCTAACGACGGCAAGGCTCCAGAGGACCCCTCCTGCGTGCCTCGGGCTCCAGGACTGTCACCTCCGTGACCTCCTTCTGCCCCTCTGACGCTCTGCATCTTTGTCTCTTGTGCTTGGCTCCGCTCTGATTCCTTCTAGCCTGCAGCTATAGTTTAACCTTGGGTTTCTCCTTCTCCTGCAAGCTTCGTATCACTCGGCCTTACCTTACCTTGCGTAACTCGGCTTGTCCTTCACCTGCATCGAGATCACTCGGGCTAACCCGGCCGACCCTCGCAGTAACTCGGCCGGGTAACTGCTTGATACACATACACGGGCTTCTCGCCTCCGTACCTCGGCCGACATATTCATGATTCGGCCAACCTAGACCATAACTCGGAAACTAGACGGGGATTGTACCTCTGTCTTTCCCCGTCTCTGACCTACCCGAGGTCAACCCCCCGACAGGCGATTCAAAGTGCTACGGGTTCGTGGCGGAACCCTCTATGCACCTGTGCCTTCCATAAACCCAAAATATAATGTTTTTAACAGGAGCATGGTAAAACCAAGTGTTCAAGTGTAGGTGTCAAAATGCAAATGCAAGTGGTTTGTTTTATCAAAACCTTTTCAAACTGAAATTTTGCAAGGATGAATATGATGCAATGACAAGTATGTTATGCAGTACCAAATCTAAAATTTGGTATGTGACAATACTAACCCCCTTAAGATGAATCTCGTCCCCGAGATTCGGCGTGGCTTCTCGCCTCCGTACCTCGGCCGACATATTCATGATTCGGCCAACCTAGACCGTAACTCGGAAACTAGACGGGGATTGTACCTCTGTCTTCCCCGTCTCTGACCTACCCGAGGTCAACCCCCTGACATTAGTCCCCGAAGCTGGTGTGGCCCCGCCGATAGCTTCGGCCGGGTCGTATCAGCTTCATTATATTCTTCAGTTTTGTTTCCGAGTTATATCTTCTTCATCCGAGGTTTCCTCGTTCCTTCCCTCGTACGCCATGTCCTACGTGTCACCCCCATCATCGTTCTTCTAGTTTTTTGGTCCATCTACAGTACTCACTGACAGGCTACAGTTAACTTTGTACCTGCTGCGCCGCCGCTGCGATGCCTCGGGTGCCGTTCCCCTTGGGGATCGTAACGCTCTTCCTTCCTGTGTGGTCGTTGGTGTGGCTCCACTTATCGTCGTGCGTTCGTGCCGCACCCACGATCTACACGGTCAACCGCTACACCCACGATCCCACTACCTTGTTTGTGGCTCGATTATAAAGAGGGGGACGGCGTTTGGGGAATTTACTTTTCCCCTTCTCGCTCGTCTCCGTCCTCCTCCTTCCTTCCGCCGGCGCGTCCTCTCGTAGCTCCGCCGCCGCGCGCTTGCTAGAGCCTCCGTCGGTGAAGACTCCGCCGTGCCGTTCTGCCTGCCTCGCCTGCACTCTGCGGCTTTGGCTCCGTCGCCGGTGAGTCCTCTCCGGTCGCATTGCCTGGATTTTTCCCTAGACTCATCTGTTTCGATTCCGCGCTCGTGCAACGGTTCCTCTGGTTTTTCGCCATTGTTCTCGTGCAAAGTCCCGACGGGGCCTTGCAGCTCTAAACTCCCCTCCGCCGCCAGTTTTTCCTCCGGCGATCTTTCCGGCGCACATATGTCTAGTTCGTTTAGCGGCGCTCTGGTGGAGGATGACGACGCTGGCTCCGGGCCCGAGCGAGGCTCGTGGCAGGGCTCTTCTGTCACACGCCGTGAGATCGAGTGGCTCATCCGGACTCGAAGAATTCCCGCCGAGGTTTCTTGCCGTTTACCCGGCAGCGAATCCTCTCCGGATGTTAGGGAGGGCGAGTATGTGGTTTTTATGTCGCACTTCGCGCGTGGCTTCGGTCTCCCTCTTAGCGATTTCGCTAGAGAATTCCTCGACTACTTCGGCCTTCAGCCGCATCATCTTCCTGCGAACGCTATCGCTTCTCTTTCTGCTTTCATCTCCGCATCGGAGGGATACTTCGGCCTGTGGCCGTCAGTGCATGTCTGGTCGAAGTTCTTCCAGATTCGCTCCAACGTAGTCCCTGACAAATCTCTGCACCCTTCCGAGAAGTTGCTTACCCAATGTGGGGCAGCGTCTATTACACCTCGGAGGAAGTCCGTGTTTCCTCGTGTCACCGGGTTGGAGTCGTGCAAGAAGTGGCACAAATCATTCTTTTACGTCAAGAACAGAGGGGCAGAGGACAAGATTCGGCTCCCTGCATTCTCAATTGGCCCGCCTTCTAAAGTGAACTGGCTCTACAATCCGAGGAAGACTCATGCCTTGGCCGAGGCTTTCGAGATTCGGCTTAAAGAGTTGATCCGGGCCGGGTTATGCGGTGAAGACCTGATGGCTACTTTCATTAGTAGCCGGATCTGTCCGTTCCAGAAGCGGACTCACAAGCTGTGCTACATGAGTGGTCCCCTTGACCCTAATCGAGTCTCGACCGTGGAGCTGGACAACTACCTTATCTATAAGCGCGTCCGAGCTATCTTTAAGACGGAGATGCCTGAGGATTGGGCTTGGGGATTAAAACCGTTCACCCGCGATCATCCGCCTCCCGAGGTGAGCTTAATCAACAACGCTCTGCTATTCCATTGTTTTTGTAACGGGTTTATCTAACTCTCTTCTTCCTCGTCTTGCAGAGGTTCGCAGAGCAGAAAAACGAGGACGCCGAAGTTCTGCTGCTCCCTTGGCCCACGGACAGGAGTACCCCGGATACTGGTGAGCCGGACTCCGAGGAGTTCGTCCCTAAGTCGGATCCTGCCCCGGCTCGAGCTCGTGGCAAGACTTCGGCGCACGAGGAGGAAGGTGATTCGGACGAGGTCCAAATTCTTGAGGTAGTTGCCGCCATGCCTATTTCTTATGCATTTCCGGCTTCTACTTTCCCAGCTAATCCGGCCGGTCAGGTTCACGACGCCGAGCCTATTGCTTCTCGACCCCCTGTTACCTCGGGGAAACGCGGGGCTCCTGCTAGTGCCTCAGAGGCAGTTCCCAAGAAACGAATGAAGAAATCCGCTCCGAACCCTCCCAGGCGCAAGACTATGCCTGGGGTCGCCGGGTAAGTTCCTTTTGCTTATATTTCTTGTTTCTCTCTTTCTGTTTTTCATACTGACGATTCTTCTTTCTTATTTTTGCAGTGCTCCTCTTTCTGTTAAACCCGGCGGTCCTAGTATGACTAGCCGCCCGATTCGGCAGCCGTCTCCTCCTCCCGCTGATGATACCAGGATTCCTAGTCCTATTCGTCCTGCTTCTCCTCCAGCTCCGAATACGTCGCCTCTTAGTCGCGATGTGCCTGAGACCCCTTCCATTGACCTGGATTCGAACCGGCCCTTCGAAGTTTTCGTCGAACCCGCCGCCCCTTCTATGGGTCCCAGCGCTGCTACTGAGCCTCTATCTACTCCGGCAGTTTCTACAGCCATTCCAACCTCGGCCGAAAAGGTCATTATCTCGGCGCCCTCTGCGACCATAACCCCTGCTGCTCCTAAAGACATCGTCCCCATTTCCGAGGCGTCACTTCTTGCTGATGCCTCCTCTAAGGCGAGAAAAGCTGTTGCCGCCAAGACTTCCTCTTCTCAGAAAGGTCTTGTCGGCTCTTCTCAGCCGAGTATTGCCGACGTGCTGCGTAAGGGAGCTGCGCCTACTAAAGTCCCCGTTGCCTCGGCCGCCGGCACCCAGCTTGCTCTTCATAAGAGCCCTGCGACCGCTGTGGTCGAACAGCCTGTCCGGGGTAAGGTCTTAACTCGGACAGCCAGTGGGAGCAGCCTCGGAGCGCTGGTGGAGTATGCCAATAACTGGAACGCTGCTGATGAGTTTGAGGGTAATCCTATGAACCAGCCCTTTCAGCTTTCTGACATCAGCGGCCGTTTTGATCATGCTGCCAAGTTCATCGTTGATACCAACAAGATGAATGAGGTAATTACTGTTTCTCTGAGTTTTAAATTTTTCCTCAGATGTTATTATATGCTCTAGTCCCCGAAACTTGCAAGGAAATAACTTGTTATATACTTGGAAGTTTAATGATCTTTGACATAATTTTATTTCTAGGGTTCGTAATCCGGCCATCTAGATCCGAGTTAAGTTTTGCTTGACTCGAATGTACTTTAGCTTTGAATATCTAGCCACCTAGATCCGAAATAAGTTCTGTTTGATTCGGATCTGAGTCAGCTTTGAATATCCAGCCACCTAGATCTGAGCTAAGTCCTGCGTGACTCGGATCTAATTCAGCTTTGAATATCCAGCCACCTAGATCCGAACTTAGTTCTGCTTGATTCGGATCTAATTTAGCTTTGAATATCCAGCCACCTAGTTCTGAGTTAAGTCCTGCTTGACTCGGATCTGGTTTAGCTTTGAATATCCAGCCACCTAGGGCCGAATTAAGCTCTGCTTGATTCGGATCTAATTTAGCTTTGAATATCCAGCCACCTAGATCAGAGTTAAGTCCTGCTTGACTCGGATCTGGTTTAGCTTTGAATATCCAGCCACCTAGAGCCGAATTAAGCTCTGCTTGACTCGGATCTAATTTAGCTTTGAATATCCAGCCACCTAGATCTGAGTTAAGTCCTGCTTGACTCGGATCTGATTTAGCTTTTACTGTCGATTTATCATTTTGCCTCATTGCTCAGGTTGCACATGACTGGCGGACCGCCGAATTCCAGAGGTTGCTTTTTTCGCACCGCAAGCTGGAAGAAAAGTACGAGAAAGTTCTTCCAGTGGTGAAGAAGGCTGGTATGTCGATAGTTCCTTTTCCTTGTTTCCAACGTTCTCATGTATTTGTCCACGAAATTTCGGCTTACTTCTTGGTGAATAGGTAACATTAATAACCTCAATATTCGCCTTGAGAAGAAGGTCAAGAGCCTGGAAGGTTAGTTTCCTTTCTATTTTACACCTTTTCCCTTTTAATATATATGCTAAGTTTCCTTATTGCGTTTGGCTCTGGTAAAGCCGAGTTGCAAAACTTTGCAGTGTCACATCAAGATTGCATGCCCATGCCTGACGTGATGCTGCATTTTTTAGAACAAAACGTTATTCATTTGGCGCAACTACAAGAAAAAGATGATGAAATAGCTCGCCTGCGATCCGAGGTGGATACCCTCAAGCTCTCTCAGAAATCCGAACTAGAAAAGGTCGACCAAGAATTTTCCGAGGAGAAGAATCGGCTGACTTTGGAGCTGCAGAAGAACAAAGAACTCCTCGAGGCTGCCGAACTTAAAACCCAGGGTTTGAGCGAGGAAATTGCTCGTTTTGAGAAGAGTAAGGTCGATTGGGCCAAAGACCTTCAGATAATGATGAGATACATTCATCGTAAGCTACTTGGCATGGCCGAATTATATTTTTCTTTTTTGTTCCCGCTACCATCTGACACGTTCATGCTTTGCGCAGATCATTTCCTCGAGGCCAAGACCGTGAGTTCTAAAGCGGTTCTTGCAGCTCGCCGTTGATTCAGAATATTCAATGGAGGATTACTTGGTTGCCGTTGGTGCCGCAGTTGGTCCGATGAAAATTATGGGCCGGGACTTGGTTCAAGCCGCTATCCGAGCTTACCATGTGCTCTGGCCGAATACCTCGGGGACTCCTGATATCAACGAAGTCAAGTTATTGGTGAAAAGGCTAATGGCATCTGAGAGGCAGTTAAGTCTTTGGAGGGAATCCGCTGGGCGTGCTGGTGCCGATATGGCCCTTACTGTTATCATGTCATGGTATGAAGATATCTCTCTTGACATCCTGAGAAAGTTGCGCACTGGTTCCCGCTGGGTTGAGGATCCCACTTTTGTTGCTCTTCGGCAAGCTCGCGCCTTCCAACTCGTCGAGTATGCCGACGTGCACACTTGGAATGAAGGGCCGAGTTTTCTCCCAGACCCGGATGAGGAGGTTGTAGTTGAGGACGCCTCGGATAATAACTCGGCTGAGCAAGGGGTAGGTGAGGATGACTCGGCCACATCTGACAGCTCCAGTTCAAGCTCAGACAGCAACGGCGATGCGCGGTCCTCCTCCAAAGGTACCGGGCATTCTACCGCTGGGACTGATGCTCCTGATCAACCTCGGGCTTCCGCTGAAGTTGCACCTGGGCCCGCGGAGGGCGAGGCAACCTCAGCCGAAGTTCTTCCTACGTCGGAGTGCCCCGCACCTGACCAAGTCACTGCCTCCCCAACGAACAACGCCTAAGTTATTTCTGATCCCTGGTATGCCGGGCGTATGATGTAGGCGAAGCATTTGTCCACTCTCTGTATGATTCAAACTCCTTTTGCTGTGTACTGCTGTGACATATACTCTTGTAGTTGTTACCATTTGGTTAAGTGGGTGTCCGCCCGAATTCTTATTTTGTTGGCCCTCTATTCCCTGACCTTTTAGGATTTACTTTCGCCTTTATCTTTTATGATTTATCCAGGCATGAGCTCTGCATATCATATAATATTGATATGTTCTGAACAGGGATTGACTACCTCGTTGTGACAATATATGGTAATCGCTGGATCATTGTTTATTGTGCGAAACTTCTGATATGTAAATCAAATTTCAGAGGTAGTATAAGACCAATACGGGTGCGCTCAGCATAAGATTGAGGTAGCATACGGTAGTCCCCGAGTCACTGCTCTGGGCACCGAGGTTTAGATACATAACACGAAATAGATATAACATGATATGCTCGCGAAATAGATATAACATATGGCAGTCCCCGAGTTACTACTCTGGGCGATGAGGTTCAGATACATAACATGAAATTGATATAAGATACGGCAGTCCCCGAGTCCCTGCTCTGGGCGCCGAGGTTCAAATACATAACACGAAATAGATATAACATATGGCAGTCCCCGAGTTACTGCTCCGGGCGCCGAGGTTCAAATGCATAACATGAAATTGACATAAAATATGGCAGTCCCCGAGTTACTGCTCCGGGCGCCGAGGTTCAGATACATAACATGAAATTGACATAAAATATGGCAGTCCCCGAGTTACTGCTCCGGGCGCCGAGGTTCAGATACATCATTGGATCTTGACTTTGAGATATAATGCTACGAGTAGAATGGCCGAAGTAAAGCCACATTCCAGGGACGCTTCGTTTCTTCGCCAGCTTTGTCTGCCTTGTTCCCTCCGGGGGACTGAGCGTCGATTAGATAATAGGCATCATTGTGCAACGCTTTGCTCACAATAAATGGTCCTTCCCATGGGGGTGACAACTTGTGCATGCCGGTCGTGCGTTGCACGAGTCGGAGGACCAAATCTCCTTCTTTGAATACTCTTGGATTCACTTTCTTGCTGTGATACCGCCGCAAGTTCTGTTGATAAATAGCCGATCGTGATAATGTCAACTCTCTGGCTTCTTCCAGCAGGTCTACGGCATCTTGCAGAGCTATCTCATTTGTCTCTGAGGTTGTGTACTGAGCAACTCTTGGCGAGTCATATATTATGTCGGCTGGAAGTACGGCCTCTGCCCCGTACACCAGAAAGAATGGAGTATAGCCTGTTGATCTATTCAGAGTAGTCCGGAGGCTCCATAGTATGGCTGGGATTTCTTCGATCCAACATCCTGCCGACCTTTGCAATGGTTCGACAAGTCGTGGTTTTATTCCTGATAGCACCAGTCCATTAGACCTTTCCACTTGCCCATTGGATGTTGGGTGAGCCACAGAGGCAATATCTAGTCTTATGTTCTTCTCTCGGCAAAATCTAGCGAAAGCTCCTTCTGCAAAGTTTGTGCCATTGTCCGTAATAATACTGTGCGGGTACCCATATCTTAAGATGCTATCCTTGAGAAATTTCACTGCTGTGTGCCCATCACACTTTTTAATTGGTTTTACTTCAATCCATTTTGTGAACTTCTCCACCATAACCAATATGTGGGTCATTCCTCCTCGCGCCGGCTTGAATGGTCCCACCATATCTAAACCCCATACAGAAAATGGCCAAGTGATGGGTATTGTTTTTAACTCGGCCGACGGCATATGTATTCTGGTTGCGTATCTCTGACATCCATTGCATTTCTTAACTAATTCTTTTGCTTCTTTCAATGCCGTTGGCCAATAAAATCCATGCCTGAATGCCTTGGCTACTAAGGCGCGAGATGAGGCATGGTGCCCACATTCTCCTTGGTGTATGTCTAGAAGGATTTCCTGACCTTCTGTCGAACTTACGCACTTCTGCAATACGTTTGTGACGCTTCTTTTATACAGCTCATTGTTTATGATTGTATAAGCTTTTGCTCTTCTTACGGTTTGTCTAGCTAATACCTCATTACTCGGCAACATCGCGTCTTTTAGGTAAGAAAATATGGGTTGCGCCCATAACGGTGTTACTTTTTCTGATGTGATCTCACTGTCTATCTCCATGTTCTCTGCCGACGTATATATCTCGGCTCTCTCCATGATTGCGCTTACATCGGCTGTCCCCCTCTTTAGGGGTTCCGAGTCATTCTGCGGATCTACCTCCATTGGCGTGTGATCTTCTGCAGAATTTGCTGGGATAAAGATAGATTCGGATTCTGGTGATGGGATTATTGATGGTTTCCTGAGGTGTTCCAGGGCGATACCTGGAGGAATTGATTGCCGGGTTGATCCTAATTTTGACAATGTGTCGGCGGCATCATTTTCTGCCCGAGGTATGTGGTGGAATTCACATCCTTCAAAGTATCCACTGATTTTTTGCACATGGAATCTGTATAAAGCCATATTAGCATCTAATGCGTCCCAACTGCCTAATACTTGCTGTACTACTAGATCCGAGTCACCATAGCATAAGATTCGGCGTATACCAATTTCTTTTGCTACTTTCAATCCATGGACTAGCGCTTCATACTCGGCTACATTGTTGGACGCAGCAAAATGTATTTGCAATACATATTTCAATTGGTCTTTTTTAGGCGAGGTTAACACTATTCCTGCTCCCAAACCATTCCTTAGTTTGGAACCATCGAAATGCATTGTCCAGTAATTTGGATCTGGCAATGGTGGCTCATACTGCACCTCGGCCCAGTCCACGAGAAAGTCGGCGACAGCCTGAGATTTGATTGCATCTCTTCTATCAAACTGTGGAGCGTATGGTGATAACTCGATCGCCCATTTTGCTATTCGGCCACTTGTGTCTTTGTTGCTCAATATGTCGGCTATGGGTGCCTCACAGATTACCTTGATGGGATGCTCTTCGAAGTAATGTTTAAGCTTTTTCGCCGACATATATACTCCATAAGCCATCTTCTGATAATGCGGGTAATTCTGCTTTGAAGTGGATAACACCTCACTTAGATAATAGACCGGCCTCTGAATCGACTTACCATCTTCAAGTCGTTCCACTATGACTACAGTACTAACTACTCTATTGGTAGCCGCTACATAGAGTAACATAGGCTCTTTTGATAATGGAGAAGCCAAAACGGGTGCCGTAACTAACATCTTTTTCAACTCACGAAATGCGAGGTCCGCCTGTGGAGTCCAAATGAATTTATCCGATTTTCTCATCAGCTGGTAGAGCGGCAGCGCCTTCTCTCCTAGCCGACATACAAATCGACTAAGCGAGGCCAGGCAACCCGTGAATTTTTGTACATCATTCAAACATTTTGGCAATTCCATTCTTTCTACTGCTCTTATCTTTGTTGGATTAGCCTCGATACCTCGTCTAGATACAAGGAAACCGAGTAATTTTCCTGCCGGCACGCCAAATGTGCACTTCTCTGGATTAAGCTTCATTCGGAACCTTCTCAGGTTCGCAAAAGTCTGCCGTATATCTTCTAGTAATGTTTTGCTTTCTTTAGTTTTGATGACCACGTCATCCACATACACTTGTACATTTTTTCCTATCTGATCATGCAGGCATTTTTGCATGCATCTCTGATATGTCGCTCCTGCATTTCGCAGACCAAATGGCATTGTGCGATAACAATAAGCCCCGTACGGGGTAATAAATGCAGTCTTTATTTGATCGGCCGGATTTAACGGTATCTGGTGGAAACCAGAATACGCGTCTACAAACGATAATAGCTCACAACCAGCGGTCGAGTCAATGACTTGGTCTATTCTAGGCAATGGAAAAGGATCTTTCGGACATGCCTTGTTCAGGTTGGTGTAATCGATACACATTCGCCATACAATGGCTACATTGGGGTCATCTTTCTTCTTTTCTACTAGCACCGAATTTGATAACCAATCCGGGTATAGCACCTCCATGATGAACCCGGCTGCGAGGAGCCGAGCTATTTCATCTCCTATTACTTTTCTCCTGTCTTCGGCGAAGCGGCGGAGAGGTTGCTTCACCGGCCTTGCTCCTGGCCTGACGTTCAAAGAGTGCTCAGCCAAATCCCTCGGAACACCTTGCAGATCTTGAGTTGACCATGCAAATATGTCCCGATTCTCATGGAGGAAGTTGGTGAGCTCGCCTTCCTATTTAGCATCCAGGCCTGCACCAATAGTAACAGTACGCTCTGGGAATTGCTCATCAATCTGAAATTTCTTCGTCTCTTTAGTCGGCTGAAAAGAGACACTGCCATGAGGGTTGGCCAGCGCCGGCATGTTCAGTTGTGCCGACTGAGCGAGGGCTGCTACTTCTTGAATCCTTCTCTTTTCTCTTGCTATAACCAATGACTCAGCCAAATTAGACCCGGCTGAAGCACACTCCATTGACTTCTTGTAATCCCCTGCAATTGTTATCACCCCCTGTGGTCTGGGTAGCTTCATCTTCAGATAGTTTATATGATAGCTGCTCATGAATTTGGCCAGTGCGGGCCGTCCGAGTAGAGCATGATAACAACTTTCCAGATCCACCACTTCAAATTCTAAATTTTCTGCTCTGCAGTTATCTCTTGTACCGAATAACACGTCCACAAGGACTTTACCGATGGGCTCACATGAAAGCCCTGGCACTATCCCATGGAAAGTGGTCCTCGTGGATTGCAGCATGTTCTGCGCTATTCCGAGTTTATGCATGGTATCTTTGTACATGATGTTGATACTGCTTCCATTGTCAATGAGTACTTTTGAAAACTTCACGTTGATGCTTGGTCCAACGAACGTCGGATCCAACACAAGTGCATATGATCCTGGACTTGGCATTATTCTGGGGTGGTCCTTCATGCTCCAGGTCACCTCCTGATCAGACCATGGCACGTATCTTGGTACTGCCGGCATAACTGCGTTTACTTCCATATGCCGGCGCTGCACACTCTGCTTGTCTTGCTGTTCCGTTGTGAACACACAATAAGACTGGTGATATTCTCTGTAATCATTACGTCCGGTATTTGCTGGATTCGTCCTGCCATCCTGGACCTGGTTCATTACCTGATGCACTGCATCTCTCCGATCCGAGCTATCATACCTCGGGGGAGGGGGCGGTAGCATCAGTTGCTGTGTATTTGCTCCAGTTAACTGCGGCTGATGCTGCTGTTGCACTTGATGGGGCGCCTGAACTCCTGCGGGGTTCCCCATCACATTTTTCATCCATGCACATTGGCGGGTCGTATGATTGGCTGGTCTGGATGGGTTTGATGTGTGAAATTTGCACGGCTGATCTAACATGGATTCGAACGTGTATTTCGGTCTCTCTTGCCATTGCTTCTTTTGCTCTGGGGTCCATTGCCTTTTTCCCTCATTTCTTGATGTCCACTGTTGAGGTCCATTCTTCTGCCGTTGAGTTGCTCCATGATTCGGCTGATCTTGTGCTACTGCTGCCACCTGGGCCGAATTGTATCTATAATCCGGCCTCTCCTCTCTTCTTCTTCCTCTGAAATCACGCCTGGATGACCCGGCCAATTCTCTCGCATAATGGTCCTGTTGCTCGCGATGATCTGCCGACATTAATTCCGGTTGGGTTGGGTCGCCTAATGCATAGGAGTCTGCTATTCTGATAGTCTCTGCCGGTGTGGTTGGCATATCTCTTTGCAGGCGCTGCCACAACACGCTGGCGTAACGACAGCCTTGCGCGAACCAAGCGATTGCTTGCGATTTGATAACTCCTTCACATGAGTTTCTCAGGTTGCACCATCGAGTTAAAAACTCTCTAACTGTTTCATTCGTCCTCTGCTTGCACATTGCTAACTGTTGTGGCCTGTTTGGCCTCTTGTATGTGCTGGTAAAGTTGCTGACGAACATTTCTTCGAAATCTAACCAACAGTTGATACTGCCGGCTGGTAGATTATGCAGCCATACCCTGGCTGGTCCTTCCAACATCTGTGGGAAATACCGCACTGCCCATCTTAAGTTCCCACCCGCTATCTTCACAACAGTGGCATAATCAATCAACCAGTCTTGTGGCTTGGTACTTCCATTGTATGTTTTTGTGCCTCTTGCTAACTGAAAGTTCGGCACTGGTGGTTCGCCCATGATCCGTGGTCCAAAACATGTCGGACCTGGTGGACCCTGTTCTTCCAACAATTCGGACCGGTATAGTCGGTCCAGCTTTACTCTTGCATCACTTGCTGGCAAATCTCTTTACAGGATTCTGTCCTGCATCCCATAGTGGTTGTTTCCACCCTGGATTGCGTATTCCACCTCGGAATAACCATCATTGTACCTTTCATTCGTTTGATTGTGGCGAGCTGGCCTCGCTTCTCTTTCCTGCCGAGGTTCATGCCTTGGTTGCGGGTTGAGCGGCATCTCTCTCCTTACTTCGGCCGGGGTCTGGTTTTCATGATTACCTCTCGCGGGTTCTCTTCTGCCGAGATCACCATTGCCTCGGCCTCCACCTTCTTTTTCCATACGGCCGTGGTTTCTCTCCCCACTGTTACCTCGGCTTGCGTTGCTCTGTTCTCATTTGGCTTTCCAGCCATCGCCGGATCATATGGAACAATTTGCTTATTCCTCTTCCCTGAGGTTATTGCTTTGTCTCTTCGAGCGTTGTTTCCGGGTGAAGATGCTGCTGCCGCGGATAAGGCAGGTGCTGCCCCTGCCGAATGAACCATCCGCGAGGCCCCTGGCCTTGCCGGGTTTGTTCTGAGTATTTCCTCATTTTGCTGGTTCGCGATGCGCACCAGCTCATTCACTCTTTCTTGTTGTTTCTGCCGGGCTTCCCCGGTCAACCCCTCTAACTCCAATGCTGCGGCATTTGCCGCTCTTAGGTTCTTCGCCGGGGTACTGTACCTCGGCAAACCCAAATCACCTGATTCTGCTCTGTGAGCTTCATGCTCTTTGTTAATGTCATCCATGAGGTTCTTCCCTCTTAATCTTAATTCGTCCACCCGCTCGGGTGCGATATCAAGCTTATTAGCTTTTGCATATTCTCTCAGGGTCCTGTTCAAGGACACCCGCAGGGCCGATACTTTTTTGGCCTCTACCAGCACCTTTTGCCTAGTTTCTTCTAATTCTGCCTGAGCATTTGCCGGATCAAGTATCGGCGCTACAGGCGTAGTCAAGTTTTCTATGGTCGCCTGAAGAATGTTCTCTGGCCTTTCCAGAGGTGGCCCTCTCACTCTTGGTGCCTTTGGGGTGGTGTCATGTAGCTCGGTTGGGTTTGTTACTGGCGGGATTACCTCAGTGGGTTGCGGCGTGGTCTGCTTGGGCGCGCCTTGTGCGCCTGCGGCGGGTTCTCTGCTTGACCCGGCTACTGCTGCTCCAGCTTGTGCTCCTGCAGCGACCATCACCTCGACGCTGCCTGCAGGATGTGCCTTGAACGGACGGCTTGCTGCGTTTAGTGGTGGCTCTCCTGCAACAACAACCTGGTGGGGATAAATGCCGGTGATGTCGACGCCGACGTAAACCTTGTGCTCGCCCAGGCTGATGAAGACGCCATTGCGCGGGGGAGTTTTCCCCCTGAAGCTTCCTGCATTATCGCTGACATAGTCGCAGAGACCAAATCTCTGGACCAAGCCAGAAACAACGCGCTCGCCCGTGTCGATGAAGTTTCCCGTCCGGATCATAACTCCAGCTAGCACCGCTGCTGGCCCCACGGTGGGCGCCAACTGTCGTGGTGGTGGCACGGGAGATGCCATGGGTAGGCTAAAGTATGGGGCCAATGGATGCTAGTGGGATCTGGGGAGGGAAGATGCAACTGATCCAACACTCAAGTGGTCAAGGCAAAGATCTTTATTTCTCTTCTTTTGGGTTACAAGTGCTCCTCGAGCTGTATACAGGGAGAAGAGATGAATCTCACCAGCCTAACGGTACTAACAAGAGTCGATGCCCTCCTCTGGGTCCAAGCCTCTCCTTATAAAGGAGTGCCTTGGGTGCCCTTAGGGATGACGAGGCAAGCATATTCGAGGAATATGCTTGTCCCAAAATAGTAGTTCGGCGGCCTCCTTTCCCTGTCGCCCTTCTAACGACGGCAAGGCTCCAGAGGACCCCTCCTGCGTGCCTCGGGCTCCAGGACTGTCACCTCCGTGACCTCCTTCTGCCCCTCTGACGCTCTGCATCTTTGTCTCTTGTGCTTGGCTCCGCTCTGATTCCTTCTAGCCTGCAGCTATAGTTTAACCTTGGGTTTCTCCTTCTCCTGCAAGCTTCGTATCACTCGGCCTTACCTTACCTTGCGTAACTCGGCTTGTCCTTCACCTGCATCGAGATCACTCGGGCTAACCCGGCCGACCCTCGCAGTAACTCGGCCGGGTAACTGCTTGATACACATACACGGGCTTCTCGCCTCCGTACCTCGGCCGACATATTCATGATTCGGCCAACCTAGACCATAACTCGGAAACTAGACGGGGATTGTACCTCTGTCTTTCCCCGTCTCTGACCTACCCGAGGTCAACCCCCCGACAGGCGATTCAAAGTGCTACGGGTTCGTGGCGGAACCCTCTATGCACCTGTGCCTTCCATAAACCCAAAATATAATGTTTTTAACAGGAGCATGGTAAAACCAAGTGTTCAAGTGTAGGTGTCAAAATGCAAATGCAAGTGGTTTGTTTTATCAAAACCTTTTCAAACTGAAATTTTGCAAGGATGAATATGATGCAATGACAAGTATGTTATGCAGTACCAAATCTAAAATTTGGTATGTGACAATACTAACCCCCTTAAGATGAATCTCGTCCCCGAGATTCGGCGTGGCTAGCAAATAGGTGCGGGTGGTCCTCTCGGATGTCATCCTCATGCTCCCAAGTGGCTTCCTCTTCGGTGTGGTGGCTCCATTGCACCTTGCAAAACCTAATAGTCTTGGTACGGGTTATCCTCTCCGTTGTCTCCAGTATCTTGACCGGCTTCTCCTCATAGGTCAAGTCATTCTCGAGCTGAACTTCCTCTAGTGGCACTGTGTCTCTCAATGGTGTATCCACCATCTCCGGATGGCACTTCTTCAGTTGGGACACATGGAACACATTGTAGACGGCGGATAGAGTCTCTGGCAACTCCAACAGATAAGCAACCTCTCCTTTGCGTGCTAAGACCTGATAGGGTCCAATAAACCGAGGTGCCAGCTTACCCTTGATTCCAAATCTCTTGATTCCACGCAGTGGAGACACTCTGAGGTATGCTCTATCACCTACCTCATACACCACTTCCTTGCGCTTGGTGTCAGCGTAGCTCTTATGCCTTGATTGTGCTACCTTCAGCATGTCCCTAATCAAGGCGACCTTCTCCTCGGCGTCCTTGATCAAATCAGGTCCAAATAGCTGACGTTCTCCCACTCCATCCCATAGCAATAGTGTCCGGCATCTTTTCCCATATAGCACATCGAACGGCGACGTCTTGATGCTGGTTTGGTAGCTGTTGTTGTAGGAAAACTCAGCATACGGCAAATTCTCATCCCAACTAGAACCATGAGCCAAAGCGCAAGCTCTCAGCATATCCTCCAAAATCTGATTTACCCTCTCGGTCTATCCATCAGTCTGGGGGTGGAACGCTGTGCTAAACTCCAACCTAGTCCCCAACGACTCGTGTAGCTGGCGCCAGAAGTGTGAGGTAAATTGGGTGCCTCTATCTAATACAATGCTCTTGGGAACTCCATGTACGCACACAATCCTGTCCATATAAATCTTGGCCAACCTTGCACTTGTGTAGGTTGTCTTCACCGGTATAAAGTGGGCTACCTTATTCAAATGGTCGACCACTGCCCAAATAGAGTCATATCCCGACCTGGTCCTGGGCAATCCTGTGATAAAATCCATTCCCACTCTATCCCACTTCCAATCCGGCACCGGCAATGGCTGTAGTAGTCCTGCTGGCTTCTGGTGTTCCGCCTTCACTCGGCTACATACATCACATAAGGCAATATGCTTGGTGATGTCTGCCTTCATGTTATTCCACCAAAATCTGCCCTTCAAATCCATATACATCTTTGTATTGCCCGGATGTATGGAGTATGGCGAGTCATGAGCTTCCTACAGAATCAGTTTTCGTATTTCTGGATCGCTAGGCACACACAATCGAGCTCTGATACAATCTTGTAACACTACGGTTCTGAAAAGACCGTAGCTTCTATGTGACATGCCAATCCCTGGATCGGTTCATTGGCTCACAATAGAATAAGATGAATAACATAGCAAAATATCCGTGTATCATAAATAACGAATATCCAGAGTATCACTATTACAATAAAAGCTTAGCTCAAGGCTAGCTCAAATTATTCAAGTAGCAACATAAATATAGTAAATCCTCCATTCTTCAAATTGCCCACAAGTGAACAAGTGCCGAGTGGAGTACCGTGGCCTAAATCGATCACTCATAGTCGGAATATCCTGCAACATGAAACGTAGCAGCCCCGAAGGGTCAATACATGGAATGTATGTCAAGTAGATATATTAAAGGAGACAATAGAACTAACATCTACATGCATATCTCGCAAGTGGAGCTATGACTATCTTGATTTGCAAATACCTTTGTCCTACTTTCATAAACAGTTTTTGATTTTCTTTGAAAAGATCCCAATTAAGTTAACCCATCAACATTAAAGTAATTATGAAATTAGAATGAGCGAGAAACATGTCATGGAATCAATATCAAGCAAATCAGGTGTCCATAACCGGGGACACGGCTAATCGATTAGTTTATACACCCTGCAGGGCTTAGTACACTTTACCCATGTGAATTTGCCAGCCCAGCTCGTACCACCACTCTCATATTGGGTGATGATAGGGAGAAGTCCAAGAAGGGACCGTTCGGGAAGTAGCTCCCCAAACCCGACACGCACCGGTCCAACCTACCAAAATTCTACATCTCTGGATACGTGGGTTCGAGTTACCACAACCTACTGATCCCAACCAACCGCCCATTCCATTATTGGAACATGGTTGTACACGTAAGCTACAGAATAAATAAGCCAATCATTCTCTCTTGGTACCTGGGTGCCTTTCCGCAATGATACCACCAAAATTATCAATCCCATCACACCTAGGAGATTCGTTGATTAAGTTGTTTTTAGTTTTCACAAACCAACAAATTTAGAAACAACTCTAATGATGTAACCCAGCCCTCGATCAACATAGCATGGCTAAGCACATCTACGAACGGTGGTTCATCTACAGGAAAGCCCTACCACATAATAGGACATAGCATAGAGATAGTAATATCCTACACATGCAT
Organism: Avena atlantica; assembly: GCA_910589765.1. Taxonomy (NCBI): domain Eukaryota; kingdom Viridiplantae; phylum Streptophyta; class Magnoliopsida; order Poales; family Poaceae; genus Avena; species Avena atlantica. The sequence goes on along the minus strand of OU342735.1, from coordinate 441,595,305 downwards.
CTACAAAATACACGACAATGCATTGAAAATAGTAGGACAACATCATGAACAAAGTAGCATCTACTTGCCTTGGCTGTAGCGGTCGAACGAACAATCCACACACGAGCAAGCGTTGCACTCGTCACAATCTACACGATACAATTGCATTCACATAAACAAATCATACACAATCATATGCAACAATGACAATGCGAGATGCATGCATGACAAGTTGAACATTGCTACAGTAGCATCACATATCCTTATTCAGTATACCTATTGTATGCATGCATGGAAAATATTTTAAGTGCATAGAAAACAAGGCATGAAATTTAAATGCTCAAATAATAGAGCTAGAAACTAAATAATTAGTGTCACATCCCAAGATTTTCCAAATCTTGTAATGTGAAAAATAAATGAATAAAATAAAACTTTGTTGAATTTCAGGGTGAGAAGAAACTTTTTGATTCCAATGGGAAACTTTCAAACCTATTTTGATCAAGGTAAATCCTAAAGGGATTTAAAAAAAAGATAAACATTTAATAAAGGAAAATAAAAATATTTGGAAATACTATTTTGGATCTTTTAATAAAAGATTTGGTTTTCAAATGAAAAGGTAGAAATATAAATAAGAATTATTTTATAAAGCCAAACTAAAACTTGGCCAAGATTTTGAAAATAAAATATTTCTATTTGACAAAAATAATAAAGTTTTATTTAAATAAAATCGTCAGGATTAAATATCCAAGTTTATTGAAAATAAAGGTTTTACTATTTTAATTAAACATCAAAAACTTATTTATTTATTTTAAATAAGTTTTCCAAGTATTTTATATATTTCCAAATAAAACCTACTGATTTGTTTTGATAATATTTAGATTTCAAAATGGAGTATTGAATAAATTAAAACCCATTTGATTTAATAATTAAGGTCCATTTATTTAATTATTAATGGGTCCTAAAAAGAATAAAATTATTTTATTTTGGGACTTGGATTATTTCTGTTAAACAGAACCAAAACCCAATACAAGTGTGGTGAATGTTTGAATTCATTTGAATGCTTGATTGGTTGTTTGAATTTCAAAACAGAAAATAGAAATGGAAAAAGAAAAACAATTAGAAAGAAAAAAAATAGAACCAGACCTGACCCAACTAAGCAGGCCCAGGAAGCCCAACTCCAGCCCAGCTCCTTTCCCCCATGCGCGAAGCATTTTCCACCTGAACCCGCACCCGCAGAGCGACTGACCGGTGGCCCCTCTTCCCCTCTCTCTCCTTCAATGACGAAGCGGACCCACGCAGCCAGCTCACTCTCTTCTTCCTCGCGTAGACGACGCCCTGCCGTTGCAGTCAGTAACGCCGGCGATCAATTCGCGTTAATGGCCGCATTACTCGACCCCGCGACCACGCCCATTTAACCGCCCGCGTCTTACCTCTCATTTCCCCCAGATAGCTCCCCCTCTCTGCCCCTAGCCTGCCTCAATTCGAGCCCGCACCACCACTGCTCCGGCGAGCCTCTCCAGCCAATTTTGGCCAAACCCTGTCACCCCTCGCCTCCTCGACCAAGACCACACATTACCCAGACCTAGGCGCTTCTCCCCGTGCCTTCAACTCACCCGCGGGCGCCCCAGAGCGTCGACTCCGACCACCTCTGAGCACCACCGCGTCTGCTACTTCTCCGGCGACCTCCCCCTGGTAAGACAGACCACCCCACGCCTTCTCGTTCATGCTCCTACACTCTCCACACTCGGCTGCATCTAACCGTGTCCTCATTTTTCCTCGGAGTGAACCACAGCGTCGCCCCCGACAACGACCAGAGCCGCCCGACACCGTCCCCCACTCCGGCGAGAAATCCCGCTAGAACCAGAGCGCCCCTCGACGAGCTGACCGTACCTTGAGCATCCCCACGTCACTGCGATCACGGTGAGCATCTCCACCTCCTTCTTTGCTTCCTGTACAGTCGGCAAGCTCGCCGCCAGAGTGTGCGCCGCCGTCTGCCGCCGCCAGTTAGTGGCTAGTTGATTATATCCGTTAGATCAATATTGTGTGGCTGTGATAGAACATAGACAAAGGGGTATCATGTGACTCTGCGCCGCTCGATCTAAGTTAGATCCTACCGTCCAGCAAGCACGATCTGACCGAAGCGGTACCAGCTAGTAATATCACGCCGCGTGGCACTGGATGATTTAAAACAAAGTTTGAATCTGATTTAGATGCAGATTTGAAACCCTTGTAACTTTTGATCCACACGTCCAAAATTTGCAAACTTTATATCAATGGAAACAGTGGAACAAGCCCTAGCCAACCATGCAATGTGTTTAGTAAAAGTATCTGTTAGATTGTTTGTTTTTGCAGAAACATTTGTATGCTTGTACCAAAATGATTTTGAGGTTGAAATCTTTGCAAATTGGTTTTTTGTGAACTTACTAACCCTAGGAACCAACCTATGGATTTAAAAATGGATTTTGAAAAGATTAGGATTGAATAGTTGAATTAGCTCATTTCTAGCCAAATAAAAATGTGGATTTTGTTATGGAAATGATCTTTGAGCAAAAACCTTTAGAAAAAGTTTTGATTCAAACCTACTGACCCAAAACACCAAGTTTTGTGAACTAACAACTTATTTGGTGAGCATTATAAAATTATTGCTTTGATAAAAACATTTTCAACCACATAAAATGATGATTGGATTTAAAAAAATGGTTTATGGACAAAAACCCTTTTGCTAATGACTTTGCCACTTTAGAAAATGACCACCTTGAACCTTACAATGTGTAGAGCTTAGTAGAAACCACCTTTGCAAATAAAACTATCTTTTGCATGCTTGCATGCATGACTTAGTTCCTATTGTTTTAAGTGTGATGTTTTGTTTGTTTGGTTATTGGTTGGAATGCTTGTTGATAATGTGTTTTGCTTGATTGATTTGTAGTGAAGTTAGAAAAGTGTGAAACTAGCAAGATCAAGAAGTGAACCGACATTCCCTACCAAAAGGCAAGTTACACTATCATCTAAAGTCCTACTATTTTCATTATATACTTAGTGGATTTTGAAACATGCATGAAAAGAATTTCTATACTTATGCTATGCTAAATCCTAATAGGATACCCTATACATTCCTTAGTGAAAACAATGTAGTTGTAAAATGCTTAGCCATGCTACTTATTTTGGGAAGAGACACATGTTGAGATTTTATAAAGATGAGAAAAGACTTGTGTTTTATATAATAAAACAAGTACTCAATGAACCACCTGGGTGGACAAGGATACTTTGAGTTTTGGACAAGGTGGCAACAAAAGGAACCATGTCTATGCCAATCTCTTTGTGTTGTGCACCAAAACAAAACCACCCAGGAACTTAGAGATTGAACATGTTTCTCCAACTGTGGCTTTCGTGTACAGCCACATGCTACATATGGCTCTGGCTTGGTCAACTACATTGGGAAGACCCATGCATTGTCCTCAGGTCACTGAAAATGAGGGAACTCGAAACCCTACATGGGTCCCTGAAGACAATCTAGCAATGGTGTATGGGAGGACCCTCTGGAAAGACTTCGTCACATTCTCAATCTGCCAGTACTCCATATTGGTGAGTACTTACACAGCGACCACTGGTGGCAACAAGATGAGAGTGTGTCATGTGGGTAAAGTGTACAACTTCTGCAGAAGATAAAAATCTAAGTACTTAGCCGTGTCCCCGGTTATGGACAATACTGAGCGACTAAAGCTTGAAGCTATGGGAAATCTCGACATTCCAATTTCTAAAAGAAAAACTTTAAAGAGACAACAAAAGACTTGAAGCACTTGGGGATTTACCAAGGAGCTCAAGAGACTTTGATAAAAACTTGAAGCACTTGGGGATTTACCAAGGGGCTCAAGAGGTTTTGATAAAAACTTGAAGTACTTGGGGTGTACCAAGGAATTCAAGAGATTTTGACAAAGACACTTGGGGATTTACCAAGGAGTTCAGAGAGATTTGACAAAAGGAACAAAACCATTTTGGAAAGATAGGATAAATTATTGCTTTCTGCAAATGAGCCTAAAACTCTACTTAGCCAAATGTGACTGTAATGATAGGATCCACTTATATTCTACATAGTAGTGAAACTTGCTAATACAATTCAAATGTATTGACCCTTGTGGCTGTAACTTGTAATGTTGCAGGTTTGATTGATAATAGTGAAGTTGATTGATTAGGATTACAAAGTCTACAACCAACATGTTTGCCTGTGGCACTTTGAAGATGAAGGACCCCATGCTTATAGATATTCTGCTGTAATGTAATGTAATAGCCAAATGAGCTATGTAAGATGTAATAAAATTATGTTATTCCTGGTTATAAAGTTGTATTATGACCTTTGTTTCTTGATATTACATCTTAACTGTGGATGCTATGTAGAGGGAGTGTCCCAACCTTTATTAACATAAGGTGGCGTCCCCTGTGTTTAGAATGCTAGTCCCTGGATCAATAGCTAGCATCCACAGTTAAGATGTAATATCAAGAAACAAAGGTCATAATGTAACTTTATAACCAGGAATAACATAATTTTATTACATCTTACATAGCTCATTTGGTTATTACATTACATTGCAGCGGAATAATTATAGTCATGGGTCCTTCATCTTCAAAGTGCCACAGGCAGACATGTTGGTTGTAGACTTTGTAATCCTAATCAATCAATCTTCACTAAAATCAACCAAACCTGCAACATTACAAGTTATAGCCACAAGGGTCAATACATTTGAATTGTATTGGCAAGTGATACTATGGTAGTATAGTGGAGTCTATCATCTATATGCATTTGGCTAAGTGGAGTTGAGGCTTGCATTGCTCAAAATATATTTTTCCTTATCATTTGAAAATACTAAGTTTTTGTTTTGACAAAATCTTTTCCAAGGCTTCTCTCAATCAAAGATTGAAGATTTCAAATAACCCTTGTTCAGACCACAAGTTTTAACTTAGAAATTTGAATGATGAGATTCTTGATTGCTTCCATGTCTTGATGCTCAAATTGTCCTTACCAGGGACATGGCTAAGTACTTAGATTTTACACTCTGCAGAGGTGGTGCACTTTCCCCACAAGACTTGGTTTCCCAAGACAAGATCTTTCAGAAGCTTTCCCTTAGACCAAAATGGACGCGTTCCAACCTATCAAACACTACCACCCACTGTCCATATGGCTAAGTTCTTGCATCCTATATGATCATGGCAGAGCCCATACTGCCAAGTGGTTGCACTTGAAGCTTCTCAACATTTGACATCTCAAACCTCTTTGTTCCTGGGTGGCAATCCACAAGTGAGATACACAAGGTTCACCAGTCCCCTGGCCTTGTGTAACCACTCAACCAAAAAGCACCAGGCAATTAGCATTCCACCCAGGTGATTCACTAACTTAGTTGTTTTATTAAACAAAAACCAAGTCCTCAGACTTAGAATATTTTCCATAGTGTGAATATATATTCCACCCATGTTTTCTATTAGCTAGGCTAAGCTTGATAGTAATAGGAATCTTAACTTAGGAAGAATTCCACTAAGTTTCATCTACTAGGTTTTCCTATAGCAAGGTTTATACTTAGCAAAATCCATGCAAGTTTTACTTAGCAAAATCACTAATGCATAGTGAAAGTAATGGGATAGAAAGTATGAAGCATCACTTGCCTTTTGGTAGAGTATGGGTTCACTACTTGTTCTTGCAACAATCACACTCTTCAAGTCACTACAAATCAATCAAGCAAGGCACAAACTCAATCTACCAATCAAGCAAAACATTACATAAAATGACAAAGTCAAGGTAATGCATGCAAACATGCCAAGCTTTGTTTTATTTGAAAAAGTGGTTCCTAATGGGTCATAAACATTTTAAAACACCTAATGGTCATTTTATAAAGTGGCAAAGTCATTTGCAAAAGGTTTCACTTTATAAACCATTTTTAAAACAAAGTATCATTTTATGTGGTGTAGAAATATTTTTGCTAAGGCATTAACCTATAGGGTTCACAAAATACATTTTCAAACCATAAAACTTGGTGTTTGGGGTCAGAGAGTTTCAAACAAAACATTTTCCAAAGGTTTTCTTCCAAAACCATTTTTAATAAATAAACCACATTTCTATTTGACTAGAAATGGTTTTAAATCAAAGCATCATTATTTTATTTCACAAAATACATTTTTGAGTCCACCAAGTGTTTCCTAGGGTCAGTAGGTTCAAAGCAATCCAATTGCAAATGATTTTAACCTCAAATTCATTTTTAAACAATTTTCACATTCTTAACAAGCATACAAAAGTTTCTACAAAAACATCCACCCTAACAGATACTATTTGATAAACCAAGGGCATGGTTGGCTAGGGCTTGCTCTACTGATTCCAACGATACCAAATTTGCAATTTTTGGACGTATGGATCAAAAGTTACAAAGGTTTGAAATTCACAAACAAAAATGTGTTTTCAAATTCCTGTTTTAAACTAGAGCTGGCCACACGTCGCGTTCTGGTTGGACGATACCGGTTTGGCCGGTTCGGTGTTGTGGTGCGTTGGATCTAATAAATCATGCGGCACAGGACTCGTACCCCTTCGCGGTTAAATGATATAATCCTGCTCGCTCAATCTAGATCCTACGGTACTGATTCGCTTGTCCAAAAGTGAGCGGCGCCGACGGTGGCTAGCGGCGGGGCACGGCCAGGCGGTGGAGTTACAGCGGCTACAGGAAGCAAAGAGGGGAGGGAAAGTGCTCACCAGAATCGCAGGGCTGTGGTGATGCTCGACGTGCTGTTGGCTTGACAAGGGGCGCTCGGGTACTGCAGCAATTGCTCGCCGGAGTTTGCAACGGCGTCTGGCGGCTCTGGTTGACGACGGGGAGATGCTGCAGTTCACCCCAGGGCATATGGATGGTACGGTTAGACGCGGACTGAGCTGGAGATGATGTGAGCATCCATGGAAAGGCTAGGGGTGGTCGAGGCTTACCGGGGAAGTTCGACGGGGACAAGACAGACGGCGGCGTTGTCAGAGCTTGTCGAAGACGGTGTTCTGGGGCGCCCGCGGTTGAACGAAGAGCACTGGGAGATGTGTCTGTGAGTGGGGAATCTGCTAGCGTGCTCAGGGAGGCAAGGGGCGGCGAAGCTCGACTGGAATTCGACGAGGAGGGTCGTCGGAGACAGAGGAGCTTGGGGAAGAATTGGGGCGTCTGGGAGCGCGTTGAGATGGGGCGATAGAGGGGAAGTGGAGAGGAGACATGAGCGTTTAAGCCTGCGTGATCAAAGCGGGTAACGGTGGTCGCGTTAAGGCGAATTAAGGCCGCGAAATCATCGGCAGGAACGGTGTCGAGGGGAGGGAGAAGGAGTCGCGCGGGTGAGAAGGAAGAACAGGAGGAGTGGGGTCTACCTGGCAGTGGGAAAAGAAAGGAGGGGAGGGTCCATGGGTCAGTCTCTCTTTGGGTTTGCGAGTTGGTGCGAACCGTTTTCTTTCGGGGAGGGGAAATGGGCTGGTTTGTTGGGCTCGTGGGCTTGGCTGGCTGGGCTGGTCCAGATTCTATTTTTTCTTCCTGGAACCTTTTTCCTTTTCTAATTCTTTTCCTGTTTTTGAAATTCAAACAATCAAACAACACTCAAATTGATTCAAACCATCACCACACTTGTAAATTTGAATTTGGTTCTGTTCAATAACATTAACCAAAATTTCCAAAACAAAAATGTTAATTCTATTTCAGGGCCATTATTAATTAAATAAATAAACCATGTTGTTAAATCAAAAGGGTTTTGCTTTATTTAAAAACCTCTTTTGAAATCTAAATATTTTCAAAACCAAATCAGTAGGTTTTTATTTGGAAATATAAAACATTTGGAAAACTTATTTAAATTGAATAAATAAGTTTTGATGGTTAAATAAAATAATAGAACTTTTATTAATAAAACTTGGATATTAAATCCTTTATTATTTTATTTAAATAAACCTTTACCATTTTTATCAAAACAAAAATGTTTTATTTCAAAAGTTTGGCCAAGGTTTTAATTTGGCTTTATAAAATAATCTTTATTTATAAATCCACTTTTTCATTTGAAAACAAGATCTTTTATTAAAAGATCCAAAATAGAAAAACTAAAATATTTTATTTTCCTTTATTAAATGTTTATCTTTATAAATCCCTTTAGGATTTTATTTGATCCAAATTGGTTTGAAGTTCCAATTGAATTCAAAAAGTTTCTTCTGGCCCTGAAAATCAAACAAAGTTTTATTTTATTCAATTATTTTTCACATTACAAGATTTGGAAAATCTTGGGATGTGACAGGCTACCACCCTTAAAATAAATCTCGTCCCGTGATTTGGGGAGGCTAGGGTTACAAGTAGGTTCAAAACAACTAGGGTACTACCACCCTTAAAATTTTTCAAACAAAAATTACATATTGTCCTTCTTGGGATCCTAGGGAAAATTTCTCATGGGCAAACATTTGCATTGTGTCTCTTGTTTCCATACTTGACTCATGGGTCAAGTTTGAGATCCTTCATAGACTTGTTTAACTTGTTCTTCATCTTTTCTGGACAATTGTTTACATAGTGGCCTAGTTCCTTGCATTTGAAACACATCACTTGGCTGATATCTTTCTTTTCCTTTGGTTTCATTGCTTCTTGTTTGTTTCCTTAGTTCTTCTTCTTTTTTGGGCATTCATTGGCATAGTGTCCCATCTCTTTGCAATTGTAACATTGCACTTGAGTAATATCCTCCTTGTTAGGGTTGGGGCATTTCTTCTTCTTCTTGGGTCTCTCCAAAGCTAGGAGTTCTTCTAGTTCATGTTCTTCATAGGTGGAAAATCTTTCTCTCTTCTTGGGGCATTGTTCTTCATGTTCCTTGGATGTATGATCCTTGTCTCTATAAACCTTGCATGCTTGGGTTCCTTCTAGAATAACATCTTTGTCATCCTAGTTGTCATTAGCTCTTTGGGAAAAGTTTTCTCCCATGTTGATCATTTGGGTAACCCATCCTTGCAACAATTGGGATTGAAGTTTCAAAATCCTTTGTATGGCTGGGTCTAGTCCATTGTTGTTGGCTAAAAGCTGAGTTGTCTCTTGGCTCAACTGGTTTTGGGTTGCTATAAGTTCTCTCATGTTGTCCTCTTGGTTGTTGTTGTTGTCATCAACCTTGATGTTGGAGTCTCTTGGAGTAGTCATCTGTTTGGGTTGGGTAGGGATTAGAATAGGCAAAATATTTCTAAGGAAATATTTCTAATCACACACATCACAATTCACACAAGTAATGTGCAAGAAATCACAAACAAACATTCCACTCAACAACAAAGTTCAAGCACATTTTTAGGCAATCAAAAATATTTTTGTTACACCACACAAGTTGGTGAGTTTGACTTAACTAAAATATGGTGGTCCATCTATATGGTTTACTTGTGATTTTTCCTTCCTTCATGATTCTTCTTGCATGAGATCATGGTTTCCTTGAGAAAAACTCTTGGTTGTAATACTTCAAATGATGTAGGCTCCTTCTAACTTTTGCATTCCCTCAGTCTCTAAATCTTGAGCAAGATTTCCTTGTCTCACTTGTAGTCCTTAGTGTCATCCAAGTTGGAAGTCCTTGGTGAATATGCTGAAGATGTTGAAGTCATTAGAGTTGAAGAAGTTGAAGTCATTAGAGTTGATGAAGTCCTTTGCACATGGTGTAGTCTTTGGCCATGGGTAGGTTTTTCCATCAAGTTAAAATAGAGAAGATGTAGAGTTGAAACCAAAATGGTTGAGGAAAGAGTTTACAAGTGTTTTTATAAATAAGTTTTTGGAATAAGACAACTCCTATTTTTCTAAGGTTTTTGTCCAATCATAGGTTTACAAATCCTACAGGAAACACAATGCTCTGATACCATCTGTAGAGGGAGTGTCCCAACCTTTATTAACATAAGTTGGTGTCCCCTGTATTTACAATGCTAGTCCCTGGATCAATATCTATCATCCAGAGTTAAGATGTAATATCAAGAAATAAAGGTCATAATGTAACTTTATAACCAGGAATAACATAATTTTATTACATCTTACATTGCTCATTTGGCTATTACATTACATTGCAGCGGAATAACTATAGTCATGGGTCCTTCATCTTCAAAGTGCCACAGGCAGACATGTTGGTTGTAGACTTTGTAATCCTAATCAATCAATCTTCACTAAAATCAACCAAACCTGCAACATTACAAGTTACAGCCACAAGGGTCAATACATTTGAATTGTATTGGCAAGTGATACTATGGTAGTATAGTGGAGTCTATCATCTATATGCATTTGGCTAAGTGGAGTTGAGGCTTGCATTGCTCAAAATATATTTTTCCTTATCATTTGAAAATACTAAGTTTTTGTTTTGACAAAATCTTTTCCAAGGCTTCTCTCAGTCAAAGATTGAAGATTTCAAATAACCCTTGTTCAAACCACAAGTTTTAACTTAGAAATTTGAATGATGAGATTCTTGGTTGCTTCCATGTCTTGATGCTCAAATTGTCCTTTACCAGGGACATGGCTAAGTACTTAGATTTTACACTCTGCAGAGGTGGTGCACTTTCCCCACAAGACTTGGTTTCCCAAGACAAGATCTTTCAGAAGCTTTCCCTTAGACCAAAATGGACGCGTTCCAACCTATCAAACACTACCACCCACTGTCCATATGGCTAAGTTCTTGCATCCTATATGATCATGGCAGAGCCCATATTGCCAAGTGGTTGCACTTGAAGCTTCTCAACATTTGACATCTCAAACCTCTATGTTCCTGGGTGGCAATCCACAAGTGAGATACACAAGGTTCACCAGTCCCCTGGCCTTGTGTAACCACTCAACCAAAAACCTCCAAGCAATTACCATTCCACCCAGGTGATTCATTAACTTAGTTGTTTTATTAAACAAAAACCAAGTCCTCAGACTTAGAATATTTTTCCATAGTGTGAATATATATTCCACCCATGTTTTCTATTAGCTAGGCTAAGCTTGATAGTAATAGGAATCTTAACTTAGGAAGAACTCCACTAAGTTTCATCTACTAGGTTTTCCTATAGCAAGGTTTATACTTAGCAAAATCCATGCAAGTTTTACTTAGCAAAATCACTAATGCATAGTGAAAGTAATGGGATAGAAAGTATGAAGCATCACTTGCCTTTTTGGTAGAGTATGGGTTCACTCCTTGTTCTTGCAACAATCACACTCTTCAAGTCACTACAAATCAATCAAGCAAGGCAAAAACTCAATCTACCAATCAAGCAAAACATCACATAAAATGACAAAGTCAAGGTAATGCATGCAAACATGCCAAGCTTTGTTTTATTTGAAAAAGTGGTTCCTAATGGGTCATAAACATTTGAAAACACCTAATGGTCATTTTATAAAGTGGCAAAGTCATTTGCAAAAGGTTTCACTTTATAAACCATTTTTAAAACAAAGTATCATTTTATGTGGTGTAGAAATATTTTTGCTAAGGCATTAACCTATAGGGTTCACAAAATACATTTTCAAACCATAAAACTTGGTGTTTGGGGTCAGAGAGTTTAAAACAAAACATTTTCCAAAGGTTTTCTTCCAAAACCATTTTTAATAAATAAACCACATTTCTATTTGACTAGAAATGGTTTTAAATCAAAGAATCATTATTTTATTTCACCCAAATACATTTTTGAATCCACCAAGTGTTTCCTAGGGTCAGTAGGTTCAAAGCAATCCAATTGCAAATGATTTTAACCTCAAATTCATTTTTAAACAATTTTCACATTCTTAACAAGCATACAAAAGTTTCTGCAAAAACATCCACCCTAACAGATACTATTTGCTAAACCAAGGGCATGGTTGGCTAGGGCTTGCTCTACTGATTCCAACGATACCAAATTTGCAATTTTTGGACGTATGGATCAAAAGTTACAAAGGTTTGAAATTCACAAACAAATCTGTTTTCAAATTCCTGTTTTAAACTAGAGCTGGCCACGCGTCGCGTTCTGGTTGGACGATACCGGTTCGACCAGATCGGTGTTGCGGTGCGTTGGATCTAATAAATCGTGCGGCACAGGACTCGTACCCCTTCACGGTTAAATGATCTAATCCTGCTCGCTCAATCTAGATCCTACGGTACTGATTCGCTTGACCAAAAGTGAGCGGCGCCGACGGTGGCTAGCGGCGGCGCATGGCCAGGCGGTGGCGTTACAGCGGCTACAGGAAGCAAAGAGGGGAGGGAAAGTGCTCACCAGAATCGCAGGGCTGTGGTGATGCTCGACGTGCTGTTGGCTTGACAAGGGGCGCTCGGGTACTGCAGCAATTGCTCGCCGAAGTTTGCAACGGCGTATGGCGGCACTGGTTGACGATGGGGAGATGCTACAGTTCAACCCAGGGCAGATGGATGGTACGGTTAGACGCGGACTGAGCTGGAGATGATGTGACCATCCATGGAAAGGCTAGGGGTGGTTGTAGCTTACCGGGGAAGTTCGACGGGGACAAGACAGACGGCGGCGTTGTCAGAGCTTGTCGAAGATGGTGTTCTGGGGCGCCCGTGGTTGAACGAAGAGCACTGGGAGATGTGTCTGGGAGTGGAGAATCTGCTAGCATGCTCAGGGAGGCAAGGGGCGGCGAAGCTCGGCTGGAATTCAACGAGGAGGGTCGTCGGAGACAGAGGAGCTTGGGGAAGAATTGGGGCGTCTGGGAGCGCGTTGAGATGGGGCGACAGAGGGGAAGTGGAGAGGAGACATGAGCGTTTAAGCGTGCATGATCAAAGCGGGTAACGGTGGTCGCGTTAAGGCGAATTAAGACCGCGAAATCATTGGCAGGAACGGTGTCGAGGGGAGGGAGAAGGAGTCGCGCGGGTGAGAAGGAAGAACAGGAGGAGTGGGGTCGACCTGGCAGTGGGAAAAGAAACACTACTAGAAAAACGCCTATTCGTGGCGCACATGAAAAGGCCTTCTGTGGCGCACTAGCAGTGCGCCACGGGCCTCGCGCTACGGCTATCTCGTAGCCGTGGCGCACTGCATGGTGCGCCACAGAAGTTTAGATACAGGCGTGGCGCACATGCCAGTGCGCCACAGAAGTTTGGGCAGGTGCGCCACGCGTATGAAACGATAACCGTGGCGCACTAGGTGTTGTGCGCCACGGATATAAATTTCAAAATTCAAAAAAAAAGCAGCAGATCTGGATCTCGTCATCAGTGCCGTCGCGCGTCGGCGCAGGTCGCCGTCGTCGCCTCCTCGTCGTCTCCTCGTCGTCGTCGTCGGAACTGCAAGGAGGAGGAGGAGAATAGGAGGAAGAGGAGGAGAAGAGGAGGAGGAGGAGGAGGAGGAGGAGGAGGAGAAGAGGAGGAAGAGGAGGAGGAGAAGGAGAGGAAGAGGAGGAGGAGGAAGAGGAGGAGAAGAAGAGGAGGAGGAGGAGGAGAAGAAGAGGAGGAGGAGGAGAGGAGGAGGAGAAGAGGCCGTCGTTGCACCGCCGTCGCGAGGAGGCGGAGAAGGAGGCCGCCGTTGCACCGCCGTCGCCCGTTGTCACTGCGAGGAGGAGGAGAAGGAGGTCGACGTCGCGCCATCACTGCAAGAAGAGGAGAAGGGGAAGGAGGAGAAGGGAGAAGGGAGAAGGAAGAAGGAAGAAGGAAGAAGGAAGAAGGAGAAGGGAGAGGAAGAGGGAAAAGGGGAAGGGAAAAGTGGAAAGGGAAAGGGAGAGGAAGAGGGAAAAGGGAAAGGGAGGAGGAGGGCGGGGTGGGGATTCAAATTTGAATCCCGCCCAAGCTTATCCGTGGCGCACTAGGTGTAGGTGCGCTACGGATAAGTCGCCTTGTTTTTTTTTTTTGCAGGAAAAAACGGTTTTTTGACCATAACTTTTTACTCTTTTCGAATTTTGAAAATCTAAAAAATCGCTAAACGACCTTAGGTCTTGCGAGCGGATGCGAAATCTCGTTCTCGTCATTTTGGTATATTATACGATTTTTTTCGATATCGTATGCAAAAGTTACTGCCTTTTTACCGTGGCATAACTTTTTTTTGCAAATAAAGTCAAAACTCATGTTTGTTAATTTTACTAGATGCTATACCACATTACCTACCTAAATATGAAAGGATTTAATTTTTTGAAGTGTTTATCATTTTCTTTTATTTTTTGCAAACCCTAAAAAGGCGATCCACGGGGGGGGGGGGGGGGGAGTTGGTGCATGCCACCAGATCTGTGGCGCACATGCCATAGTGCGCCACAGAAGTTGTACAAACTTCTGTGGCGCACTATGCCATGTGCGCCACAGATGCTTGTGGATGGTTCACAGCAGAGAGGGGCGTGCGCTTAGGCGTAGCGCACCCCCCCCATGTGCGCCACAGATGACACTAACAACCGTGGCGCACATGACTATAGTGCGCTACAGATGTTTGGCGTGCGGCCAACAGGGCCCTGGCCCACACACATCTGTGGCGCACTATAGTCATGTGCGCCACGGTTGTTCTAGTTACTAGTAGGGCACTGCCCACAGGTGAGCCACGCCTGTTTTAGCCGTGGGGCACTTCAACCATGTGAGCCACGGATGTGCTGATTACCTATAGCTGTTTTCCTAGTAGTGAAAGGAGGGGAGGGTCCATCGGTCAGTCTCTCTATGGGTTTGCGAGTTGGTGCGGACCGTTTTCTTTCGGGGAGGGGAGCTGGGCTGGTTTGTTGGGCTCATGGGCTTGGCCGGCTGGGCTGGTCTAGATTCTATTTTTTTCTTCCTCGAACCTTTTTTCCTTTTCTAATTCTTTTCCTGTTTTTGAAATTCAAACAATCAAACAACACTCAAATTGATTCAAACCATCACCACACTTGTAAATTTGAATTTGGTTCTGTTCAATAACATTAACCAAAATTTCCAAAACAAAAATATTAATTCTATTTTAGGTCCATTATTAATTAAATAAATAAACCATGTTGTTAAATCAAAAGGGTTTTACTTTATTTAAAAACCTCTTTTGAAATCTAAATATTTTCAAAACCAAATCAGTAGGTTTTTATTTGGAAATATAAAACATTTGGAAAACTTATTTAAATTGAATAAATAAGTTTTGATGGTTAAATAAAATAATAGAACTTTTATTAATAAAACTTGGATATTAAATCCTTTATTATTTTATTTAAATAAACCTTTACCATTTTTATCAAAACAAAAATGTTTTATTTCAAAAGTTTGGCCAAGGTTTTAATTTGGCTTTATAAAATAATCTTTATTTATAAATCCACCTTTTCATTTGAAAACAAGATCTTTTATTAAAACATCCAAAATAGAAAAACTAAAATATTTTATTTTCCTTTATTAAATGTTTATCTTTTTAAACCCCTTTAGGATTTTATTTTATCCAAATTGGTTTGAAGTTCCAATTGAATTCAAAAAGTTTCTTCTGGCCCTGAAAATCAAACAAAGTTTTATTTTATTCAATTATTTTTCACATTACAAGATTTAGAAAATCTTGGGATGTGACATGCTAGCTATTGATCCAGGGACTAGCATTGTAAACACAGGGATCTCTACCTTATTAAAGGTTGGGAACTCTACAATTAGCCACTGCTAATAAACTGTTTGTAAAATCTTGGAAAAATATCCACTGTGTGGGCAACCTGAAATAGAGCCAGTACCAATTGGAATTACTCAAAAAGGATTTATATAATTCCCTAGGTAATTAAAATACTCCAGAAAGCCTTTAAATAGTTTCTGCAAATTCTAATACTGTAAGTGTAACCTTTTAATTCACTTTAAGAATCCTCTTGTTCTACTGATTCCAGCGATATCTTATTTGCAATTTTTGTAGTTACAGACTTTTTCTATGAATTTAATACTCTAAAAGAAGCATTAAGTCATAATTAACTAAGACAAAACCTTGCTATAAAAGTATAAAAAACTATACAGCAATATTCTACGTGAGACACTGATTCCATACATATTTTATTTGCAAATTTTGGCCTAGTAGATCTAAAGATAGGAATTTTCCAAGATTGGAACTAAATCTGCCAATTTAAATCGATTTAATTAAATCAAAACTCGAGCTGACCAGTCAAACGCTAAGTCAGCGCTGACGTGGCAGTTGACTGGTCTCCAGTCAAGTGTTGACTGGTCAGCGCCCGATCTTGGCCGTCCATCTACGATCAGAGGACAGAGAGCAAGGCGGCGAGGTGGCTCACCGGAGTTGGGCGCGGCGGCGGCGGCGGCGATGGTCCGGGCGACGGTGTCGGCAATCCTTGGTAGCAGTGAAGGGGCGGACGTCGTCGGCAGCGAGCTGGCGATGCTCCTTGAGGCGGCGGCGTCGGTCGGAGAGCGCGGGGGCGACGGCGGCGGTCGGCTGCGGACGCGGCAACGTCGGGCGGCGTCGGGGGCCTGCGAGGTGAGGGAAGGAGGGTCAGTGGTGGCCGGCGGTGTCGGTGGCGTGGCGTGCGAGGCGAGGAGGAGGCGCGAGCGGCGGCAGCGGTGGCTTACCGCGACAATGGCGGCGGCGGCGGTCGCAAATTCCGGCGAGGAATTCCTCCTCGATGGCGGCTCGATAGATGGCGAAACTTAGGGGCTTTCGAAGAGGAGGGCTAGGGCTTTAAGATGGTAGGCAAAACTCGCGCGGGGGCATTCGGATTCGATGCGAATTCCCGCAAGAATCGGAGAGGCTGTTCGTGCTGGGGAAGAACACGCTGACATGTGGGTCCCACGCGTCAGCGAAGCGCTGTGGCTGACGGGGCGGGCCCGCTCGTCAGTGGGGCTGGTAGGCGGCGGCGGCAGATGCTATGTGCCACGCGGCGCGCGCTGCTGCGCGGCTGGTGGCGGGCTGCCGCTGGATGCTACGCGGCTGGGCCACTAGGCCACGGGCAGGCCGGCTCGTTGCCGCGCTGCTTATTTTTTTATTATTCTTTTTCTTTTCTTTTCCCTGACGAAATTCTTATCTGAAAATTTCATAGAAACTGTCTAGAATAAGCCCAAAATTCAGTTTGCCATAACTTCTTCTATGAAGATCCGATTTGGGCGATTCAAAGTGCTACGGGTTCGTGGCGGAACTTTCTATGCACCTGTGCCTTCCATACACCCAAAATATAATGTTTTTAACAAGAGCATGGTAAAACCAAGTGTTCAAGTGTAGGTGTCAAAATGCAAATGCAAGTGGTTTGTTTTTTCAAAACCTTTTCAAACCGAAATTTTGCAAGGATGAATATGATGAAATGACAAGTATGTTATGCAGTACCAAATCTAAAGTTTCGAATGTGACACACTTTGACAAGTTTTGTTCAAAAGCACAAAAATTATTCAGATTTTCTATGCATGAATGCAATGCACACATCTGTGTTCAGCTTATTTCTAAGCTCTAATGCTGGGACGTTACAGAATCTACCCCTTAAAATAAACTTCATCCTCGAAGTTCGTATGCTCTCACGTTTTGGAGTAAGGAATTGTCTTACATTGATTACGATACATCTCAACTCCATGGTAACCTCATTGGGAATAATTGTAATATCCCATATCCAGATCCTTTCCTTGAATTCCTACCATACTTGGCAATCTTTAATCTTGTTGTCTCCAATACTCCAAAGTTCCTTTTCCTTTACTTCCTTAGGGATTTTTCCTTATTATGAACTCCTTAAATAGTGGTCTTTTCTTTAGTTCATTTTCCTAATTAGGTATCCTAATCCAACTCCTTAACTTAATCATTAATCTTATTTATTATAATCTGTAAGGTCTAGGAAGTCTCACTAAATTAGGATTTTAAATTTTATTAGTCAATAGTGGTGGCCAAAAGACTAATCTTTGACTTATCATAGTATGGTTTATACTATATTCCTTCTGAAGATTGGATTGAACACATTTAGTCCATACCCATTGTAATTTCTTGTTTATCTATATTCATCCAATTGGATCTGCTCTATTACTTCTTAAGAGTCATTTAAGAGTTGTTTCTTTTAGAATTAGTCTATTAGGACTATTCTATTTTATTACTTCAATCTTTTACCTTATCAAGCTTTAGACAATCTATTATTATCACCTTAATTACTTCTTCAACTTCCTTATATTAATTTCCTTAAGGTTTGAGTACTACTTCCTTGAAGTAAACTTCGATCTTTCATCCATACATACTTCCGAAAGTATTTTAATAATGATGACTTCTTTTAAATTTATGAAGATAAGGCTTAAGTTGTCATAGGTTAGTATTTCTTCTCCAACCTTTACTTGGAATTCGGATAACAGTACTTATTTTTACTGTTTACTCTCCCCCTTAGGGTTTACTAATGGTCTCTGAACTGCATATATAGTAACCATTGGCTTTATAATTAGATTGTTGGTCCTTGTTTAGCTTATACTCTACCTAGTTAGGGTCTTATGAAAGATTTTACAGTGTATCCACACAGTTGTGGATATCCGAAGTGAATCTTTCAGCATTAATTGTCTTACTTACTATTCGGGCATTTTCGCTTTGATAGGTCTGACTTTGCGAAGCATCTCGAAAGACGGTCGCTTAAAATCGTATACTCCTTTAGGTCTTACTTATCTTAGTCCAAGTTTTATGCTCTTTATGCAACCATTAAGATTATCTGGTTAACTATGTCAACCAACACCGGCTGCAAACAAGATACCAACTGTGGATCAAATATCAGCTGCGGATCATCCTAGGTTGTAGGTATTACCCTACGGCTTCCAACATCCTTATGGCATTCGCTCTGAATTGTCAGAGCTTGAATACCTTTTTGGTTCCACGGCTTCTTCTTTGCACTTATTCATGATACTTTCATGAACTTGGTACAACTACATTAATTTATTAGCAACATTACCTACTTTGAATGAACTTTAAGTTTATTACTTCTTGTGGCTCCATACATCTTCTACACTAATCTTCCTTCTTATTGTTGTTTAGTAATTATGTGAACTTGATCCATCATTCAAATTAGATTGATACTTCTCATACTTGGCCTTACCCTTCATGTAGGTCTTCATCTTGGTCTTTGGAACTCGTGACTCCCTTACACGAATTCCCTTTTCTATCTAGGTCTATAACATCAAGTAATAACTGGATGTTGCAACATGCATTTGCACACCAAGTCAAACTTCATGTACAGATCTAGTCAATCAAAAAGATCCAAGAAAAATAAATAAATCCAAATGTGGTACATATAGCACACAATATTCTAAGCCCGGAATATAGTAGTTGAGTATAATATCTCTAGAATTCAGGCTTAGCTGTGTAGTATATGACACCTCCTCATATAGGTTTACATCGTGATACTTAGCACATAGGGTCAAACTATATTTTGTCTCAAAATTTACCCATATTGCTCAAGTGCAATAGGATAATATTAAACAAAGTGGTCTCAATTTGGTTTTGACTAACCTTTAGTCTCACTCTTAGAATGGCTAATATAACCAACCAGTCATTATTTAGTAATATAAACTCACATAATCTCTCCAAAGGACTAACCAGATTCTTAAACCAGAGTTTATTAAAAATTTATGATACCTATGACTTCTATCATAGTTCTACCATGTTATTTTCTTAATTTTACCTCAAGATAATTTACTAATTATTTGTCATATTTGCACCTATATCATGGTTTCAGAGCTAATCTCACCATGATCTTGTTATGTTTTACCTATTTACATAATTCAAGAACTAATATAACCATGTTAACTTTACTTCTTATCGTACTATTGTTGATTCTTATCATAATTTTACTCCGTCACGGGAATTCTCAAGTGAATCCCACATGATTACTATCCACTACATCAATATTAAGCCTAATGATATTCGTCATGTTATTTTTGGTTATCAACTAGCCATAATATTCCACTGTCTTACATGAATTCTATGTAGGGGTTCGTAGCATGGAAAACAAAAAAATTCTACCGCATACAAACAAACAAGCCAAGATCTATCTACTAGATTGTAGCAACGAGTCGATGGAATAACTCACCCTCGAAGATTCCAAAGTGTTTAATGAGAGCGGATTCTCGTGGGTGATGTAGTCGTACTCTTGCGGATCTCAAGATCGCGTAGACGATCCTTCCGGCGCTGCGTTCCAGCAGCGCTTCCGCAGCCGGTCACACGTTCGGTACTCGACGAAGACCTTCCTCTCCCTTGTTCCAGCAGGCAGCGGAGGTTGTAGCACTCTCCTCGTGGTTCCGGCAGCATGACGGCGTGCTACCGGAAGTAGAGGGGAGATATCACAGGGCTTCGCCTTAAGCCGGAGCGAGTATGGTGGACTATGAGAGAGCCTCGGTGATCTAGGGTTTAGACGCACCAAGTAGAGGGAGCTAGGCCGGCGGCTAGGGCAAGTAGAAGACCCAACTCGGCGGCTTGGGAGAAACCCTAGGGCGGGGCGGCGGTTTGGTGGCCGGCGGCTAGGGTTAGGGTTTAGAGGGGTGGAGTTGTGTGCTTGGAGGGGCAGCCCTGCCCCTCCTTATATAGGGGGAGGGTGGCGGCCAAGGGGAGGGGAGTCCCTCCCCAACTTGGCCTCCTTGGCTGGCGGTAGAGGGAGAGGAACTCCTCCCCAAGTAGGTTTCCTACTCTCCCTCCACCAAGCAAAATAGCCGTTTGACTTTTCAAATTGGCGTTTGACTTTTTCAAACTAGGATTTGATTTATCCCTTTATTTCGCTCAGCGATGACACCTAGTACATGATGCAACCATTCTAACTTGTTATGACACATTCATGTATCCTTCCCCTCCGAAGTGCCGGACATTACGGAACCTTATAGAACATTCCCGATGAAAACACCGGAACCATTCTCCAACCCCGAAACAGGACTTTCCTTATATGAATCTTATTCTCCGGACCATTCCGGATCTCCTCGTGATATCCCAGATCCCATCTGAGACTCCGAACAACATTCGGTCTCTTACTCATCATTCCATAACTACTAAACAACGTCGAATCCTTAAGTGTGTCTCCCTACGGTTCGTGAATTATGCGGACATGATCGGGACACTTCTCCGAACAATAACCAATAGAGGAATCTGGAAACTCATATGGCTCCCACATATTTCTACGATTACTTTGCGATCGAATGAACCAATTACACACTACTAGGAAAATGGCTATAGGTAATCAGCACATCCGTGGCTCACATGGTTGAAGTGCCCCACGACTAAAACAGGCGTGGCTCACCTGTGGGCAGTGCCCTACTAGTAACTAGAACAACCATGGCGCACATGACTATAGTGAGCCACAGATGTGTGTGGGCCAGGGCCCTGTTGGCCGCACGCCAAACATCTGTAGCGCACTACAGTCATGTGCGCCACGGTTGTTTGTGTCATCTGTGGCGCACATGGGGGGGTGCGCTACGCCTAAGTGCACGCCCCCCTCTGCTGTGAAACGGCCACAAACATCTGTGGCGCACTCGGCCTAGTGCGCCACAGGGAGTAGGATCATCCGTGGCGCACATGGCATGGTGCGCCACAGATGTTTGTACTCCCTGTGGCGCACTAGGGCCGTGTGCGCCATGGATGTGTCGATTTTTCTAGGACAGCACTTTATGTGCACATGTGTGCCCACACATCCACCACCCCACACTTCACTTTCCCCTTCTTCTTCCTCCTTAGATCTAGTCGGGATCTTCTCCTTCCCACCTCAATTTTTCCACCCATTCACCATTTTTAGCATGTAAAACTTGCTTTGGATGTTACATAAGTAATAGAGGACGTCTCCGGTCTCTCATCTCCTTCTCCGGTCGACGCGCGCACCTCTCCTTTCCATCTTTTCTCGCGATCGGTCTCTCATCTCGGTAAGTTGTCCATGTAAGGATGTGTTCATGTGTATATGGATGATGTGCTCATATGTATGTAGATGATCGATGCTCATGATGTGTGTATGTGGAGAGGATGGTCATATGTGTGTGTGTATATGGAGAGTATCGATGATGCTCATGCATGTGTGTATGGAGAGGATAATGATATGTTCATGTGTGTATGGATCGGTCTCTCTCTCTTGTGTTTGTATGTGAACAAGTTGCCATTTGTTTTGCCAAAATGTTGATTCATTTCCATTTTGGCAAGACTTTGGCATTTCGCAAAGGTCCTAATTTTAGGATAGGTCATGCCGAAATTTTCTATCGACCATTGCATGCATGCATTCATTATGTGGTTCTAATAGACTTCAAAATTGTACCGTGTACATCGTGCAGGCAAAAATGGTCCGCATAATGAGCGAAGGCATTGTGGCTAGATTTTTGAAATGTGCGACGGCCGACATGATACGAAATAACAAGACAGATATAAGATGTCCGTGCAGAAGATGCAAACTCAACTGGGTGATCGACCCAGATTCCGGGAATCTGCAGGCGCACCTGCTCCGCCATGGTTTCATGGATGGATACACTCGTTGGATAAGCGATGACGTAGATGATGGAGACGGTGAAGAAGGTGGC
Organism: Avena atlantica; assembly: GCA_910589765.1. Lineage (NCBI taxonomy): Eukaryota > Viridiplantae > Streptophyta > Magnoliopsida > Poales > Poaceae > Avena > Avena atlantica. The sequence continues at coordinate 441,573,003 of OU342735.1, read as the reverse complement.
CAACATGACGATGATCATCATCACGGCGAGAACGGGCGAGATGATGAAGAGTCTCCTGGAGATGGTGAAGGTGCGGAAGTAGACCGGGATGATGATGATCTAGATGCCGGAGGAGCAGACGACGATGGAACAACGTCAAGCTGGGTGCGGGACCCTTATGTGCAAGAGCTGCTTCTCAAGCAGACGAGTAACGCCAGGGCTACCGCTAGAGAGAAAGCCAAGCTTGCGCAACTTGAGAAAGACGCGGTTACTCCATTGTATGAAGGATGCAGGCCCGATAATACCCGGTTGAATGTAACGCTCAAGGCTATGGAGATGAAGGCAAAGCACAAATTGAGCGACGCAAGCTTCTACGATATGATGGCATTCTGGCGCGATCGTCTCCCGGAGGGGAACACATGTCCAACTAGTATCGAGGATGCCAAGAAAATCGTTTGTCCTCTCGATCTACCGCACGTTAGATATCACGTATGCATCAACGATTGCATCATTTATCGGGGCGAGGACGCGGAGAAAACCACATGTCCGGTGTGCGGCGTGAGTCGATACAAGAAAGGGAAGAAAGCACCTCGAAAAGTGGTATGGTACTTTCCTATCACTCCTCGTCTGCAGTGCTATTTCGCGGACCCTAAGGAAGCGAAGCTCATGCGATGGCATGCGGAAAGGAAGAAGCCAGGAGATGATGATGACCCCGAAAAGGATGAGCTGCTGACGCACCCTTCAGATGCTAGCCAGTGGAAAGCATTGGACCTCGAATTCCCAGAATTCGGTGGAGATTCGAGGAACATCAGGCTTGGTGCGAGCACCGATGGACTCAATCCGTTCGGTAGCCAGAGCAGCACGCACAACACTTGGCCCGTGTTTGTATGGATGTACAACCTACCTCCATGGTTGTGCATGAAAAAGAAGTACATACAAATGAGTATGCTAATTCAAGGGCCGAAACAACCTGGTACCGACATCAATCTGTATCTCGGGCTGTTGAAAGAGGAGCTAGCCACGTTATGGGAATCTGGAGCCAATACTTACGACGCCGTCGCACAAGATTATTTCACTATGAGAGCCGCGTTGGTCACTACGGTGCAAGACTATCCAGGTTGCGGGTATATCTCGGGGCAGGTTATCCAAGGATTCTGCGCATGCGTTAGGTGCATGGATAACACAAGCTATCTCCAACTAGAGAAAGATCCAGGGTCATCGAAAACCGTGTTCATGGCGCACCGGAGGTGGCTCGGCAAGAATGATCCATGGAGAAAACGTGGAGACCTGTTCGATGGCAAATCAGAGACCCGAGGAATCCCAGAGCGTAGGAGCAGCGAAGAAGTGGAAGAGTTGCTGAAAAACTGGAAAGATTGTCCTAAGCCAGGAAAGAAGTGAAAGAGGCAGCAACAAGACAAGCCGTTGATGAAGGTATGGAAAACAAGGTCTGTTTTCTGGGAGTTGCCATACTGGAAGTTTCTCCGCACGCCTCATAGCCTCGACATCATGCATAACACGAAAAACGTGTGCGAGAGTTTGGTCGCCACCATAATCAACATGCCAGATAGGACGAAAGATGGTCCGAAAGCAAGGCACGACCCGATATGCTTGGGTATCCGGAAGGAGCTTCACGGAGGACGCACTACTCCTGATGATCAGGAAGATGACGATGATCATGAGTCGGAGACGACACAGGGACCGATGCAAAACCTGGTGACCTATCAGGCGTATGATATCAACGGCTACAGATTCTACACGGAGGAAAAGGACAACAAGTGTGATTATCAGAACTCAGGCGTAACGTCGGAATTCTACACCGATGACAACGTGAAGGAAAGATTCTACGGAAGAATCGAGGAGATCTGGGAGCTCGACTACTGTGGAGAAAAGGTGCCGATGTTCCGTGTCAGATGGGCAAAGAGCGTCGAAAGAGAAGACCGGTATTTCACAACCATGGTTATACCCGAAGCAGCCAAATCCAAGGCCGCCGGTGCAAACGTGGCTGCGAAAAATGAACCGTGGGTACTGGCTACCAAAGTGGACCAATGTTTTTTCATTACCGACCCGACAAAGCCTAGCCGTGTTGTCGTGAGGAGAGGAAAAAGAAACATCATCGGAATGGATGGAGTCGCCAACGAGCAAGACTTCGACCAGTACGGCGATCCAAAGATTGAAGATGACGACGACTACGATGCAGCAACATACATCACAAGAAGAAAAAGGACAACCCTACCCAAAAAAGGTAGCCCGTTCGAAAGAAGAAACATTAAAGTGCCGGGGCTAAATTATTCAACCGCGACAAAGAAGGGAAAAAAGATTGTAAAACGCTAGCTCAAAAAATATTGTAAAACGCGTGGTCAAAAAAGATTGTAATATTCATGGACAAATTATTATGAAATTTAGTTATACTTTGAATCATATTTGTAACACTTTTATGACATATATTATCACTTTTGGGCATTTTTGGAATATTTAAAAGTATTTTAAAAACAAAAAAAAACTTGTATGGCATATATCACCACTTTTGGGCATTTTTTGGAACATTTAAAAGTATTTTTAAAATAAAAATAAAAAAGTGGGGCACCAGGATTCGAACCTGGGTGCTCATAGTTTAGAATAGAGTAGTGGGCAGAACCAGTGGGATAGACAAGAGTTGTTGCTAGAAGGAGCGCTGGACACTTGTTATAGAGTGGTTAGATCCCAGATAGGCGTAGCGCACTAGCCCGAGTGCGCTACAGATATCCGTAGCGCACTCTGGCATAGTGCGCTACGCCTATCTGGGTTGTATCCACGTCAACATTCCCAACTCTCCCCATCTCACACACTCATCGATCCCCATCTCTCCCGCCGCCGCTGTGCTCGATCTGCCAGCCGCCGCCGCCGCACTCGATCCCCCCAGCAGCCACCGCCAGCCGCCGCCGCCGCAGTCGAGGAGGAGGCCGGGGAGGATCCCCCCAGCAGCCATCGCCATCCGCCGCACGCCGCACTAGAGGAGGATCCCCGCCAGCCGCCCCCGCACTCGAGGAGGAGGAGGAGGCCGCCCGTGTCCGAGAGGAGGAGAAGGCCGCCGTTCGCATGTCGTCATTCGCTCGCTAACGTCATACTCATATTAGAGGTTAGCCCCTCCCCTCTCTCCCTCTCTCCCTCTCTGAGTGATGAACCCTAGAGCAACTGCATAACTGCTTCTGCTTCTATAGTACCAGCCTCAAATTCAGCTACCTACTCACATAGAGAAACACTACTGTGTTGAATGTAGAAACTGGTAGAGATTGCATCAATCATGGGCTTGATCATTGTTGTGGATGCAGTCATCAACTAGTAGTAGTAGCAATTCTCTGTAACAATCTCACCATAAAAGCTTTAAAAATTGCAGCAATGGCCAACTCGAGCTGTACATTAGCAGGAGGAAACCTGGTTTACTTTGAACCCGAACATATGATATGATGGTCATCTTCTGTGTCTGTACAAGAATATGTTCAGAGAATATGTTGGTCATATGTTGATATGAAAAGTAGTTTCCATCCACTATGTCTGTACAAGAATATGTTGGTCATATTCACATATGATATGATGATATCAAGGTTTAGTGTAGCTTGGTTGATAGAAAAATTAGTGTAGCTTGGTTGATAGCAAGGTCCAGAGTAAGCTTGGTTCATAGCTTAGGGTTCAGAGTAAGCTTGGTAGATAGATTAGGGTTCCGAGTAGCAAGGGTTCAGTACATGTGTGTGCTGTAACATCAGAAAGGGATTCAGTACTTTTACATCAGAAAAGGATTCAGTACTTTGAGGATGGATTCAGTACTTTTAAAATCATCAGAAAAGGATTCAGTACTTGTTCTTGTGAGCATGGATGATTTACATGTGTTCTTGTGAGCATGGATGATTTACATGTGTGTGTTCCATGCTAGCTTCAGTACTTTTATCTATCAATATTAATGGTTTCTACTGTGATGGATGTAGTTGCTAGATTTAGTTGATGGTTTCCATGATAGCTTCAGTACTTTTATCAATATTGATGGTTTCCATGATAGCTTCAGGACATTTATCTATCAGCATTTCATTTTAATGGATGTAGTTGCTAGATTAATAAAGGCATAATCTGATGCTAGACTTGATGGAAAACATGATGCTAGGCATAACCTGATGTAATAAATTACTAGTTCATATTCCTAGCAAACAGAGAGCTTGTAGGTTTAGGCTTGATTTTTTTAGCAAACAGAGAGCAATATGATCCTGGTTTGTGACCTCCTGGGTATGATCTGTGGCTAGGTTTTAGATCAAGAGATATATGATCTGAAATGCTCCTGCTGAAATCCTAGTTATGGTGATGGTTTTAGTGTTGAATGGTATCCACACATATATATCTCAAACAATGTGTATATACTTATGAAATGCTCCTGCTGAAATCCTAGTTATGTTGTATGGTTTTAGTACTGATCCTGGTGATGGTCTAGTAGTGCTGAGAAGGCACTACTGCAAGCAATATAAACTTGTATTTTCTTTCTGGTGATGGTCTAGTAGTACTGATCCTGGTGATGGTTTTAGTACTGATCAGAAGCATGTTGTCATATTTGTTGTCATATAAACTTGTATTTGCTTGCTGTCACATAATGACAGGTGCTATAATCCGCATGTATTTGCTTGCTATCATTAATGACTTGATATAATCCGTGGTGATATAATTGTAGCAATTGAAATTGTGCTGGTGCTTGTATATGAAGCACTTTATTATGTTGTGTATGCAGGTTCTTGTATGAAATGAGTCCCGATTTTTGCCAGAATGTTGATTAACTTCCGTTTCGGCAGAAATCGAGCACTACTAGTTTAAGAAAATTAGCAAAGGTCATGCCGGATTTCTCCGTGCATTTAACCAATTATTTGTTTTTTATTAGTGCAAAGATGTGTGACAACAACGAGGCTGGATGTTCTAAGCGCATCAGCGCTGAAGGAGAACTCAGACCTCCGAATAAATAATTGACATTCTGGGAGGCGGCCCAGCGGCTAGAAGACGATGAAGAATACCATCCTTCGGAGAGCGAGGATGATGAGATGGAAGACGCGGAGGAAGAAGCCAAAGGAACGGCAGGCGATGAAACCACTGATGGCGGCGAGGGCACAGGGAGTGGTAGCAACCCTCCTAAGAAGAAGAAGAAGAAGAAGAAGAAGCCGAAGGACCGGCGCCCGAACACGGTCGGCACGGTCAGGGAGGAAATTACCGAAGTGAGCCCATCAGGGGTTCCTTTGGAGCCCCCCTTGTCGTCAAATGGTACGGTGGGCAAGTGGCGGCGATCACCCAGACAACCATCTCGATCAACACCGAGAATCTCCGGCATAAAGATAATGGCCACTTGCGCACACTCCTCTTCGAGAAGCTGCACGCCAGATACAAGTTCCCCGCACAGTATCAGAACACAAATTATCATGGGAACGAAGTAAACAAATCCGCCCTCACAAAGATGAGCACCGCCCTGGCCAGCTGGAGAACCCGGATAAAGAAGAAGATCTATAAAGAAGGCAAAAGTCTCGAGGAGATCCAGAAGATTGACCCGCAGATCACCGAAGATCAGTTGCGGGAGTTCAAGGAGAGGTGTGAATCCGAAAGAGCCCTGGCCAGTAGTAATCGGGGAAAGGCGCTGCAGGCGATGAATATAGGTCATCACCATCTCGGATCTGGTGGATACAGAACCGCGGAGGCCAAATGGAATAAGGAGGACGAAGAGTATAGATCCAAGGGGATAGAAAACCCCTTTGCTAAATTCGAACCCGGGCAGGTTCGAAACTTCATCAGGGCCCATTACCATGTGGACCCAAAAACCAAACAACTCACCGCGGATCCTGCGGTGAAAGAATTCGAGGAAATTGTGGTAAGTATAATCTAATTACCGCGGATCAACACGATTGCAATCTAATCGTTGATCTAAATGATTCACTGTTACTTCTTCTGCAGGAGGAGGAAATTTTTGCTACTCATGGATCCCAGGGTTCCTCATCCCAGGGGTCGACGGCGGCCACCCGGTGGGATAACCCTTTTAGCAGAGCGATGAACCGGGCCAAGAAAATAGAGCCGGTTACGAAGAAGCCGTCGTCGGCTGGCCGTCTGGCCGGCCTCGGGGGTAAGAATTGGGTGGATCATTTTGGTCCACCGCCGAGGACGCATGTGGCGCCGTCGGGAAGGAGCGAGGAGGAAAACCGAGAGGTTCAAGAACTTAAGGCACAAGTGGCGCGGATCCCGCAGATCGTCCAAGACAACCTGGCAATCACCCTCACGTCTTTCCTGCCTACCTTGGTGGAGTCAATAGCGAACTGGAGTGCGGGTGGTCGAGTAGGGCCGTGCCCGATTCCAAGCATGGTCAGCAGCCACTCGAACAACGCGGCGCCGACGAATCAGGCGAACTACGTGTTCGTGACTCCGCCCGCTAGCACCATGGCGCCGCAAGTGTTGGTGACTCCCCCTGCCATCACCGCGGTGCCGGAGTACATGTTGGTGCCCCCCTGCCATCGTCGCGGCGGCACCGGAGCTCCAAGCACCCTTCGGTAGGGAGAATACACCGGCGGCCAGCACCGCGCCATCAGGCAGCCCTTCCGTCTCTTGCACGCACGTCGCCGTATGTGGTGCGTCGACATTAGCCGATCTCGACGCCATCACGGTAAACAAATTGCTTTAATTACCGCCTTATTTCATGCCATCTATATATTACTCTTATGGCATCTCGCTCTGACGACGCCGTACATGTTTTCCGCAGACGGATGTTCCTTGCACTCTCTTATGCTACATGAACAACGAGCTGAGGGATGTTGCCAAGGGTACCATCGTTCAACCCTTGCAGCGCACGTTCCACTAAAAGCCGATGCCAGATAGCGTGCACAGGGTTAAAATTAGTCGGGTGCTAAGGGGCTGCGATGACCTGGAACCTCCCATTCAACCCCCAAGAGCGGATGAAGAAGAGCCGTCTATCCTCAGAAGTTGCTTCGGCTTATTCTTGCTATGGCCAAAGAGCATGATCCGTTTGGGGACGGCGGGGGCCATCACGCCACAGACAACAGCACCGCCTGTCGTGCCAGCGACAAGCGGTGGCAAGGCCCCCTTACCGCCCTCACCGTCACCTCCACGCGGTGGGTCGGATGATCATGTTGATGATATGCACATGGCGCACGATCCGGTCGAGGACGACAAAGACTGGAATGATCACTTCTTCAGCACTTAGTTTGGCAATGAAGAAGACCTAGCTGGTGGCCCCACAGGGAAAGCCACTATCACCAAGCGTCTGTTTCGTTCTCAGGAGACGCCTCCAGCTTTATAGAGCCAGCTGATACAACCAACCGGCCCTTTATTCTAAGCCCTGACACACTACATAGGGCGGCCGGTGCTCAGATTGCGGTGCCTGCCCGCTCTCCAAAAGGAAAAAAGGGCAGGAAAAGAAAATCTAGCATCTCGAGCCAGCCGGTGGCGTCAACAACTGCGAATCCGATCAGGTTTCGGGACGGGCCACCAAGACCCGAGGGTATTATGTGGAGGATTCATGTGGCGGGTGAGCCCATGCTACCTAAGAATTTGCGGAAGCTCGCCAGTTCGGAACTGCAGAGTGTGCATGACGGCGTGCTGACGATAGAGAGACGCCTTCTATCGAAGAAAGATCCCTCGCACCCGGTATTCGTGGTTAAGGTGCCACCAGGCTTGGGCTTCGTCGACACTGCCCCCGCGGATCTGTTCTTCCTGTGGTTCGAGGACATCTTCAATATGTTCCACCTATACCCGCTGCACTATACCATGGTCCGTCTCTTTTCTCTCAGCCTGGCCATGCAGATCATTAGAGAGAACACACCGGGCATCGCTATAGTGGACCCCTACTACATGCGTGACGGCTGCTTGGGTTCCCCCGCCGAACGACGTATCGTGGCCTCGTACCTAAAAAGAATCCTCGTGGCGAACAAGACAAAGGAATACATTCTCGTGCCTTACTTTCCCGAGTAAGTCGTTATTCACTCGCCACCGTCGATTGGCTTTATTAGATCATCATCATTCTTTTTCCAACACATTCCATTTGAATTTTTTCCGCAGAGATGAACACTGCACGCTCATCTCCTTATCGCCGAAGCATTCCCACGCCACGTATTTCGACTCGGGGAGTCTAGAAAAGAAGAAAAACTACGACAAGATCAAGGAAGTTCTGGATGATGCTCTCACTGGCTTTGCCTCGACGGAAGGCACCAGCTTCGTGCGTAAGAAGGTCAAGTTCGGCAGGCACGTCTTCAACCACGTAACGGAGTTCCCCTGCGTGAAGCAGCCGGAAAATAGTAAGAAGGAAGCCTACTATGCACTCCATCACATGAGGGCGTTCCTACTTGACCAGCAGAATTCTACGCTGCCAGATCATCTCAAACAGTGGGCCGAAGCAAAGGCCAAGATCAATGATTCGGATATTAGACAAGAGATGTATCGCATCCAGCAACAGTTTGGGGCAATCATCTTTCGTGATGTCATGACTTCGGGGGGGATCTTCTACGGAGGAAATATCCCGAATAATCGTGACATAGAAGATCGCCTAGAGATGCAGGGTGACTATAGGAAGTTCATGATGAGACAGGGCGTCCTCCCGTTCCCTAAGCCGAGCCAGAAGGCTTGATGTTGGCCTAGTTGTAGTTACAAACTATAGATGACCTTTGTGTGTGTGGACGACAAGTGAACTTATTTTGCTTATTACTATATATCAATCAATGCTTGGTTTTTTTGCTTACTCTTTGGTCCTTTGCTCAATTTTGTCCTTCTTTTTTTCCTTACTCTTTTTTCGAGAATAATGCCGATGATTGAAATGTCGTGGCACACTATATATGTGAATGTGCTACGATGGGACTGTGAGCCTTGTGATATGCACAAGTCCAGGTCTTGTGCATCCTACTTGGCTCACAGTTCCATCGTAGCATATTCCTGTGTCCAACGACCTATGTATATATATGAGGCATTCTTTTCGAGTTATTTTTGTCTTTTTCGAGAATATGCCGATGATTGAAATGTCGTGGCACAATATATATGTGAATGTGCTATGACGGGATAGTTAGCCTTGTGATATGCACAAGTCCAGGAATTGTGCATCCTACTTGGCTAACTGTTCCATCATAGCATATTCCTGTGTCCAACGACCTAGCTAGTTATATATGAGGCATTCTTTTCGAGCTATTTTGGTCTTTTTCGAGAATAATGCCGATGATTGAAATGTCGTAGCACACTATATATGTGAATGTGCTACGATGGGATTGTACGCCTTGTGCTATGCACAAGTCCAGGTGTTGTGCATCCTACTTGGCGTACGGTTCCATCGTAGCATATTCATGTGTCCAACGACCTATGTATATATATACGCACAAGGCGTACGGTTCCATCGTAGCATATTCCTGTGTCCAACGACCTATGTATATATATGAGGCATGCTTTTTGAGTTACTTTGGTCTTTTTCTAGAATAATGCCGATGATTGAAATGTCGTGGCACAATATATGTGAATGTGCTGCGATGGGATTGTTCGCCTTGTGCTATGCACAGGTCCAGGTGTTGTGCACCCTACTTGGCGAACAGTTCCATCGTAGCATATTCCTGTGTCGAACAACCTAGTTATATATGAGGCATGCTTTCTGAGTTTGGTCTTTTTGATTTAGGAGTACTTTATATAAGTGTATCTTTATATGCGACTTTAATTATATATGTTTTTTTCAATAGTCGGTTAATTATTATTGTCAACTTATAGATGACGTGGTACGTCGTGTACAAGGGACGGGTTCCCGGAGTCTACGATGATTGGGAAGACTGCCGAAGACAGGTGCACCGTTTCAGCGGCAATAGCTACAAAGGGTACAACACTATGGCGGAGGCGGAAGCTAGATACACGCGCTATCTAGCGGGAGTTAGGACAAGGAACCGGATGAAGACCTACACCTTCGTCGCGGCGGTGATCATGCTTATCTTCTTTGGTTATTTATCCCGCGTTTGTGTCTAGCTAGCTAGTTTAGATGTCTAGGCGAGCTTCCGAGCTCTAACTTGTTCGATCGACACATGTATTAGCATGTCACCAACTACTACTTTGTAACATGATCGAAACAATGTAACTTAGACTATGTATTCATGTATGAGACTTATCTATATGTATTTGTTTCAATCTTGTTTTTCATATTGAGTATTTATATATATAATTGTATATCTTGTATCTGTGTGTGTATATTTGCTGTAATATTGTATATAATCTGTATTGCATATAATCTGGCTCGGAAATTAAAAAAAAACAAAAAATACATCTGTGGCGCACATGGTCTACCTTCTATGGCGCACTACACCTAAAGCGCACCATGGAAGTTTAGTGGCGCACTAGGTAGTGCGCCACAGAAGATCCCAGGGGTAGCGCACCATGCCAAACTTCTGTGGCGCACTAGGAGGTGCGCTACGCCTATCTCTACACAACCGTGGCGCACTAGGCAGTGCGCCACGGCTGAGAGATAGCTGTAGCGCAAGGCCCGTGGCGCACTGCTAGTGCGCCACGGATGGGCATTTCTGGTGCGCCACTAACGGCCTGTTTCCTAGTAGTGACATATGATACCAATTTCCCTTTGTCTCGTGATAGTTTACTTATCCGAGGTTTTGATCGTCGGTATCTCTGCATACCTAGTTCAACCTCGTTACTGATAAGTACTCTTTTTCTCGTTCCCGTGATATGTGATCCCTTGTGAGCCAGTCACATGCTTCCAAGCTAATTGGATGACATTTCACCGAGAGGGCCTAGAGTATATCTATCCGTCATATGGATGGCCAAATCCCACTCTTGATCCATGTGTCTCAACCAATACTTTCCGAATACTCAATGCCACCTTTATATCCACCCAGTTACGGTGTGGTGTTTGATGTCATCAAAGCATCCTTTCGGTGATGGTGATAAGCATGATCTCATGGTCGAAGGAATTAGGTTACTATGTATCAGAAAGCATATAGCAATTGAACTATTAAAATGACTTGATCTTTATGCTACGCTTATCTACAGGAGTATGTCCATCATATCATTCTCCTAACGATATGATCTTGTTGTTAATAACATCTCAATATTCATGATAGGGAAACCACAATCATTTATTAACCAACAAGCTAGTATTATAAAGAGTCTTTACTAGGGACTCTATATTAGTTTACAAATCACACAAGTATTAATGTTTCCTTGTTAATACCATTATAGCATGAATGTAAACATTTATCATAAACACAAAGATATAATAATAACTATATTTATTATTGCCTCTAGGGCATATCTCCAACAGTCTTCCACTTGCACTAGAGTCAACTAATCTAGATTACATGGTAATATACCGAACACCCATGGCAGTTTGGTGTTGGTCATGTTTTGCCCTCGGGAGAGGTTTAGTCAACGGATTCGCCACATTTAGATCTTTGTGTACTTTGCAAATCTTTATGTCCCCATCTTGGACATGTTCTCGAATAGCGTGAAAACGTAGCTTGATGTGCTTCAGCTTCTTGTGTGACCTTGGTTCTTGCGCATTGGCTATGGCGCCCATGTTATCACAGTAGATAGACAATGGGTCCAGCGCACTTGGAACCACACCGAGCTCTGTAATGAACTCTTTCATCCATATCGCTTCTTGTGAAGCCTCCAAAGCAGCCATGTATTCCGATTCAGTTGAAGATCTCGCCACAACGCTTTGCTTTGCACTCCTCCAGCTAACTGCTGCACCATTCAAAGTAAATACGTAACCAGATTGTGATTTAGAATCGTCCGGATCGGTGTTCCAACTAGCATCGGTGTAACCATTAACAACGAGTTGTTCATCACCTCCATAAGAAAGAACCATATCCTTAGTTCTTCTCAAGTACTTAAGGATGTTTTTGACCGCTGTCCAATGATCCACTCCTGGATCACTTTGATATCTGCTAGTCAAACTAACAGCATATGCAATGTCGGGTCTAGTACATAGCATGGCATACATTAGAGATCCTATGGCTGAGGCATAGGGAGTTTTACTCATCCTTTCTCTATCTTCTGCCGTTGTTGGACTTTGAGTTTTACTCAACGCACTACTAGGAAAATGGCTATAGGTAATCAGCACATCCGTGGCTCACATGGTTGAAGTGCCCCACGGCTAAAACAAGCGTGGCTCACCTATGGGCAGTGCCCTACTAGTAACTAGAACAACTGTGGCACACATGACCATAGTGCGCCACAGATATGTGTGGGCCAGGGCCCTGTTGGCCGCACGCCAAACATCCGTAGCGCACATAGGGTATGTGCGCTATGGTTGTTAGTGTCAACCGTGGAGCACATGGAGGGGGTACGCTACGCCTAAGCGCATGCCCCTCTCTGCTGTGAAACGGCCACCAACTCCACCCTCCCCCCCCCCCCCCCCCCCCCCGTGGATCGCCTTTTTAGGCTTTGCAAAAAATAAAAGAAAATGATAAACACATCAAAAAATTAAATCCTTTCATATTTAGGTAGGTAATGTGGTATAGCTTCTAGTAAAATTAACAAACATGAGTTTCGACTTTATTTGCAAAAAAAGTCATGCCACGGTAAAAGGGCCGTAACTTTTGCATACGATATCGAAAAAATCATATAATATACCAAAATGACGAGAACTTACATATGCTACGGTCGTTTAGCGATTTTTTAAATTTTCAAAATTCGAAAAGAGTCAAAAGTTACGGTCAAAATACCGTTTTTTCCTGTAGAAAAAAAATAGAGGGCGACTTACCCGTAGCGCACCACCACCTAGTGCGCCACGGATAAGCTTGGGCGGGATTCAAATTTCGAATCCCCACCCCGCCCACCTACCCCTATTCCCTCCCTCTTCTCCTTTTAATTCTCCTCCCTCCTACTTTTCCTTCTCTCTTCTCCTCCTACTTTTCCTTCTCTCTTCTCCTCCTCCTCCTCCTCCTCCTTTCCTTCTCCTCCTTCCCTTGCACTGACAATGGTGACGGTGGCCTTCTCCTCCTCCTTGCTCCGGCATCCTCCTCTCCTTGCAGTGACGATGGCGATGGCGGCGACGACCTTCTCCTCCTCCTTGCAGTCACGACGGCGACGACCTCCTTCCTTGCGGCCTCCTCCTCCTTGCAGTCACGAAGAGCGACGACGAGCTCCGACGACCTCCTTCTCCTTGCGGCGACCTCCTCCCTTCTTGTGGCATCCCGCCAAACCACTACTAGAAAATCGCGTGGAATTTGTGCATTTCATCGTCATCATCATGCATTGTTGCATAAAACTATTTTCACAAAGCCCGACTTATTTTTCCAAACGCCTCATCTTAATTCAAATGCAAACCCCAGGTCTCCGGATTACTTTGTTTTGTTGCTATCAGGTTGCAAACGGTCCAGTTAAACTAAATAAAATATTTAGTTATTTTAGCGGGGGCAGTCGAACGGGCCATTTTGACCCGAACGACCACCCCCAGGTTTTACAAACGGTCCACCAGACAATCCTAAAGCTACCCGAAAACCTACCCACACCCGCTGGCCACATCACCCCATCCAATGGTTAGTCGCCACCTCGCCCTCTCCCTCTCCTCCACCACTCCCTAGCTGCCACGTGGCCTAGCACTCACACACCACCCAGCCGACAGCCCCACCTGGCCCGCCCTGCCCAGATTCCCACGTTTTCCCCTGACCCCACGCGACCCCGCCCTCCCCTGGACCGTCCCCCTGACCCCCGGGTCCCACAGCCCCAACCCGCGCCCGGCCCCGCACCCACCTGCCGCGTGGCCGCTCTCTCTCCCCATGTTCTTCTTCCCGCAGCGACCGCCTGCGCCGCACCCCACCTCTACCTCCCTCCCTGCCCCGCGTCTTCCTCCCCCTCTCCTCTCTGGCAGCCCCGCGGCCGCGTGCGCCCCTGCAGCCGCCGGCCTACCCCGCCGCTCTACCCGAGCCTCCTCGCCGTCGTCGAGCCTCCCTCCCACCTCTGGCCGACCCCGTCGACCCGAGTCGCCTCGCGCCGCCCGCCCTCCGGCCAACCTCGCCGCCCCCTCCGCGTCCCCGGCAACCTCCGCCCCGCCCCCTATCTCGAGCACCACCAGCCGCCTGCTCCTCTCCCTGCCGGCGCCCGCAGCCTCCGCCACCGCCCCTCACCTCACCGCGCCCCCCGGCCCGCCTCGAGCTCGTCGTCGCCCGCACCTCCCCTCTCCGCGCCGGTTCGCCGCCCCGCGGCCACCGTCGAGCTCCGCGAGCCACCCCCGCCGGCCGCGCACGTCCGCCTCCGCCTCCGATCCCCTCGCCTCCGGCCGCCTTCGCGCTCGCAGGTCCGCCGCCGGCGCCGCGCCAGCCGACCCGGCCCCGCTTCGACCCCTCTCCTCTCTCCGTCAAGCTCGCCCGCCTCCAGTCCGCCACCTCCCCAGTGCCCCTCTCCTCATGCCTCGTCGCCGGCCTCGCCCGCACCTCGCCGGGCCGCCCCTCGTCAGCGTCCGCCGCCGCCAGCGGGCTCCCCGCCGTCGACGTCTGAGCTCGCCCCGAGCCCCTGCACCGCCCCGCGTCCCGCCTCCAGCGCGTGGGCCCGCCGCCCCTGCAGTGTTCATCGCCCCGTCCAGCCCCTGCGTGGCGCTCCTGCGTGTATGCGTTGGTGCTTGTGTGTGTTGTACCAAGACCCGTACCCGAAGGCCTCCGTCTGGGACCCACAAGATCTGCATCACGGACGCGCCACGGATTCGGAGGAACCCTCGATCGCCAAGTCCGCCTCACGAACCCCGGAGACCAAGCCTCGACATCCCGAACCCGGTGCCGCGCCAAGACCTCCTATCCGGATCCGAAGACCGAACCCGAGCGCCAAGGCCCGAACCCGAAGATCGCCAAGAACGCCACGGATACGACAAGTGCTTCCTCGAGAACGCCGAGTACTTCATCCCGGACACCGAGACCCCGATGCGGCAAGCACTTCACCCTGAATGCCAAGACCGACAACATGGCCGACCACCGCGGATGCAACAAGATCTACCCCAGTAATCCGAGAACGTTTCCGTCGAACCCTGGACCCTGAGACCGACCCCGAACCCCGGAACCCCAAGCTCGCCGAACCCTAATGTGTGAACCCCTTTCCGAAACCTTATTTTATGACATAATACAACTTGTCGCATAATAATTGCCTTGCATGCATACATTCATGTGGTTTGGGGGCCTTATGCCGATTCACTTAATAATTAAATATGGGGCCCATATGCGGGCAAATCTAGCCTTATATTGGCCTCATTTAAATTGGTGTAGCGAACCCGGTGCTATCTTTTGCCATGCTAATACAACATTTAAATTGCGGGGTAACTAAATAACATGAACCACCTAATTAATTGTCGGGACCCCGGTTCCGCTTAATATGACCTAATTGCATCGCACCTTTGCCATGCCATGCATCATACATGCATCATGCCGATCTTCTGCCGTTGTATTAAATATTGCATCCGGTGTTTCTTCTAGTGTTTTGGTTCTTCGCGGATAAGGCCGTTGAGTTGATGTGAGCTTCGCCCCGATCTTCGGTTGAACCTTCGACAATGTTTTTCAGGCGAGCATCTCCCCCTTTCTACCTATCTTACTTTTATAGTATTTATTCCCTCCTGTTGATCTATTGCTATCCGTGTTGCGGTGCTTTAGTTTCCGTACCTGTGATATACCGTGCAGCCCTATATTGCCATGGCCACCTCCTATTACCTGTTGTTTGGTAGATAGTTGGACTTGTGCGTCGTAGTCGCTTTCTCAAGTGCTGTTGCGTGTCGCCATGTACCACAGTTGTTGGAGTATTGCCACATGTTTGATGTTGGAGATGATCTCGGCTTTATTTATCGTTCACTTTAATTCCTGTTTAACAACTAAAATTGAAGTAAGCAGAGGCATCGGTGGGTGATAGATAATATTTGGTTTCCGAACGCCCACTTGTGTCCCGTAGGACCCCGAGTACTTGATACCTGTTCCTTGATTTATCGCGCTATCCACATCCGGGAGGTATATGGGACCCCCCTTAGCCAGAGCTTGATTCAGTATTATTTCTTGGGGCCACAACTAGTTTGAGGTTTTATTTACGATCCTGTACTTATGCCATGCTTTACTGCTTTATTTACGATTGTGCGAGGAGCACACTGTACTGTTTAGGAAGCGGAGTGATTTCGCGGTATCGACAGTCCCCGTTTGGGGATCTGCTGTCGTTTACAGCCATTGTCGCAAACCTTGAGTCCGTCTCGGAGCTTGCTTACTTCGTTGCGGGTGTACTCCAAGGGGTGGCCCCCTGAAATATTTCTGAATCCTGTGATTGCTTTGTCGTGAAAGCCTCGTTGGATTTTGATTTGGTTTTTCCGAGGTTGATCGAGTGTGTGTTGCTATTGGTGCACCCCGGCCGGGTAAAACTTTCTGAAAGCCGTGTCCGCGGTTATGGACGACTTGGAGCACAGTATCTCGACCATAGACAAGCATAACTAAAGATTATTGCTATAAATTTGACTTTATAATGACTAGTAATCAGCTTCACTATAATGGAATGGCTAATTAATACTGCCCACAATTGCTTGTTTGGAGTGTCGCTTGCGACCATTGTACCTGACTAGTAAGTATGACAACTACAACGGAATGGCTAAATAAAAGTGCCAACAACTGCTGGGTATTGGGTTTATCCCATGCTAAAGGTATCTGACTAGTAAGTGTTGCAACTACAACGGAATGGTTAACTAAAAGTGCCCACTGCTTATTTTATCAGGACGACTATCTATACCTGACTAGTAATTGCTGCAACGATCACCGAATAAATAAAACTGCCAACGGTGTGAGTTCCTCGGTTGACTTCCTCGATCGGTTTCGAGGGGGAAACGCCAAGATGGGTTTGTTTGGTGGTAGTATCAGTCTGGTTCCGAATAGGACTTTCTTACCCCTCTCTGATAGTCGCCAGTTGCATCGAGTCTCTATAGGTTGTTTAGTGCACGCTGCCGCTGCCGCTTCAGTCCACCATACCTATGTAGGCGAGGACCGCCGAATTCTAGCCTCGCCGTGTACTGGCCTCAGTACTGACGCTCCTTCTTTTTCCTTTGCCCTTTGTCGGCACCCCTTTTGTTTAAGCAGGTTTTGAGATCGACGCCGTTAGCAGGGTTACCCTTCCGGCTTGGCCTGGGCAGGGTTACGGACGCCATTGGTTATTCTTCAGGGCTCTTAGCCCCATTTGCATCTTGTCCGTACTCGGACGCTATATCGTTTCACAGGTGATTTGGATCTTTGTATATGATATCTGTATTCTTGACTCTTTGAGTCGCTGTTGTATATATATCTGTTCTGTGGGTCCCCTCGAGGACTGTTGTGTAATGTTATTACTTCGTTTTCCACCCGCACGAAAGTGCCTGGTGGGCACCTTTGAATCGTTTCTATGCGGGTTTGGCGGGTTTCGCTAAAACTTGCATAGGGTCGATTCTGAGGGTGTTACAGAGTGGTATCAGAGCCCAGCAGTTGCGATACCCCACAAGTCCAGCCTGTAGGATAACCTAGCTAACGGCCGCTGTAGAGTGTCAAAACTATTTTTTGCAAAATCGGTTGGATAGTTCTGATTAGGTCTGATTTTAATCCTTACCCCTCTGCTATTCTCCTCTTACCTCTACGTGTTTTGAATCCGCTCTCTTCTCGCTCTTCGAGTCCAGGAATTCTCGTGGTGGGGTTTTCCGTCGTACCTTCAGGGTTTCGCTTCCTCCTCTGTTAACGGTGTTCTACCATCCGGTGTTCAAGTTGCTTGAAGAATCCGTCTACTGTGGTACCATTCTTTGTTCCTTGTTTGTGCCTTCCGGTGTTTTCCGACGCGACGACATCATCTACGCCAGATCCGATGCAGAGTCTGCATCACTCCTTTGATTCCGAACCTCGCTTGTCGAGATCTTCAGTCTGATTCCGAGAATGGTTGCACTCTTTTCCACTGATTGTGCGGAGTAATAGTTTGGGTGCGTGATGGATTGGCCCCCATGCCGACTACCCTTTCTATTCGCTTGTGTACATTGAAGTGGACGAGAAGGCATCGATTCCCTCTTCCTACCGAAGTTAGAGGTGGCTTTATTTGTTAATACCTCTACCTTCGACCTTTTTGTTCCCGGAGTGTTCTCTCGACGATCACGGACAACGACCTCTTGTTAGTGGTGTCGCGAGGATCTACACAAAGCGAGAAGACGGAGAACGCCGACCTTCCTTCCGGTACCATGAGGCGGATCTCGAGGGCGAGATCCATTGTTAGTGGTGTCGAATTGTGGCATCCCGCCAAACCACTACTAGAAAATCGCGTGGAATTTGTGCATTTCATCGTCATCATCATGCATTGTTGCATAAAACTATTTTCACAAAGCCCGACTTATTTTACCAAACGCCTCATCTTAATTCAAATGCAAACCCCAGGTCTCCGGATTACTTTGTTTTGTTGCTATCGGGTTGCAAACGGTCCAGTTAAACTAAATAAAATATTTCGTTATTTTAGCGGGGGCAGTCGAACGGGCCTTTTCGACCCGAACGACCACCCCCAGGTTTTACAAACGGTCCACCAGACAATCCTAAAGCTACCCGAAAACCTACCCACACCCGCTGGCCACATCACCCCATCCAATGGTTAGTCGCCACCTCGCCCTCTCCCTCTCCTCCACCAATCCCTAGCTTCCACGTGGCCTAGCACTCACACACCACCCAGCCGACAGCCCCACCTGGCCCGCCCTGCCCAGATTCCCACGTTTTCCCCTGACCCCACGCGACCCCGCCCTCCCCTGGACCGTCCCCCTGACCCCCGGGTCCCACAGCCCCAACCCGCGCCCGGCCCCGCACCCACCTGCCGCGTGGCCGCTCTCTCTCCCCCTGTTCTTCTTCCCGCAGCGACCGCCTGCGCCGCACCCCGCCTCTACATCCCTCCCTGCCCCGCGTCTTCCTCCCCCTCTCCTCTCTGGCAGCCCCGCGGCCGCGTGCGCCCTGCAGCCGCCGGCCTACCCCGCCGCTCTACCCGAGCCTCCTCGCCGTCGTCGAGCCTCCCTCCCACCTCTGGCCGACCCCGTCGACCCGAGTCGCCTCGTGCCGCCCGCCCTCCGGCCAACCTCGCCGCCCCATCCGCGTCCCCGGCAACCTCCGCCCCGCCCCCTATCTCGAGCACCACCAGCCGCCTGCTCCTCTCCCTGCCGGCGCCCGCAGCCACCGCCACCGCCCCTCACCTCACCGCGCCCCCTGGCCCGCCTCGAGCTCGTCGCCGCCCGCACCTCCCCTCTCCGCGCCGGTTCGCCGCCCCACGGCCACCGTCGAGCTCCGCGAGCCACCCCCGCCGGCCGCGCACGTCCGCCTCCGCCTCCGATCCCCTCGCCTCCGGCCGCCTCCGCGCTCGCAGGTCCGCCGCCGGCGCCGCGCCAGCCGACCCGGCCCCGCTTCGACCACTCTCCTCTCTCCGTCAAGCTCGCCCGCCTCCAGTCCGCCACCGCCCCAGTGCCCCTCTCCGCACGCCTCGTCGCCGGCCTCGCCCGCACCTCGCCGGGCCGCCCCTCGTCAGCGTCCGCCGCCGCCAGCGGGCTCCCCGCCGTCGACGTCTGAGCTCGCCCCGAGCCCTGCACCGCCCCGCGTCCCGCCTCCAGCGCGTGGCCCGCCGCCCCTGCAGTGTTCATCGCCCCGTCCAGCCCCTGTGTGGCGCTCCTGCGTGTATGCGTTGGTGCTTGTGTGTGTTGTACCAAGACCCGTCCCCGAAGGCCTCCGTCTGGGACCCACAAGATCTGCATCACGGACGCGCCACGGATTCGGAGGAACCCTCGATCGCCAAGTCCGCCTCACGAACCCCGGAGACCAAGCCTCGACATCCCGAACCCGGTGCCGCGCCAAGACCTCCTATCCGGATCCGAAGACCGAACCCGAGCGCCAAGGCCCGAACCCGAAGATCGCCAAGAACGCCACGGATACGACAAGTGCTTCCTCGAGAACGCCGAGTACTTCATCCCGGACACCGAGACCCCGATGCGGCAAGCACTTCACCCTGAATGCCAAGACCGACAACATGGCCGACCACCGCGGATGCAACAAGATCTACCCCAGTAATCCGAGAACGTTTCCGTCGAACCCTGGACCCTGAGACCGACCCCGAACCCTGGAACCCCAAGCTCGCCGAACCCTAATGTGTGAACCCCTTTCCAAAACCTTATTTTATGACATAATACAACTTGTCGCATAATAATTGCCTTGCATGCATACATTCATGTGGTTTGGGGGCCTTATGCCGATTCACTTAATAATTAAATATGGGGCCCATATGCGGGCAAATCTAGCCTTATATTGGCCTCATTTAAATTGGTGTAGCGAACCCGGTGCTATCTTTTGCCATGCTAATACAACATTTAAATTGCGGGGTAAATAACATGAACCACCTAATTAATTGTCGGGACCCCGGTTCCGCTTAATATGACCTAATTGCATCGCACCTTTGCCATGCCATGCATCATACATGCATCATGCCGATCTTCTGCCGTTGTATTAAATATTGCATCCGGTGTTTCTTCTAGTGTTTTGGTTCTTCGCGGATAAGGCCGTTGAGTTGATGTGAGCTTCGCCCCGATCTTCGGTTGAACCTTCGACAATGTTTTTCAGGCGAGCATCTCCCCCTTTCTACCTATCTTACTTTTATAGTATTTATTCCCTCCTGTTGATCTATTGCTATCCGTGTTGCGGTGCTTTAGTTTCCGTACCTGTGATATACCGTGCAGCCCTATATTGCCATGGCCACCTCCTATTACCTGTTGTTTGGTAGATAGTTGGACTTGCGCGTCGTAGTCGCTTGCTCAAGTGCTGTTGCGTGTCGCCATGTACCACAGTTGTTGGAGTATTGCCACATGTTTGATGTTGGAGATGATCTCGACTTTATTTATCGTTCACTTTAATTCCTGTTTAACAACTAAAATTGAAGTAAGCAGAGGCATCGGTGGGTGATAGATAATATTTGGTTTCCGAACGCCCACTTGTGTCCCGTAGGACCCCGAGTACTTGATACATGTTCCTTGATTTATCGCGCTATCCACATCCGGGAGGTATATGGGACCCCCCTTAGCCAGAGCTTGATTCAGTATTATTTCTTGGGGCCACAACTAGTTTGAGGTTTTATTTACGATCCTGTACTTATGCCATGCTTTACTGCTTTATTTACGATTGTGCGAGGAGCACACTGTACTGTTTAGGAAGCGGAGTGATTTCGCGGTATCGACAGTCCCCGTTTGGGGATCTGCTGTCGTTTACAGCCATTGTCGCAAACCTTGAGTCCGTCTCGGAGCTTGCTTACTTCGTTGCGGGTGTACTCCAAGGGGTGGCCCCCTGAAATATTTCTGAATCCTGTGATTGCTTTGTCGTGAAAGCCTCGTTGGGTTTTGATTTGGTTTTTCCGAGGTTGATCGAGTGTGTGTTGCTATTGGTGCACCCCGGCCGGGTAAAACTTTCTGAAAGCCGTGTCCACGGTTATGGACGACTTGGAGCACAGTATCTCGACCATAGACAAGCATAACTAAAGATTATTGCTATAAATTTGACTTTATAATGACTAGTAATCAGCTTCACTATAATGGAATGGCTAATTAATACTGCCCACAATTGCTTGTTTGGAGTGTTGCTTGCGACCATTGTACCTGACTAGTAAGTATGACAACTACAACGGAATGGCTAAATAAAAGTGCCAACAACTGCTGGGTATTGGGTTTATCCCATGCTAAAGGTATCTGACTAGTAAGTGTTGCAACTACAACGGAATGGTTAACTAAAAGTGCCCACTGCTTATTTTATCAGGACGACTATCTATACCTGACTAGTAATTGCTGCAACGATCACCGAATAAATAAAACTGCCAACGGTGTGAGTTCCTCGGTTGACTTCCTCGATCGGTTTCGAGGGGGAAACGCCAGGATGGGTTTGTTTGGTGGTAGTATCAGTCTGGTTCCGAATAGGACTTTCTTACCCCTCTCTGATAGTCGCCAGTTGCATCGAGTCTCTATAGGTTGTTTAGTGCACGCTGCCGCTGCCGCTTCAGTCCACCATACCTATGTAGGCGAGGACCGCCGAATTCTAGCCTCGCCGTGTACTGGCCTCAGTACTGACGCTCCTTCTTTTTCCTTTGCCCTTTGTCGGCACCCCTTTTGTTTAAGCAGGTTTTGAGATCGACGCCGTTAGCAGGGTTACCCTTCCGGCTTGGCCTGGGCAGGGTTACGGACGCCATTGGTTATTCTTCAGGGCTCTTAGCCCCATTTGCATCTTGTCCGTACTCGGACGCTATATCGTTTCACAGGTGATTTGGATCTTTGTATATGATATCTGTATTCTTGACTCTTTGAGTCGCTGTTGTATATATATCTGTTCTGTGGGTCCCCTCGAGGACTGTTGTGTAATGTTATTACTTCGTTTTCCACCCACACGAAAGTGCCTGGTGGGCACCTTTGAATCGTTTCTATGCGGGTTTGGCGGGTTTCGCTAAAACTTGCATAGGGTCGATTCTGAGGGTGTTACACTTCTCCAGCCACACCTCCTTCTCCCTCTTTTCCTCGATGCCGGCGAGGAGTAGCACGGCCACGGCCTCCCGCACCTCCCTGCGGTGGTAGGTCGTGGCCATGGCCACCATGCTCCAGCGAGGCGACACGACGGCGGCGATGCAGACCCGATTGCTTTTGCAATTCAAAACGAGGGTGTTTTTTGAATTTTTTTTGATTTTTGAAAAAAACATTTGTGGCGCCCCTCTACCCCTACCCGTGGCGCACCTGGTAGTGCGCCACGCCTATCTCGATATAACCATGGCGCACCATGCAGTGCGCCACGGCTACGAGATAGCCGTAGCGCGAGGCCCGTGGCGCACTGCTAGTGCGCCACGGAAGGCCTTTTCTGGTGCGCCACGAATAGGCGTTTTTCTAGTAGTGACGTCGTATTGGGCAACATGGGCAAGAACCCTTTCTTGCTATCTTCCATTCCAAACCTCTTTAGAACTTTGTCCAAATATGTACTTTGTGACAATGATATTAGACGTCTCGATCTATCTCTATAACTCTTTATGCCCAATATGTAAGCTGCTTCGCCAAGATCTTTCATTGAAAAACTATTATTCAAATATTCCTTGACACTATTAAAAAGGTCTACATCATTCCCAATCAACAATATGTCATCTACATATAGTATTAAGAATGCTATAGAGCTCCCACTCACTTTCTTGTAAATACAAGCTTCTCCATAAGTTTGTATAAAACCAAAACTATTGATCACCTTATCAAAACGTTGATTCCAACTTCGGGATTCTTGCTTCAATCCATAAATGGACCGTTGAAGTTTGCATACCTTGTTAGCATCCTTAGGATCGACGAAACCTTTGGGTTGCATCATATACAACTATTCATCAATGTCTCCATTGAGGAACGTTGTTTTCACATCCATCTGCCATATCTCATAATCATAATATGCAGCGATTGCTAACATAATCCTCATAGACTTTATCTTCGCTACTAGTGCGAAAGTCTCATCGTAGTCAACTCCTTGAATTTGTCGAAACCCTTTTGCGACAATTTGAGCTTTATAGACAGTAACATTACCATCAGCATCTGTTTTCTTCTTGAAAATCCATTTGTTCTCGACAGCCTTCCGGCCATCCGGTAAGTCCACCAAAGTCCATACTTGGTTTTCGTACATGGATCCAATCTCGGATTTCATGGCTTCTTGCCATTTATTGGAATCTGGGCTCATCATCGCTTCCTCATATGTCGCAGGGTCATCGGTGTTGTCCACCAACATGACACTCATGACGGTATCATACCAATCAGGAGTGGTACGAGTTCTCGTTGACCTGCGAGGCTCTGTAGCAACTACAACCGAAGTTTCATGATCATAATCATTAGCTTCCTCTCTTATTGGTGTAGGCACCACAGGAACTTCTTCCGGTGCTGCGCTACTCGCAAGTTCGAGAGAAGGTTCGACAACCTCGTCGAGTTCTACTTTCCTTCCAGTCACTTCTTTCGAGAGAAATTCCTTCTCCAGAAAGGATCCATTCTTGGCAACGAAGATTTTGCCTTCGGATCTATGATAGAAGGTATACCCAATAGTTTCCTTTGGGTATCCTATGAAGACGCATTTTTCCGCTTTGGGTTCAAGCTTGTCCGGCTGTAACTTCTTTACATAGGCTTTGCAACCCCAAACTTTAAGGAACGACAATTTAGGTTTCTTCCCAAACCACAATTCATACTGTGTCGTTTCAACGGATTTAGATGGTTCCCTATTTAAAGTGAATGCGGTTGTTTCTAATGCATAACCACAAAATGATAGCGATAAATCTGTAAGTGACATCATAGAACGAACCATATCTAAGAGAGTTCGATTACGATGTTCGGACACACCATTACGCTGTGGTGTTCCCAGCGGTGTCAATTGTGAAAGTATTCCGCATTTCTTCAAATGCTCGCCAAACTCGTAACTTAGATATTCACCTCCACGATCAGAACGTAGAAATTTAATCTTCTTTTTACGTTGATTCTCAACCTCACTTTGAAATTCCTTAAACTTCTCGAAAGTTTCGGACTTATGTTTCATGAAATAGATATACCCATATCTACTCAAGTCATCCGTGAAGGTAAGAACATAACGATAACCACCGCGCGACTCTACACTCATTGGGCCACACACATCGGTATGTATGATTTCCAATAAGTCCATAGCTCGCTCCATCATACCATAAAATGGAGTCTTAGTCATTTTACCCATCAGACATGCTTCGCATCTTTCAAGTGATTCGAAATCAAGTGATTCAAGAAGTCCATCGGAATGGAGTTTCTTCATACGCTTCACTCCAATGTGACCAAGACGACAGTGCCACATATAGGTCGAGTTATCGCTCGATTTCAAACGTTTAGCTTCAATGTTATTAATATGTGTATTTACACTATCGAGATTCAATAAGAATAGACCATCTATCAAAGGTGCAGGTGCATAAAACATATTACTCATATAAATCGAACAACCATTATTCTCGTACTTAAACAAGTAACCGTCTCGCAATAAACAAGATCCCGATATAATGTTCATGCTTAACGCAGGCACCAAATAACAATTATTTAAGTATAAAACTAATCCCGATGGTAGATGAAGAGGTAGCGTGCCGACCGCGATGACATCAACATTTGATCCGTTTCCCATGCGCATCGTCACCGCATTCTTCGCTAGCTTCCGTTTATTCTACAGCACCTGTTTCGAGTTACAAATATGAGCAACCGAACCAGTATCAAATACCCAGGCACTACTACGAGTACTAGTGAGATACACATCAATAACATGTATATCGGATATACCTTTCTTCTTGATGTTGCCGTTCTTCAAATCCGCCAAGTACTTTGGGCAATTCTGCTTCCAGTGACCTTCTCCCTTGCAGTAAAAGCACTCTGTATCAGGCTTAGGTCCAGCATTGGTCTTCTTCGTCGGTGCGGTAACTTTATTACCACCCTTCTTGAAGTGTCCCTTTTGCTTAGACTTGCCTTTCTTGAATTTGGTGGTCTTATTGACCATCAACACTTGGTGCTCTTTCTTGATCTCCACTTCTCTGCAGATTTTAACATGGAGAAGAGTTCTGGCAACTGCTTGTTCATGCTTTACATATTGTAGTTCATCACAAAGTTCTTGTAACTTGGTGGTAGTGATGGGAGGACACGGTAAATGCCCAAAGCATTAGGAATCACTATACACAAGCTTTGAAGTTTGTTTGTGTGCCCAGACATCTTAAGCACATGCTCACTAACGGAGCTGCCCTCTTCCATCTTGCAGTTACAGGACTTTTCAGAAGCCTCATAGCTCTCAACTGCCGCGTGAGTCTCAAAAATCAATTTGAGTTCACGGAAAATATCATGTGGTTCTGAATTCTCAAACCTTTTCTGAAGCTCCGATTCTAAACCATACAAGATAGCACACTGAACTGTGGAGTACTGAGTCTTCCGAGCGAGGTAAACATTCTTTACTTCATCGGTAGCAGTAGCTGCAGGTGGGTCACCTAGCGGTGCATCCAGCACATAGGTCAAATTACCAGCATTGAGGAAAATCCTCAAATTGCGGAACCAATCCGCGAAGTTGCTTCCATTGTTTTTGAACTTTTCTTTCTCTAGCAACGCATTAAAATTGATGGTAGGGTCCGCCATTGATCTAAAACATATTTGCAATAGTTTAGACTAAGTTTATGACAAATTGAGTTCTAATTAATAGTTAAATTAATCTAGGTGAACTCCCACTCAAAACAATATCCCTCACATTGTTTTAGTGATTACACGAACCAAATCCACCACATCAACACCGATCATCACGAGAGTTGATGTAGCTTCAATGGCGAACAATTGACATGTTCATCATATCTACTATATGATTCATGCTTTACCTTTCGGTGATCCGTGTTCCCAGACCATGTCTGTACATGCTAGGCTCGTCAAGATCAAACCTTAGCTTCCGCATGAGCAAATCTGGCTTCCTCATGTTGTATACACTTGCATAATCTAACACACCCGATCATCACGTGGTGCTTCGAAACAACAAGCTTTAGCAACGGTGCTTACTAAGGATGAACACTATAGACTTGAAATTTATGTGCATGAGGGATCATCTTATAATGCTACCGTCGTTAACTAAGCAATACAAGATGCATAAAGGATTAACATCACATGCAATTCATAATATGTGATATGATATGGCCTTTCTTCTTTGTGCTTCCGATCTCCATATTCAAGCACGAACATGATCTCCATCATCACCGGCATTGCATCAAGGTCAATGACGCTGCTCCATGGTTGTCGTCCACCAGCTTCAACTATTACAACTACTTTGAATAGACACGCGGGTCTTAACAGAAATTAAAGACAACCATATGGCTCCTGCCGGTTGCCAACTTACAATAAGGAACATTGCATACATCAAATATAATCACAATCATGGCCATATCACATCACAGCACACCCCTGCAAAACAAAGTTAGACGCCTCTAATTTTTTTGCATGTTTTACGTGGTTTGGGGCTTTCAATAAGTGTCGATCTAACTTACGAACAAGAACCACAACGTTGATGTTTGAACTATCAAGTACCCGTTGTAAATTGGATCTGTACTATAATGGGAGAGACAAGCACCCGCAAAGCCACTTATGCAATACAAGTTGCATGTTGAGCGTGGAGCAAGTCTCATGAACGATGTCATGTAAGGTTAGCCCGGGCCGCTTCATCCCATCATACCGCAAGATGCAAAGTACACAAGAAGCAATTGATAATAAAAGCACCACCGCCCACAATGACCATTGTGTTCTACTCGTGCAACAGATCTACATATAGACACGGCTCTGATACCACTGTAGGGGTTCGTAGCATGGAAAACAAAAAATTTCTACCGCATACAAACAAACAAGCCAAGATCTATCTACTAGATTGTAGCAACGAGTTGATAGAATAACTCACCCTCGAAGATTCCAAAGTGTTTAACGAGAGCGAATTCTCGTGGGTGATGTAGTCGTACTCTTGCCGATCTCAAGATCGCGTAAACGATCCTTCCAGTGCTGCGTTCCAGCAGCGCTTTCGCAGTCGATCACACGTTCGGTACTCGACGAAGACCTTCCCCTCCCTTGTTCCAGCAGGCAGTGGAGGTTGTAGCACTCTCCTCGCGATTCCGGCAGCATGATGGCGTGGTACCAGAAGTAGAGGGGAGATATCGCAGGGCTTCGCCTTAAGCCGGAGCGAGTATGGTGGACTATGAGAGAGCCTCGGTGATCTAGGGTTTAGACGCACCAAGTAGAGGGAGCTAGGCCAGCGGCTAGGGCAAGTAGAAGCCCCAACTCGGCGGCTTGGGAGAAACCCTAGGGCGGCAGCGGCGGTTTGGTGGCCGGCGGCTAGGCTTAGGGATTAGAGGGGTGGAGTTGTGTGCTTGGAGGGGCAGCCCTGCCCCTCCTTATATAGGTGGAGGGCGGCGGCCAAGCGGAGGGGAGTCCCTCCCCAACTCGGCCTCCTTGGATGGCGGTGGAGGGAGAGGAACTCCTCCCCAAGTAGGTTTCCTACTCTCCCTCCACCAAGCAAAATAGTCGTTTGACTTTTCAAATTGGCGTTTGACTTTTTCAAACTAGGATTTGATTTATCCCTTTATTTCGCTCAGCGATGACACCTAGTACATGATGCAACCATTCTAAATTGTTATGAAACATTCATGTACCCTTCCCCTCCGGAGTGCCGGACATTCCGGAACTTTCTAGAACATTCCCGATGAAAACACCGGAACCATTCACCAACCCCGAAACAGGACTTTCCTTATATGAATCTTATTCTCCGGACCAATCCGGAACTCCTCGTGATATCCCGGATCCCGTCCGAGACTCCAAACAACATTTGGATCTTACTCATCATTCCATAACTACTAAACAACGTCGAATCCTTAAGTGTGTCTCCCTACGGTTCGTGAATTATGCGGACATGATCGAGACACTTCTCCGAACAATATCCAATAGAGGAATCTGGAAATTCATATGCCTCCCACATATTTCTATGATTAATTTGCAATCGAATGAACCACTTACATATGATACCAATTTCCCTTTGTCTCGCGATAGTTTACTTATCCGAGGTTTTGATCGTCGGCATCTCTGCATACCTAGTTTAACCTCGTTACTGATAAGTACTCTTTTCTCGTTCCCGTGATATGTGATCCCTTGTGAGCCAGTCACATGCTTGCAAGCAAATTGGATGACATTTCATCGAGAGTGCCAGAGTATATCTATCCGTCATATGGATGGACAAATCCCACTCTTGATCCATGTGTCTCAACCAATACTTTCCAAACACTCAATGCCACCTTTATTGCCACCCAGTTACGGTGTGGTGTTTGATGTCAATAAAGCATCCTTCCGGTGATGGTGATAAGCATGATCTCATGGTCGAAGGAATTAGGTTACTATGTATTAGAAAGGATATAGCAATTGAACTATTAAAATGACTTGATCTTTATGATACGCTTATCTACAGGAGTATGTCCATCATATCATTCTCCTAACGATATGATCTTGTTGTTTATAACATCTCAATGTTCATGATAGGGAAACCACAATCATTTATTAACCAACAAGCTAGTATTATAAAGAGGCTTTACTAGGGACTCTAATTTAGTTTACAAATCACACAAGTATTAATGTTTCCTTGATAATACTATTATAGCGTGAATGTAAACATTTATCATAAACACAAAGATATAATAATAATTATATTTATTATTGCCTCTAGGGCATATCTCCAACATTCTAGGGTTAGGCTATACCATTAAGACTACTTCAATTGATATCTTACACTTTCCTACAGTATCTTGGTGGTTTATGTCTCCTTTGGAAGACACTAAATAGCACTATACTGAGAAAAGATAGATAACTACTCCTAAGAATTATGACTTAAGCACTTTGTGACAAGGTTTATCCTCAAGTAGATACTCATCACCAGTCATAAGTGTAGGGGTTCGTAGCATGGAAAACAAAAAATTTCTATCGCATGAACACACACAAGTCAAGATCTATGTACTAGATTGTAGCAACGAGTCGATAGAGTACTAACCCTCGAAGATCCAAAGCGGTTAACGAGAGCAGATTCTCGTGGATGATGTAGTCGTACACTTCCGATCTCAAGATCGCGTAGACGATCCTTCCGGCGTTGCGTTCTGGCAGCGCTTCCGTAGTCGGTCACACATTCGGTACTCGATGAAGACCTTCCTCTCCCTTGTTCCAGCAGGCAGCGGAGGTTGTAGCACTCTCCTCGTGATTCCGGCAGCACGACGGCATGGTGTCAGAAGTAGAGGGAAGATCCCGCAGGGCTTCGCCTAAGCCGGAGCGAGTATGTTGGAGTATGAGAGAGGGCCTTGGTGATCTTGGGTTTAGAGGCACCAAGGAGGGGTGTAGCCGGTGGCAAGGGAAAGCTAGGGTTTGCCCCAAGTCGGCTAGAAGAGGAGACCTAGGCGGCGACAGCACTTGTGGTGTTGGCGCCTGGAGCTAGGTTTTGAGGCGTGAGGGGTAGGTGCGCCCTACCCCTCCTTATATAGGTGGGAGGGCGGCGGTTGGGAGGAGGGAGTCCTCCTCCAACTCCTCCTCTTTGGCCGGCGGGTGGAGGGAGTAGGACTTCCTCCCTAAGTAGGTTTCCTACTCTCCCTCCACCAAGCAAACTTCAGATTTGACTTTTCAAATTGGCGTTTGACTTTCAAACTTTGATTTGATTTCTCTAATCATATTGCCCAGCCAAGTGACCTAGTACATGATGCAACTATTCCACATTGTCATGACACATCCATGTACCCTTCCCCCTCTAGAGTGTCGGACCTTCCAGACCCTTCTAGAACATTCCTGGTGAAAACACCGGAATCATTTCCGAACTCCGAAACAGGACTTTCCTTATATGAATCTTATTCTCCGGACCATTCTGGATCTCCTCGTGATATCCCGGATCCCATCCGAGACTCCAAACAACATTCGGTCTCTTACTCATCATTCCATAACTATGCAACAACATCGAATCCTTAAGTGTGTCTCCCTACGGTTCGTGAATTATGTGGACATGACCGAGACACTTCTCCGATCAATAACCAATAGAGGAATCTGTAAATTCATATGGCTCCCACATATTTCTACGATTACTTTGTGATCGAATGAACCACTTACATACGATAACAATTTCCCTTTGTCTCACGATAGTTTACTTATCTGAGGTTTTGATCGTCGGTATCTCTGCATACCTAGTTCAACCTCGTTACTGATAAGTAATCTTTTCTCGTTCCCGTGATATGTGATCCCTTGTGATCCAGTAACATGCTTGATCCATGTGCCTCAACACATACTTGATCCATGTACAAATCCACCGAGAGGACCTAGATTATATCTATCCGTCATATGGATGGACAAATCCCACTCTTGATCCATGTGCCTCAACACATACTTTCCGAACACTCAATGCCACCTTTATAGCCACCTAGTTACGGTGTGGTGTTTGATGTCATCAAAGCATCCTTCCGGTGATGGTGATTAGCATGATCTCATGGTCGAAGGAATTAGGTTACTATGTATCAGAAAGCTTATAGCAAATGAACTATATTAAATGACTTGATCTTTATGCTATGCTTACCTATAGGAGTATTTCCATCACTTCATTCTCCTAATGATATGACCCTGTTGTTAATAACATCTTCTATGTTCATGATCAGGAAACCATGATCATATATTAACCAACAGGCTAGTTTAACAAGAGGCTTTACTAGGGACTCTTTTATGTTTATAAATCACACAAGTATTAATGTTTCCGATTAATACAATTATAGAATGGTATGTAAACATTTATCATAAGCATGAAGATATGATAATAACCACTTTATTATTGCCTCTTGGGCATATCTCCAACAATAAGATCATTTGGTTTTAGATAAGATGGCTCCTATAGTCACTATCCAACCTATAGATCTTCCTAAAAGGGTTTTAATCCTAAGGTCAAAGCATATGCTCTGATACCAACTGCGGTGACCCAGCATACCACTGCATGATGTAGTACACTATAGTCGTTGATATAACACCAATGAAACACCGTTCACTAGTATTACGACCCTTTTTGTTTGAGCTTTAGCTTCATCTTTTAGATTCCAAAAGCAGAAGCGTAAACAAACAATAGAATTAGAAAAGCGCTATACAGAATCACGGTAGGCAAATGAACTACGCGAGGCAGGAATCCAAAAAGCAGGCCGGAGGCCGCTTCACGAGCTTTTTCATGCTCCCGAGTTGCACCGGACCGAAATGCCCTCTCTTTTTTCTCAGTTTTTACGGACATTTTGCCACTCCGGATTACTCCCGAGTCCCGATTTATCTCGTTCGATCGGTACCCCACCCTCTCGTCCCGTAGCTCACCACTGCCTCCCTGCCGTCCCGTGGGAGCTCTCCTCAAGTACGGAATTCCCCACCTCCTCCAACTGGTACCGCCACCGTGAGCCGCCGCCGCATCGCCCTATTCCCGTTCGCTGCATCGCCCTGTTCCCAGCGATTTTTCTGCTCAAATCGGAGGCCACACCGTACTCGCCGGACCAATCCACGAGGAGACAGAGTAGTGTTTACGTATCAGC
This sequence comes from Avena atlantica, assembly GCA_910589765.1. NCBI lineage: Eukaryota > Viridiplantae > Streptophyta > Magnoliopsida > Poales > Poaceae > Avena > Avena atlantica. The sequence continues at coordinate 441,540,951 of OU342735.1, read as the reverse complement.
GGCGAGCCACTGGCGAGAAGGAGCTCCCCGAGGTCTTGCCCAGGCGCTGTTGCTACATCGTCAGTATCGAGCCGACAGACCCACCCCACCATGTACGTTTTTTATTTGATTTTTTACACGGATGACTCCAGATTTTTGTACACGAATGGCTCCAGATTTGAGATGTGTGTAAAAATCCGTCTGTAATTTGACCCGTTTTGTATGCGGTTCACCTCCATGTTAGCAAGCAATTTGAGGTAGTTCAGTTGGTCTTCCTGAAATTAAAGAGAGCCAAAAGCTAAAAAAAAGCTCTAGCCAAACACCCCGAAAATTATTCCCGTAAAAATATGTTTACAATTATTTTAGCCAAAAAAATAATATTTCCTCCGGCCCAAATTAGTTGACTCATATTTGTCAAGATACAGACGTATCTAATCAAAATCATGTCTAGATACACTCGAATCTAGACAAATCTAAGTCAACTAAATTTGGGTCAGACGGAGTATGCTAATTTACCCTAAATCAACACTTATATAACATCTTCTACCTCAGGGGCATTTCAGACATTTCAGTCCTACAACCAGAAACAGCAGTTGTCAAAATTACTTTTGCCAAACATCAAATCTCTGCTTTCAACAGCTGCTTCCTACAGCTGATTTTCTACAGCTGATTTTTCACAGCTGATTTTCAACAGCTACAGTCCAAACAAACAGAGCCTACATCCCTCAGAGTGGTACAACAGAAACACAGCAGGTCCAATACATGACTATAGGTTACAACTCAACTCTTTACACAAGATCCAGAGAACACTCTAGGTTCAAGAGAGAGAAAGAAACTTCTTACAAAGAAGAATCAGAAATAAACAACTCAAAAACTATCATACTATTAAGACTAGTATCTTAACTAATGGTCTGGCATTGCTGCTATTGCAATACACTATAGAAATAGGTTCTATGGCTAGAGATTATATTCCTATCTAATCAGTAAATTCGTCTTCATTTGAGTTGATGTATATGTTGACTTTCTTGACTTCATTGAAGAGCTTTACCTTCTGGTGATTATTCTAGAGCATAACTTGATGTAGACGTCGTCTGTACTGGCTTTAGAACCTAGCAAGGGTTAAGAAGATACGCTGAGTACGAGCGTACTCAGCAAGTTCACTAAAAAAGAGTGTTTGATGCACTATATCTACAGCCACAGACCGTAGGTCGTAGGCAATGCAAGTTTTTGTAAACATTTATTCAAAGGTTGCTTTTATTCAGAAAATCTATGTTCGTCAGCCTTCACGGGTTTACCAGAACTTTCATGGAGTTCCTTTCCCGCCGCATTCGCAGCTACTTCCCGGAACAGGGAGTAACAAGTTACAGTTTTTACACTCTGCAGAGGTGCGTCACTTTACCCATGAGATATCTTAGCTTTGTTGCACATACGAATTGCAGGTTCGTTCACACTTCCTTGGTGTGAGGCCTAGACTAAGATCCAAGTCAATCACTGCCTTCTCCGCGACCCCGCATGTCTCCTTGCTGTACGCCAGCCCACATATTGAATTACGGCAATTGGCAGTACAAACCGTATAGATGCCGGAACTATCGTGGGACGTTGAGGGCTCCCACCCATATGCTACATATCCTCTACTAATTACCATATAATATGCATGCTATGAGTGATAATAGCCATGACCCGCACATCCGGCTCCATGCGGGAGGGAAAAGATACATCTGACTTCTCCGTCCCATTCCAAATCTCATGGTCAACACGTGATATACGACGCAAGAATCACTGACGACATTGGTTGTTAAGTCCTAGATAATATGTTCCTTTACCACCGGAACTTTCATAGTAGGTTATTACCTCATGGTAAATAACCTATAATCACATTATTATGAAAATAGTGTTTTCGGACCTTTTTCAAATGCAGGTGATGACAACACTAGATTTGTAAAATACTTTACAGAAAATAATCAAAGGACATGAGCCAGTGTGAAATTGCCTTTTGTGATTGCAAGATTATGCACTCACGGTCTTCAAGACAATATAAGATCCAATATCTAAAATCAGCATCATTGGTACGGTAAGGACTAATGTTTAAAGAATAAAGATGCTATTATGCATAAGTAATGTAATGCAATTTCGTAAACTCGAATCCAGGGGTTAATGTTATTCTAGGGTTTAGATACTAGAAATGGTTATTTTAGAATGTGTTGTCCTTTTCAGATAAGTTTCATACTTGTGCTTCGTATTAAGGCTTGTGAGTGTGTGTGAAACAACATGTAATTACAATATCATGAAACAATGAGACACACAAATGTGAAATGCTACTCAAGATTTCTTATATAAGAATTGTTGTTTGAAGTGGCAAAAAGAATAACATTAGAAGAAAATATTTCATTTCCAAGGTTTAAACAATCTTTATTGTTAACAGGATGTGTTCAATGTCTTTTGGTGTGTGATTGATTAGTTTGGACTTGAGATGCTTTATGTCTTAATTGGAATAGACCAAAGTTAACTATAAAAACATAACTGGTTTATTAGACATAATGTTTCTAAGCCTTGAGACTAAAGTTAACTTAAAAAAACATAGATGGGATTCATGTGTAATGCTTATAATATTTGTATCTTTTTTACTTTAGGGTTAATTAGGGATGGTACTAATTTTATTTGGTATAGTGGTTTCTCAAGATTATAATGGAATAAAATCATTTATGTTTTTATAAATGAGTGTTTATGGTTTGTAATCAAGGTAATAATATTATTTAGCTACTTATGAATTCACTATAGTGTTTTGGTATGTTGATAAACTTGTGGTTAAAGTAAAGGAGTATATTTTATTTCACTACAAATTATTCTTGGAGATTTGATATTGGATAAGGGTCCTTTTATAAAATAATCTACACTTATGGTTAAAGGACAATTCAATAAAATTGTATTTAAAATGTGTTGAACCATTTTGACTTCATATTATCATTATTGAAGACTAATACTATTTATTAGACTCAATTAGCTTATTTTAGAAATATTAACAATTTTTATTTATCCATATATGAATTATCAATTAAGGAAATAGGTTTAAATTCAAAATATTAAAGTATTCAAATTTTTATTTACCTGAAAAGTGGAATATTATATCTTTAATATGTAGGTATTATTTTTGTGATTATTTTGGTATATTACATTTATTTTTGTGATTTATAAATAATAAGATATGATTTTTATAAGGTTTATTACTTTTTAAATATTAGTAAATAATAAATATTTATTTAAGTGAAACAATAATGTATGATTGTAGTTTTAAATTATAGTTCTTATTTTTCTAAGATTTTTGGTATTTTATTTACATTTTTAACATTTACCAATATTAAAATATGAATTATCAAAGTTTTAATATTTATAAAATCTTTATTAAATAATAATTATCTAAATTATTGACATAATAATTTTTTATAATAGTTTTAAGTTGTAGATTTTATTTTTCTGAAAATTTTCATATATTAAACATATTTTTCTGAATTATAAAACAAAAGATATTGAATTTCTAAAGTTTAATAAATTTCTAGAATTAATAAACTAATCATTAAAGGACTTATTGTGTCAGAGTGACATCAGCATGACATAACTATGTGGATAAAACTTTTGATACTGGAACAAAACTAGCCCTAAGGTCATAGACATGTGGGCCAATAGCCACGTTGGCACGCCACCTAGGCATGGACCAGTCAACACGCTGACCCAGGTCCAGGGTGACCTCAGCCTGACGTTAGCGTGACCTCAGAAATGGTAATCCTCACTGGTGACACTCGGGTTCAGCGATTGGAGGCGCGCGAGCTAGCGAGAATGAGTGTGTTGGACTCGGGCGGCTAGGAGGAACCTTATGGTGGAGGAGCCGCCATTTTTTGGTCGCCGGAGCGACGCCGGTGACGAGCTACCGTGGCGGTGGTAGACGATGCTCGGTGGTAGAGCAAACGAGGAAGGAAAGAGGAGATTGAGAAGGTGCGTGAGCACCGGTAACTCACCGTGAAGCTGAAGGGCGCGATAGCGTGATCGGAGGAGCCCTGTGGAGGTGGCAATCAACGATTGAAGAAGATGACCGGAGAGGGGATGACATGTCGATTGGGTCGACGGGGAACTCTCCGGCTTCCGTGACCTGGCCAGGGAGAACGAGGGTGGCGAGGCGATCCTCCTGGACACCACAGATAGACGCGGGGAGGTCTACATCGACGAGCTCTGGCGGGATTTGAGGCTAGGGTGTCGGTCACCGAGAGAAAACAGAGAGGAAGCAAGAGATAGGGAAAGGGATGGCGTGCAGGGTTTCTCCACGCGATGCTATGGTCCTCTTCTAGAGCTTCTAGAGCGGCGGCGCGCATTGTGGCGTCGATCGGACGATCGCCAAAGCTCCACCGAGCTGCTTCCCTGGTGATGCCTTCTGTCACGAGGAGGATGAAAGGAAAAAAGGATCGAAGGGGTATGCGGGCCAGTCGTGGGCTAGGTGGGCCGTAGGGAAGAGGAAGAGGAAGCTGACGGTTGCTGCTTGTGGGAGATGGATAAGAGAGAGAGGGAATGGGCCTCATGCCTGGTTTTGTTTTTATTTTTAATTACACATTTTCTATTTCCTGTTTTAATTTCTAAACTTATATTTACACAATTGTTTGCAAATTTCTTTATAGAATTATTTGCTAAATAGCTCCAACACTAATGAAGTGTATTTAGATTTTGTTTATTTTTATTATATAATATTGTCACTTCTTTATTTTCTTTATATATATATATTTCTTTTTTGTATTTTTAGGGTCTTTTGATATGAATTTAATTTATCTAATATCCATAAACTTATTAAAGAATGCATTATTATTAACTCATGAGATTTGATTTTCCTTTACTTATATTATTAAAGAAACTTTTTATATATTGATCCTTCATTATTTTTTGATACATAAAGTTTTGAGTAATTAATATGGTTAATATTATTCTCATAAATTTAGGAAATATCAATGTATATATTTTATAATAACTAACATAGGAGTTAGGGTTTGAATTGTAATGCTGACCCTAGGGTTTAGGGTTCTTCATAGACTTATATCCTTTGTTCATAGGAGTAAAGATGAATGGCTAAATATATTGTCTTTATGTTTGTGATCTATAATGATATCACCCTTTGAAATAGAAAGTTATTTACTGGAATATCTTATGGAAAATAATTGATAAAGATAACTCATAAGCACATATGGTTATGATAATTGGAATTGCCAGAGATGTGCTTGAGTGATTTGTTAGAGGAAAATAGTCCTATAAAACATTGTGGAAGTAACATGATAAATCAATCATTTGAAAGGAATATTAGGTTTGGTTATAGAATTAGGGTTTAGTGTTTACCAAGAATTCGTATCATCCGTACTTCATAATTCTGGTCTTCTAATTAAGGAAATTCCTTTCCTAGATATACTATTTCTTCATATCCATCATCATGTGTTAACATGATGAGCTTTACTTCACCATAATATTCTTATCCATCTATTATTCTTCTAAATTCATTTATAAATCCAATGATCTTGACACTGAAGCTTTCATAATCTTCTTATATCCATACCTGGTTATCAAATTATTATACTACTAATAACCTCCAATCTAACAAATGTTTACAGTTACTTCCATCTCCATTCATACTCTTCCTTAATCATCCATCACTAGTAATACTTCAGTAGATGTATATATCAAATTATACTCTCCTCAAGTGTTTAGTATTTCCCAAGAGGAAAATACTACTTCTATAATCCAATGTGCTCTAGCATCATCTTAATCATACTATCTCATATCTACCTAATTCCAATATCTTATATTGAAACTTCACATCATATAATGATGAATTAGCATGGCTAGCCTAGAATAACATATCTATACTAGGGTTCAATCATGTTCTATCCACTAATATCACTTATACATGATATAAGCATTCAATCTGGGTGACAAAAGCATGATCATTATAATCCTTTGATCTTTTATGGTTTAGGTTTCTAATTGGCTAATCAAGGCTTCCATTCATACAACATTACAATTGTATTATAATTATCTTCTATTTATCTATATTGGATTAAGAGATATAATTCATTGACTATACCTACTTGATCCAATAGGACTACTCCTGGTAAATATCTTCAGGATTCATCCTTGTAATCTTCTTTATTACCATATAATTATATATTCCAACTAACTCTTCTATCATTTCAGGAGTGAGTTAACTCCATCCATTATCATAATGATCTTATTTTCTTCCAACACTCCCATCCTAGAGATGATATCTAAATCTAGCATTACTATTTACCCCTTCTTAGTTGTTTCTTTATAGGCACTAAGTGAATGCTATGATATGGTCAAGAGTTGATAGATTAAGAATTGGTGAATCAATAGTTGATTACTCAACATTGATGAAAAACAGATATTAGAATATGATTCAATAGGAATGGTAAAGATTGATATGGAAAGAAAGATATATGGTGATTGATCTTTACTTGGTTTCTTTCCTACTCAATCTTACTAAAGAGTTAAGGTTAGGTATTACCATGATACTCATGCTATAAGTAGATGAGATTAAGATAGATCAAGATTTAGTTGTTACATTCCTAGTACTTAAGTTATGTTTATAACTTGGTATTCATGAGTTGTGTAATGAATACTAGGATATAATTACTTAAGGATCAAATATAAATCATTAAGTAATGTATTTAAGGTTTAATTTTTATTGCATTTGATCTACCCTTAGATAAAATCTCCTTTACCCAAAATAAGGTTTTAACAAAGGTCATATTGAAACTTATCGCAGTCAACTTGATGATCTACTTCAATTCCATCAATTTGAGAGAAGCTTCAATCACTTTGACAAGTTCTGTTCAAAAGCGCGAAAATTATTCGGATTTTCTATGCATGAATGCAATGCACACATCTGTGTTCATCTTATTTCTAAGCTCTAATGCTGGGACATTACTATGCCTTTCCCATCCAATGTAAAGGACTATTCTATGATTATTAGTGCAAATAACAAAGGTACAATGAAAACTGTGGAGCCTGGTAAGCAATTAAATGTTGAACCTGTGGTAGCTATTGTGAAAGACACTGTCAGTAGAAATAGAGGGGATGAGCACATTGTCTTCTGTGAAGACGCTACTAATATTATTTCTCATCCTAGTAAGGCTAGAAAAGCTAGTGTTCTTGTGCTTTCTGTTAAAATTGGTGATCATTGCTACTATGGTTTATGTGATATTGGTGCTACTTCTAGTGCTATTCCTTAAGAGCTATACAGGGAAATTATGCATGAGATTGGTCCTTGTGAGCTTGAGGACATTGATGTGGTTATCCACCTTGCTAATAAGGAGACCATTTGCCCCATTGGCATTGTAAGAGATGTGGAGGTTCTTTGTGGTAAGATTAAGTATCCTGCTGATTTTCTAGTGCTTAATTCAGCAGTTAGAAAAACTTGTCCTATCATTTTTGGTAGACCTTTCTGAAACACTTGGGGAGCTATTATTGATTGTAAGAAGGAAAAATATTTAACTAAGTTTGATGGACATTCTTATGAGTTTAACTTTTCCAAATTTGCTAAAGCTCCTTGTGAAAATAGCTTGCCTAATAAAGATTTTAGGATGGAACAACTTGCTTCTATTGATCCGGTTTATGACCTTGGACCTATTTTTAATGACAGTAAGTATGCTTACTCTGATAATAAAGTTGTTACCAGTGATAGTTATATTGTCAACTTTATTCAAAGTTCTACTGAAAGTTATTTTGAGAGAGGGAAACATGGTTTTATGCATCTCAATGATGTTAAGTTTCCCCGTTTTATGTTGAAAGCTTTGAAGTTGCATCTGTTTTGTCTTCCTATGCTAGTGGCTTTTTGTTTCAACAATTCTTTTTCCCATGATACCCCCATGCATAGGAAGAGGGTTAGACTCAAGTGTGTTTGTTATTTTCTTCTTGATTCTCTTTTTTACTCCAGATATATTTATCCTATGTGAGCATCTTTGGAAGTTTCAAGCCTAACTTAAAGGCATTAAAGAAAAGTACTTGTCGGGAGATAACCCAAGAGTTTTGTCGAGTCTTGGAAGTTATTACTTCTGTAATAACCGCTCCTTATCCTTTTTGTTTTGGTTTTTGTGTCAAGTTCAACTACTTTTGTGAAGTAGAGGAGTTGTGAGTGGCTGTCCTGGATAGATTTTTGTGTTGTATTGTAAAAATTCGTGAGAGATCTCAGTATGTCGGATGGAGATGAATTTTTCTGAGCTTGTTCTCCAAGTTGTTACCCAACTTTAATTAGTTCTGCACATTTTGATTTGAGCAACAGAAGGTCTTCGAAAAAATCAATCTTTACCTGCTGGTCTGTTTTGATAGATTTCTGCCATCATTTGCATTTGCCTGCTGGTATGTTTTAATACATAAGGGAAGTTACGAGATGAAACTGAAGAGGAAACGGAGCCTGGGGTGGACAGACCCACCCTAGGCACGGGCCCAGCCAGGCCGCGCCTGAGGGGGGTGTTTCACCCTCGAACTCCGTCTCCGCTTTGTTTCCGTATCAAAACCTTCCTTATGCATTGAAACTTCGTAATATATAACCTCCCGGATCCCCCGAGGGTAGCGCATCATGTTCTCGTCCTATTTTCGTTTTGATCTGTTTCTATGAGGAAAACTTCTCAAGTTTAGGGCACCATGGCCTCCGCCAACGACAAAGGCAAGAAGCCCGGGGAAGAAGAACCTCAAGTCCCCAAGGAGGAGGAGATTCCGGTAGGATATGAAGGTGACATGGAGGAGGACAAGCAACCGGACACTCGCGCTACCGTCGCAAGCATTGGTTTGGTGGCAAGACCTACCAAGCTTAAGAGGATGGCACGGATGTCTATAGGAGGGAGAACTTCGCGTCATATCCTCGCTCCACGCACACTTCCTCCTGGTTCCCCTTTTTCTAACTGTGCAAGGAAGAAACACTCTAATTTGGAAGAATGGAGAAATAATAACAAGGACTGGGATCCTCGGTCCGAGTTAATCATGGGACACATTGAGCATAATTCAGAGTTAATTCATACTCTAACCTTCGATATGGAGGATTTGAAGAAGCTGATTGAGGAGCTTATCAAGAGAACACCACCACCACCAAAGGAGTAATTCGTCATCAGGTTTGGCATCCCCTTGGCTTGTTCCAAGCTTGGGGGAGTGTCGCGGTATCACCGCCATTATCTTTTATCTTTTACCTTTTAGTGGATTCATATCTGTGGTAGAGGGGTTATCTTATAGTTTGGTTTGCATGTGTAAGTATATCTCCTTTAGTTGATTATCTATGTATCCCTTGGTGTGAGTGCCTTTATTGGAATATTAATGAGAAGTCTCATCTTTTACTTTTTGCACTTCTTATTTTAGTTTGCAATCTCTATTATATGATGGATCTTGTTGATTAGTATTATCACCACTTTGGGATCATCAAGTGGATCTAAATTGGTTTTGGAAAACCGAGTTCTGGTCAGTATCATTACTATGAAAGAGAAAAAGAAAGAAAAATCTTACAGGTATTTTGTATCATTTGTTTTCTTTCTTGTTGGCTCATAAGCTTAGTATTCTTTATTTAAGATTCTTTTGTGTCTTCAAGGAAGATCACATGTTTGGCTTTATTACTTGTATGTTTGCTTGTTTCTTTCAACTCTCTTGCTTGCTATCCAGCCTTGCTAGCCAAATGCCTGTTTTGAGAAGGCATACTTCTCATGTTTCCAAAACCCTTTGAACCAAAAACTTTTGCCACTTGTGTCCACCATATCGACCTATTAGCTATTGCTATTCCTAGCAAATTCTCAAGCTTCATCTACCTTTCAAATTTAAAAGTATTTTGTTATGTGAAAACTAGTTAGTAAAGCTCCCACGAACTTGATGGCACACTTTATTTCTTTTCCCCTAATAAACTTGAACCATTGTGAACATCGAAGTTGTATATGCTTGCATCTATACGTTGGAATTAGCAGAACCGTGCTGTCAAGGGGAATGTTTTAAACATTGCACTTGTACTCTGTACACAGTTGATATCGTGCTCTTTTGTCTATGGATGTCAACGGTGTGAAATAAAGAGGGAACTTGTAAGTCCATGGAGTTTGTATTCTGTGTTAGAGAAACGCCTAGGCCGCTAGCCTAAGCCATTCTTAATCATGGTGGAAACTTGCAGCATCACCATAGTGAGTCATCTATGAAGCATCCTCAATAAAAAGCTATGCATATGGTAAATAAAAATATTGCTAAGATGCTCATTGTCTGCTTGCCTTGTCATTTTGGTTATGGGAAAGCTCCTGTGCCATGTGCAAGGGGTACCCCGTTGGCGGTTCTCAATGATATGCAAATACTTACAATGAAAAGAACTTACCTGGACCCAAAGTTGAGTATGCATGACGAGTGGCCCTCATATTAAAGGGACATGAGATTGCCAACTTATATTTCGTCAAGCATATACTCCATCTTTGTTCACTTTAACCTTAACCATCTCAAGATGGTTATGATATGGGCAATGAGGGCTCAAAGCTAGTAAGTACCATAATATTTTGGAAGCTCTTTATGACTTGTAATCCCTGCTACCCTTTATAAAGGGACCTTTCTCCTAGTTACCAGTTGAGTCAGTAAACCTACTTCCTCTCTATCTCCAGGAAGCATTTGAGTTGTTGTGTTTCAATCATTCATATGGTGATTTATTCAATCATGTTCTTTATCTTCCTTGTTTGCACAAAACTCTTATCTATTGAGTATTAGTTTGAAAGCCTTCACTTGTGAAAAAACCTTTTTGAGCAAAGAGTGCTCCTGTTTTGAAACTTCTATAAAAAGCTTTTGTGAAACTGTTTGCCAAGTGTTCTCTCACCAAGAACAAGTTTGCCAATTCCAATTATGATTTATCTTTATGCATCTCTATTTTGAATGCTGTACTTGGTTCAAAGCTAAGTTATATAATGGTGAGTTGCTTTCTTCTATGAGTTGTGCAATGGTAAGTGTGATGCTTCTTGTTCGTATTCTTTTATCGACACTTCACTACATAAACCTATGGACATGTTTACTGAGCTCAATATTCGCTTAGGGACAAGCGAAGTCCAAGCTTGGGGGAGTTGATACGCCCAATTTGCATCACCTTTCTATATCATAATTTACATCTATTTATTGATGTTTGTCTTATTATGAGGTATTACTTATGGCTTTTTCATCTGTTTATGCATGTTGGATGATTCTTGGAGGATGGACTGTCGGAGTCTGGATTCTGATGGAAAAGAAGGCATTTTGGAGCAATTTCGCAAAGATCAGAGAAATACCAGAAAAATATGGAAACATATTATTTTACTAGAAGACGAAGGAAGCCAGAAGGAGAAACGAAGTGGGGCCTGAGGGGGACCACCTGCCCGGCCTCCGACTCCGCCCCTTTGCCTATATCTTCCCTACGAAACCCTAATACCAGGGGAGCGACCACAGATAAATTTCTGCCGCCTCTTGGGGGCGGAAAATACTGAGAGAGAAAGATCTCTTCGGCAGACAGATTTCTGCCAGGGGAATTCCTTCCCGAAGAGAGGAGACCGTCGCCATCAACACCGTCATCAAGCTAGGATTCATCAGGATCATCATCATCATCAACACCATCATCTCCAATCGCACCATCATCACCACTCCGTCCCGCTGTAACAATTGTGTTGGATATTGCTTTAGTTCTTAGGGGAAACTTTCCCGGTGTTGATTACTATTGTAGATGCTTGTGAGTGGAACCATTGGATTATTGTTTATGTTCAGATTGTTATCCATTATCATATCATCTTTTATATTGATCCATATGGTGTCTTGTGAGTAGTTCGTCTAGTTCTTGAGGACATGGGAGAACTCATGTTGTTAGTAGTGAATCTGTGATGAGTTATTATTCAATGGTTTAGTATTTAAGTTGTGGTGCTATTCTTCTAGTGGTGTCATGTGAATGTCGACTACATGACAATTCACCATTTATGGGCCTAGGGGGATGCATTGTGTATTTGGCTACTAATCGTGGGGTTGCCGGAGTGACAGAAACCTGAACCCCCGTTAGGACACCTTTGCACAAGGGAGTGTAGGATCTTAGAGTTTAAGGCTGTGGTTAGATTTATATCTTAATTACTTTCCTGTAGTTACGGATGTTTGCAGGGGGTTTAATCACAAGTATGTATTAGTCCTAGGAAGGGCAGTATGTTAGCACAGGTTCACCCACACAACACTTACAAACACCAAAGAAGAGTACTCAGCTATTTGAAGCGAAAGCACTTGACAGAATTCCCATGTGTCCTCGAGAACGTTTGTTCCTTATATGTATTTCCACCGGCTTGTCCTTTGCTAAGAAAGGATTGTGCCACTTGCTCCATTTGTTCGTTACCTTTGTTACTTGCTCCTTGTTTTGTTACCTTGTCATAAAACCACTAAAAATCTGTTTGTTAAGTATTCACAGGGATTTCCTGCTCCATACCACTGTTCAGCACCTTCTGCTCCTCGTTGGGATCGACACTCCTATTTATCGAAAGTACTATGATACACCCCCTATACTTGTGTTCATCACCTTGCTGTTGCTACTACAAACTATTACTACTGATAAACTTCTGTGAGCAAGAACTATTTCCAGGTGCAGCTGAATTGACAACTCAGTTGTTAAGGCTTGCAAGTATTCTTTGGCTCCCCTTGTGTCAAATCAATAAATTGGGTAATACTACCTGCAAAGACTGTTGCGATCCCCTACACTTGTGGGTCATCAAGACTATTTTCTGGCGCCGTTGCCAGGGAGCATATCAGAAAGGATACGGATGTCGCCTAGAGGGGGGTGAATAGGCGATTAAAACTTTTCCTAGAGTGGCTCAACAAAGGCGGAATAAAACTAGTATTTACTTTGTAAAGCACAACCTAGAAACAACTAAGGTTTACCTATGTGCACCAACAACTTATGCTAAGAAATACAAGCAACAAAGTGATAGCAAGATATATAGTACTTCAAGCACGAAGGCTATCACAATGTAAAGTGCATAAGTAAAGAGCTCGGGTATAGAGATAACCGAGGCACACAGGGACACCGATATTTTACCGAGTTCCTCCCAACATGGAGTACGTCTCGTTTGGAGAGGGGGTGGTATCAAACCACCAACGCCACAAAAGGCCTCCCTTATTCTCCGCTGAATCTCACCCCAATGGGATCGATCCACACTTCCACTATCGGTGCACTTGTCGGTGGCAACCGGAACCTCTCACAAGGTTGGGGCACAACTCCACAACTTAATTGGAGGCTCCCAACAAATGCCACAAAAGGCCTCAACAAATGCCACCAAGGCCACAATGCTACCAAGCCACAAAACCGTCTAGGGTTCCAAGAACCCAAGAGGGACAAGCTCCAATGAGCAATTCAAACCAAATCCTCCGAGGAGAACTCAAACTGATGCAACAAATGCAAATGGCAAGAACACCACAAAGATGCTCAAATCCCTCACTCTCAAGTTCCAACAAAGCTACCAAAGCTATTGGGGGAACAAGAGAGGAGAAATCAAAGAGAGACACAAAATCCCCCAAAATCTAGATCCCCAAAGATGCACTCACAAAGAGATGAATCGGTTGGGTCAAAACGTGGTGCTAGATCTCCTCTCTCTTCCACTCAAATATGGGCAAGAATCATCGGAGGGAAAAGATTAGGCAAGCTTCAAGATCTAGAGCAAGTGTGGGCAAAGTTTAGCCTAATAGATGAGAGAGGAGCTCTTAAAACTGAAAAAGGGCAAAGCCTTAAATAGAGGCCCAGAAAAACTAGCCGTTTGGGGCGTTTTTCTGGACGGACCGGTAGTACCGGTCACCGGTTTTGACCGGTACTACCGCTCCAACACATCAGCACAGCAGTATGCGGGACCGAGAGAAAATCAGCAGCAGCAAGATCCAACGCGAGCGGCAGCAGTGAGCCAGGGCGTGCGCGCGCATGCGAGCGGTGGCCAGCATGCTCGGCAGCAGCAGCAGCTAGCAGCGGCGCAGCGCAGCGCGGGCCAGGCAGCAGCTGCGCGCGCGGGTCAGCATGCATGCAGCAGCAGTAGCGGCGCAAGCAGCGAGCAGCGTGACGGGCCCCTGCGCGCAGTGGGGCGGTAGGTACGCGGGCAGGCGCGCGCGCGGTGAGAAATGCGAGTCAACGCCGTCGAGCGTATCTGGATCTGAAAACGTACCAGGAAAACGAATCTGGGCAAATAAACTGGGCCGGCCGGTAGTACCGGCCCACCCGGGCGGTACTACCAGGCCGGTTCGGTAGGACCGGAAATTTGTACCGGGCCAGACCGAAGTGGGCTGCACGCGCCAGGCACGAGTGGTACTGGGCTGCGGTAGTACCGCTCGGCCCAGTTTTTCTTTTTCTTTTTCAATTAAAACGACAAATATTCAAACAGACATAACTTTTAAAAGGTAGCTCCGATTGACCCGATTCCAATTGCGTTGGATAGAGGACAACAAGGGGAAATATAATGTGATATACCTCACTTGGTGAGAAGTGGAAATATTGATTATCACCAAGTGAGAAAGTATCAAGTAGAATAATGTGATATATCTCACTTGGTGAGAAACCGAAAAAAGCCGCATAAATCAAAATCGCAACAAGATATATATGGGAGATCAGATTTTGATGAACAAGAGCTTGTCATGGAGATTACCACAAGCTCTATATCCTCACATGGATAAGACCAAATAACAACCAAATACGATGATGCAAGTATGCAAAGGTTTGAGCTCTCTCCGAACGATGTGACCGAATTACTCATACGAGAGCCCCTCTTGATCGTACGGTTATCTATCCTAAACCCGGTATCACACACACAACGTGAGACCGGCAAAAGGGAAAACCTATCAAGATTATACCTTTGCCTTGAGGATTCCACTTGAGCTCGACGTAGACGATCTTGCCCTTCTCAAGATGGAACGCCTTTCTTAATTCCTCATCATCGACCTCACATATTGAGCTTGCCCAACATATCCTCTTTGCATTTCATCGACCTTGAAGCCAACACATGCTTCAAGCGATGCCAATGGACAAATCCTACAAGTATAACTTAATACACACATTAGTCCATAAAGATTGTCATTAATTACCAAAACCACACATGGGAGCCCAACATGTTCTTTCAATATCTTTATTTGTAAGTTCACTTGGATCTATTATTGTTCACTGCTACTCCTTTCATCATGGGGAAGTCTCGTGATGGAAAGTTCCCTATTTTACCATCCACTACAAGAAGAGGTACAGTCCTAAACACCTCTGTTGCTCTTGATTCACCGTCAGTTATAAGTAAGTTTATCACACCACCACCACTGTCACATCCCAAGATTTTCCAAATCTTGTAATGTGAAAAATAAATTAATAAAATAAAACTTCGTTTGATTTTCAGGGCCAGAAGAAACTTTTTGAATTTAATTGGAACTTCCAAACCAATTTGAATCAAATAAATCCTAAAGGGATTTATAAGGATAAACATTTATTAAAGGAAACTAAAATATTTTGGAATTACTATTTTGGATCTATTAATAAAAGGTTTTGGTTTTCAAAGGAAAAAGAGGATTTATAAATAAGGACTATTTTATAAAGCCAAATTAAACCTTGGCCAAGCTTTGGAATTAAAACATTTTGTTTTGAATAAAAATAGCAAGGGTTTATTTAAATAAATTAATAAGGATTTAATATCCAATTTTATTTAAATAAAAAGTTTTACCATTTTAATTAAAACATCAAAACTTATTAAATTATTTTAAATAAGTTTTCCAAATATTTTATACTTTCAAATAAAACCTACTGAAGTGTCTTGGCTTTATTTTAGATTTCAAAATAAATATTTAAAATAAAATAAATCCTAGTTGATTTAATAATGAAAGTCTATTGTATTTAATTATTAATGGACCCTAAAATAAAAGGTTATTTTGTTTTAAACAAGATTCCAAGTATTCTTTATTTACAAATAAAACCTAATGATTTGGTTTTGAAAATATTTGGATTACAAATGGAGATTTTGTTAATTAAATCAAACCCTATTTTATTAAATAATTAAAAGATCCATTTTATTTAATTAAAGAATGAATCCTAAAAAGAATAAAAATTATTATTTTATTTTGGAATTTGGTTATGTTGATAAACAGAACCAAATTCAAAGTCTTAAAGTCTGGTGATTGTTTGATTTGATTTGATTGTTGTTTGTTGTTTGAATTTCAAATCAGAAATTAGATTCAGGAAAAAGAAAAAGATTCAGAATAGGAAAAAAATGAGGTTAGGTCGACCCAACCCAGCAGCCCACTAAGGCCCAGAACCAGCCCAGCTATTCCTCCCCGAGGAAAAACGATTCGCACGCAGTATCAAACCCACAGAGAGAATGACTGGTGGACCTCCCCCTCATTCCTTTTCTCACTGCCAAGTAGACCCCACTTCCCCCTGTTCATCGTCCACACCCGCGCGACCTATTCTTCCTCCCTCATCGCTGTTTCCTGCAGTGATTCCGCGCCTTAATTTGTCTTAACGCGACCACCGTTACTTGCTTCGATCACACAGACTTAAACGCCCATGCCTCCTCTACATTTCCCCTTTGACACCCCGCGCTGGCACGCCCCCACACCTCCCCAATTTCCTCCCCGAGCATCCTCTGCTCCGACGAGGTTCAGTGTCGATTCCGGCCAAGTATCACCACCCCTTGCCTCCCTGACCTCGCACCCAGACTCACCACTTCTTGGCGCATCTCCCAGTACCTTTCGTTCGACCGCGGGCACCCCAGAGCGTCGGCTACGTCAAGCTTCCGAATGCCGCCGCGTCTGCAACCTCTCCGACGACCTCCCCCGGTAAGCGCTGACCGCCCCGCGTCTTCTCGATCATGCAAACACCCTTGCCTTTGTCTTGCGCGCCTAACCATGCCCCTGTCTTGCCTTAGGGCGATCTACAACGTCGCCTTCGACCGTGGACAGAGGCGTCTGACGCCGTTGCAAACTCCGGTGAGCGATTCCACCTGACCCCGTGCGCCCCTTGCCACGTCAATCACACGTCGAGCACCAACTCATCCTCGCGAACGCGGTAAGCACCCCCTCCGTCTCCCTTGCTTCCTAGCACCTCGCCTGGCCGTGCGCCGCCGCTAGCCACCGCCAGCGCCGCCAAACTGTGGCAAGCACGCTAGCACCGTAGGATCTTAATCCGACGCTTGCGATAGATCACTTAAGCCGCGAAGAGGTACGCATCCTGTGCCGCACGATCTGATTAGATCCAATGGCTACAACGCGTGATCCGGCCGAACCGGTACCACCCAACCAGAACGTGACGCGTGGCCATGTTTTTGTTTTAAAAACAGATTTGAATCTGTTATAGATTCAACTTTCAAACCCTTGTAACTTTGGATTCACACATCCAAAAATTACAAATTTTATGTCGTTGGATTCAGGAGAGCAAGCCCTAGCCAACCATACCCTTGGATTAGTAAATAGTATCTGTTAATTTGTTTGTTTTTGCAGAAACTTATGTATGCTTGTTTAGATTAGAAAAATGATTCAAAAATGGTTTTGAGTTTGAAACCTTGGCAAATTGATTTGTTGTGAACTTACTGACCCTAGGAACCAACCCATAGTTTGGAAAATGGAATTGGTAAAGTATAGGTTGGATTATTTGACTTAGCCATTTTCTAGCCAAATAAAATTATTGATTTTATTATGAAAATGTTTTTGTGAAGAAAATTTTGGGAAAATGTTTTAGATCAAACCTACTGACCCAAAACACCAAGTTTTGCAATAGCAACTCATTTGGTGAAAAACATAAAGTTTTGCTTGATAAAAATGTTTTCCACCACATAAAATGATGATGGATTTTAAAATAGTTTCTGAAACAAAACCCTTTTTGCAAATGACTTTGCCAATTTGAAAATGTCCAATTTGGAACTCACAAAGCTTAGAAGCCTAGTGGAGACCACCTTTGCAATTAGAACCATCTCTTACATGCTTACATGCATGACTTAGATTTTAGATCCCATAGTTTTATGTGTGTGTAAAATGTTGTTTGATTGATTATTTGGAATGCTAGTTGATATAGAGTTTGCTTGATTGATTGTAGTGAAATTAGCAAAGTGTGAGACTAGCAAGATCAAGGAGTGAACCACCATTCCCTTCCAAAAAGGCAAGTTACACTATCATCTAAAGTCCTATTATTTTCATTATACTTAGTGGATTTTGAAAACATGCATGAAAAGATATTTCTATACTTATGCTATGCTAAATCCTAATAGGATTCCCTATACACTCCTTAGTGAAAATATTGTAGTTGTTACATGCTTAGCCATGCTATATATATTTTTTGAAAAGAGATACATGTTGAGGTTTTATGAATATTGAGAAAAAGACTTGTGATTTTGTATAATAAAACAAGGACTCAATGAACCACCTGGGTGGCCAAGGATACTTTGAGTATTGGAGAAAGTGGCAACAAAAGGAACCATGTCTATGGCAATCTCTTTGTGTTGTGCTCCAAAGGAAACCACCCAGGAAACTTAGAGATTGAACATGTTTCTCCAATTGTGGCTTTTGTGTGCAACCACATGCTATTATGGCTCTGGCTTAGTCAACTACATTGGGAAGACTCATGCACTGTCCTCAGTTAAATGGACATGGGGACCTGGAATCCTACATGGGTGCTGAAGGCAAGCTAGCAATGGTGTATGGGAGGACCCTTTGGAAAGACTTCGTCACATTCTCAATCTGCCAGTACTCCATCTTGGTGAGCACTAATCCAGTAGGCCACTGGTGGCAAAAGGATGGGATTGTGACATGTGGGTAAAGTGTACTCCTTCTGCAGAAGATAATAAAATCTAAGTACTTATCCGTGTCCCCGGTTATGGACAATACTGAGCAACTAAAGTTTTAATCATGGGAGATCTCGACATTCCAACTTCTAAAATAAAAACTTGATGCACTTGGGGGTACCAAGGAATTCAAAGAGATTTTGTTAAGCTTGATGCACTTGGGGTTACCAAGGTGCTCAAGAGATTTTGCTTAAAGCATGATGTACTTGGGGTTACCAAGGAACTCATGAGATTTTGATAAAACTTGTTGCACTTGGGGTTACCAAGGAGCTCAAGGGATTTTGACAAGGACTTGAACACTTGAGTTTCTACCCAGGATTTCAAGGAGCTTGGAAAAGAGATTTGACAAAGGACCAAACCCAATTTGAAAAGTTAGGATAAATATTGCTTTATGCAAATAAGCCTTAAACTCTACTTAGCCAAATATGCATGTATTGATAGGATCCACACATATTATACATAGTAGTGAAACTTGCCAATACAATTCAAATGTATTGACCCTTGTGGCTGTAACTTGTAATGTTGCAGGTTTGATTGATTTTAGTCAAGATTGATTGATTAGGATTACAAAGTCTACAACCAACATCTGCCTGTGGCACTTTGAAGATGAAGGACCCATGACTATAGTTATTCCGCTGCAATGTAATGTAATAGCCAAATGAGCTATGTATGATGTAATAAAATTATGTTATTCCTGGTTATAAAGTTATGTTATCACCTTTGTTTCTTGATATTACATCTTAACTGTGGATGCTAGCTATTGATCTAGGGACTAGCATTGTAAACACAGGGGGCTCTACCTTATTGTAAGGTTGGGACCCCTACAGATGGTATCAGAGCATTGTGTTGCCTGTAGGATTTGTAAACCCTAGGATTGGACAAAATCCCTTAGAAAAATAGGAGTTGTTCTTGAAGGGAATATGCCCGAGAGGCAATAATAAAGTGGTTATTATCGTATTCCTTGTTTATGATAAATGTTTATTTTACATGCTATAATTGTATTAATACGGAAACGTTAATACATGTGTGTTTAATAAACAAAAGGAAGTTCCTAGTTATGCCTCTCTTATAAACTAGCTCGTTGATTAACAAGATGATCAAGGTTTCCTAATCATAGACATTGGATGTTGTTAATAACGAGGTCACAACATTAGTGTAATGGTGTGATGAACATTCATCCGAAGTATAGCATTACGATCAAAGTCATTGAGTTTATATCGCTATAACAACTTACGAAGTGATCCTAATCCTTAGACCATGAGATCATGTCAATCACTAACACCGGAAGAGTTTCTTGATAACATCAAACGTCACACCGTAACAGGGTGATTATAAAGATGGATTCAGAACTAATAAAGTGTTATGTTGAGGCCCATGGATCGAGAGTGGAATTTTTTCATCCCAATGACGGATAGATATGCTCTGGGCCCTCTCGGTGATATCACATTGATTATCTTGCAAGCAAGTGATTTCATCACTAGAATGTTATATCACGGGAACGAGAAAAGAGTGCATGTCAGTAACGAGATCAAACTAGGTATGGAGATACCGATGATCGAATCTCGGACATGTAATATATCGTGAAACAAAGGGATTAAGATACTAGCGTAAAAGGTTCCGATGATCACAAGAAAGTCATCGTTGAATGTGTGGGAGTCAGTATGGGTCTCCAGATCCCGCTTCTGATTATTGATCCGAGAGGGGTCTCGATCATGTCCGCATTATTCACGAACCATAGGGTGACACACTTAAGAGACACCGACATCCAATTGGAGCAAATGTTTCATGCCGAAAGAATGAACAAGCGCAGGAATTTATTTCAGTAGATACCGAAACAGGTTTTCGGGTGAAATTGCATAAAGTGGTTATGCATGTGAAATAGAATTCTATAAAGGGGTTATTTCTGAATGTTTGTCATTAAAGTAATTGACAAAATTCTGAATAAAATAAAAGAGTTTTATTTAATGAGAGTTTGCATTAAATTTGGTGGAAATTTAATGGGAATTTGAGTGGACTTTTGAGTGGAGGGAATTTAAAGGGCATTTTGTGAGTGGAGTGTCCACCCACATGAATGAAGGAGGGGAGGGGGCAGCCCCCATGGCCGGCGGCCACCCCCTTGGGTGCCCCCGCTCCTCCTATAAAAGGAGCCCCCCTCCTCACTTGTCTCTCACACCTCCTCGTGAAGGATTTCTCTCCCCCTCTAGAATTTATCCCCCATGGTCTCGGACTAGCGAGATACATGTTCCCGGTGGCTATTCGGCAAGAAAGAGTTGTGCTTCCGCTGGATCGCTGGAGCGAGGAGGCGGAGGTTGCTCGGTGCCTCGAACGTGTGTGCGAGCACGGATGCGCTGCTGTTTTGCAGCGCTAGGACTTCCTCTCGATCTTGAGATCGGCAAGAGATCGTCTACATCAACCACGAGTTGAACTCGTTAAGTTTTGTCGGTCTTCAAGGGTATGTTCTCTATGGATATACATCCGCCCGTTGTTTGTATCTAGTAGATAGATCTTGGTACATAGTTCCCATCGTAGGAAAATTTTTGTTTTCTATGCTGCGAACCCTACAGTGGTATCAGAGCCGGATCTATGCGTAGATACTTTGCACGGGTAGTACACATATGAGTATGTGGGCGATGATGATCATTTTATTGCTTCTTTTTGTACTTTGGATATTGGTGGCATAGTGGGATGAAGCGGCCCGGACAAACTTTATATGTCCTCGCACATGAGACCTGTTCCACGCTTGACATGCAACTAGTTTTGCATAAGTGGCTAGCGGGTGTCTGTCTCTCCTACTATAGTCAATATCTAATTTGCAACGAGTTGTCAATAATTTGGTTATCCTCGTTGTGGTTCATGTTCGTAGGTAAGAACGGTTCTATCTTCGAAAGCCCTAAGCCACGTAAAATTTGCAATGGATAAATTAGAGGCGTCTAGTTTAGATTGTTGCTGGGCTAGTGATATGATATGGTGATGTTGTAAGTAGAAGTATGAGATGATACTCTTACAACACACATAACGTGTAATCTCCATAGACCTTGGACTTACACATATAGGTATGATAGTGATCATACCACGGTGCACATGATGGAGATCATATGCGGGAACCATATCATTTCACTAATAAACATGTGATGTTTTGATTGCATCTTATATTGCTTGTTTGGCGTTTTATTACCATAATAATATGATCCCTCATTTAGATATCAAGATAAGAATGTGTTCTTCCTTAAGTATGCACCGACAATGTTTCGTCGCCTCAAGACATCACGTGATGATCGGGTGTACTTGAATCCACGGGCATATCTCGGGTGTAAGACAGTTACACACGCAAATACTAAGGTTCTTACTTGGCGAGCCTAGCATGTACAGACATGGCCTCGGAACACGGACCGAAAGGTTAAGCATGAGTCATATATTTTGATATGATGACCATATGGATGCTCGCCTTTGAAGCTACACTGACTCACGTGATGATCGGACTTGGTGTAGTGGATTTGGTTCATGTAATCACCAAAAGGACACGAGGGATGTCGTTTTTGAGTGGGAGTTCATTTCTAATTTGGATTAGTAGAACTCAATTTATCATAAATTAAATCAAAGTGAATTTGCATAATTTGTTGTAGTCATTGGCATTCGTTCACCACCTTATGCATAGTTGTAATTGAGATAACATAACTATAGAATTCTGGATATATACTTTATGAACTGGTATCGTATTGTGTTGAGTGTCAATCTAAAGTTTAAAGTCCTATTCCAAACTTTCAGCAAACTCTATTTACTCCGTGAAATTTAATAGTTGGTATTAAATCGAGAGTAACAGTTCCAGTGTTAGTATCTTAAGTATCATGTTTGCCTCCACGATTCTTGATTGTTTTAATATCAAGTTTATCTAGGAGCTGAAAGAATTGTTTTAGAAACCATCATGTGTGGCAGATATAACGATATCTGAAACAATTTTTTGGTTGCAAAATGATAGAGTATAATATATGTTCTCATATTGGATGAGAATTTACGAAGGTTGGAGATGCTAGACATCCTAATCATCCAAAAGGATTTTGCAAAGTAATGTTATACTCACGATTCGCCTTTATAAGCTACAGTAGCTTGATCATGAAAGTCGTCATGATAAGGATGAATAGAAGATGTATGTAAAGTGTTTGCTATACTAAAAGATTACTAAAGAATGGATTTTGAAAGAATGCCGATCATTTTGATGATGGTGATCTACTTCAAAAGTGCAAATCCAAAGGTATTATTATTTGAATATACACGCTTTGGACTATCTGTCATGTATATGGTGCCACTTTTGATGTTGATAGATTCTTTTAAAAAGGAAAAGGAAATGCTGAAAGAGAATCTATAAAATATATTTGGCAGAAAAGAAAAGATTGGAAATATCCAATTTAGGTATATAGATGATATACATGTTATGGTTGTATTCTTTGCTTGTTAAACAATGTGGTTCTTGGGTATTGGATATCGAATTGGTTGGTATGAAATTTCATACGGAACAACGCAATTCATGAACCACAATGGCCTAAAGTAACTAGCAAGAGAATATGTGATGATGTTCATCGAAAACAAGCAAACTGTTGTTTGTATTTCTCGTTGACATCAAAGCTTGACTTAAAGATTTGTTTTAATAATTGTTATTTAAATCAGGTATTATGAGAACAAAGGTTGTTCAAATAATTACCATATTCCATATTAGATGGATGATTTACAAACCTAGTTGGAGAAATCACATCCATAAAGCTAATGCTAAAATGTCGCAAGACAAATGATTGAAAGATCACTTATGAAGTGACATCGCTGTTTAAATTATATTGGAAAGAAAACATGAAGAATCTCCATTTTCATGGATTTTTGGAGTCTTTGATTTGATCAAGTGACGCTTGTGAGACTTTCCTCGGGATAATTAAAACTTCGTTCAAAGGCCAAAGAAGAACGAACGACTAGATATTGGAATTTATACATATCGATGTATGTAGTCCATTATGTATAGTCGTAAGCGATGGGTTTCAACTTCATCTACTTTCTCCGGAAATTTGAGTGAATGTTCACTTAATGAGAAAGAAGTATGAAATATTTTAAAACGTTTCAAAGACTTTCAAGATGAAGTGAAAAATCATTGTAACAAGAAAATAAATGGTTTATGATTTTATCATAAGGGATTTGTTTGAGGTACAAGTGTAACAAGAAAATAAATGAATTATGATTTTATCATAAAGGGATTTATTTGAGTTGCAAGTTTAGCAAAACACCTAGATTTACATCTCCCGAAACACCATAGGAGTATGGAGTATTTGAGATTTGTAATGAAACCTTGTTTGACATGGTTGGATGAAAGGTGTTATTTATAAAACTGCCATTATGTTTTAAAAGATTAAAGCTTTAGAGACTACCACTTTTACACTGAAAAGAGCTCCATCTTGATCCGTTGAAATGACACCATGGAAGTTATGGTTTGGGGTAAAACTCAAGTTGTAATTTCTTAAATTTTGGTATGCTAAACATAAGTAAGATGTTTACAACCAAAGTCGGATGAGCATGTCTTTGTAGGTTATTTCGAATAACAATTGGTTATTCCTCCATAACACCGAGGACAAAAGGGTTTATCGCTTGAAATGTGAAGTTTCTTGAAAAAGGAATTTTTCGCAAAAGTTAAGTGGGAGGACAATAGAACTTTGATAAGGTTAACAAACCTTAGCTAAATGTGCTGAGTTAGGCAGTGCCGGAAATTGTTTCGGAGGCTGCCATAATGCTCATAGCTTATGTGCCTCAAAGGTTGTGGTCACGGAGATCAAAGTTCTTATTGAACCAAGTCGGTCGGATAAACAATCAAATGCTAAGATTTGAGAGTAAATCATTATTGTTTGACAATGATGAACCGACTACATGCAAAGAAGGGATGATGGGCCCTGACTCTGTCAAATTCTTAAAGCCATAAAATCCGTGATAGGTCCATACACGATAAATCAAGTTTTGAACTTGGAAGACCCTCCGGAAAGGTGTAAAAACCTATCGGTCGTATTTGGATCTATAAAGAAACAGACATGGATGTTTCACATCTATGAAATATTCGACATGTCATAAAGTAGTTTATGACAATGTTCAAGGAGTTGACTATGACAAGATTTGATCTTTCATAGCGATATTTAGTCTGGACGGATTAAAGTAGCAACCACTACATATAATTTGGTATATGGTAGATGAATAAACAAAACAAAGTTCTTTTAATAGAATGGTTACCTTGGACGTGTACATGACACGATCCAAAGGGTTTTGTTAAATTCAAAGGATGCTAAAAGGGCATGCAAACTTCAATGGTTGAAGTAAGCATCGCGGAGTTGGAATTTTCACCATGATGAAAAATGAGTTTTTCATCTGGAGACGATGAAGATGCTTGCATTTTCAAGAAATTAAGTGGGAGCGCTGAGACATATTTCTAATACATTATGTGAAGGACATCTTGTTGATTAGAAATGATGTATCTTTTATTGACAAAGGTTAAGGATTTCATTTTGATGAAAGACTTAGGCAAAACCCAGATAATTAGCGTGAATGTCTATAGTTGATAGATTGTGACGCCAATATGGTTGTGCCAAATGTACATATATGAGATATTGAAGGAGTTCAATATAGAAACGACAAGAAACAGTTCTTGTTGCATGGAAAAGGAATTGAATCAAGATTCAAATGTATCGACACTTGATAAGTGAAACAAGATTCAAGTGCTTTGACACTTGATGAATGAAATCACGAGAATGTTTTGATCAATCATACCATGATATGTACACATCCAGATATGTCCTATGCTCTAAGTGTTATGAGCATATACCAGAATGAATCATAAAATGATCATTGGACGATAGTGAGGATATTCTTATGATCTTTCTGAAAGAACTAAGAATATATTTGTGTAGAGGTGACAAACAATTACAAATAGTTCATTGTAAAGCGTTACATTGAAACTAGGTTTGTCACAAGATACTAATTAAGTTTATCTCAATTTAAACTATGGGTGGCACAATGAAATGGAAAGAAAGTTTCCATGATGGATTTGGATGAATTCCAAAGTTAAGACATTGTGACGAATACTACAACAAAAGGCTAAGTATATGACTGCTATAGTAGCAGCAAAGGAGGGCATTTGTGTCAAGTAGTTTGTTATCAAACTAAGGTGTGGTTCGCAACGGGCTAACACTGACGATATATTGTACGACAATAGTATCGACGTGATTTAAACCCAAGGAACTAAAGGTCTCACCGAAAGACCAAATTTATACAATGCCATCTCATTGGAGAATGAGTGATGCGTGAAGATGCAAAGACATGCAAATACACACGGACCTGAAAGAATCAGATCCGTAGATTATGTTAACCACTTGCAGTTGCGTATATGGAACACCAGAAAGCCATATGTGTTCAATACGCAAAGTTTTCAAACTAGATTATTGTCTCTAGTGCAAGTGGGAGACTGAAGGGAATATGCCCGAGAGGCAATAATAAAGTGGTTATTATCGTATTCCTTGTTTATGATAAATGTTTATTTTACATGCTATAATTGTATTAATACGGAAACGTTAATACATGTGTGTTTAATAAACAAAAAGGAAGTTCCTAGTTATGCCTCTCTTATCACTACAAGAAATCTGGCTATATATGACCCTCCATTTTCGTCACAAAATCGTCATAGTAGTCTGTTTATGATGATTTTATGACGATTTTGAGATCGTCGAAAGCTGAGCGTCGCAAATGAACTATAACGACGTTTTTGGTCAAATCGTCATAACCGTCTATGACGATATTGGATCGTCATAACATCTATGACGATCCAATATCGTCACGGGCCATCTAGCCTGGCCAAGTCAGATCCTACGTGGCCGATCCTACGTGGCAAAATTATGACGAAATTAAACTGTCTTAAATCAAATTCAGCCCAGTCCAGTTTGGTCGCTTATATGGGCTCAGCCCAGTAATTTTGGCAGTTTTTAATATTTCAGCCTTATTTATTTTCTAGGCCTTGGCCTTCTTACAATCCAATCATTTTCGAATTTCGGCCTTTTTATCAAATGGGTCTCAATTGTCAGTTTCCTGTAGAAATTGGGCTCTAGTTGTCAGATTCTTCATATAGCTAATTAATTAATATCCAATATAACAATCTAACGTGAGATAAAAGCATGACAATATTTAAATAAATGTCAAATCAATTCATTACAACAATATGACAGTCGAACAGATTGAACACGTGAAATTCCACTCTAGTTCACATCACTACTAGTTCAACCAAAAAATCTTGGACACCCCAAATCTACAAACAAAACTCTCATCAAGTATAAACGCTAGCTACTCTGATGATACTCTCGAACTTCTTCAGGAACTTCAGCTTGTGGCCTTGATCTTGTCGTCGATGTACTCTCAGCCTTGGTGTTGTGAAGACTAGCGAGCCTTCTCCTACAACTCAAACAAAATAGTAAGCAAAAGGTTAGGCATATAAATGAATACCATCGGCATAAGAGCAAATACCAAAATAAGCATGTCCAACATCAACTATTCAATCTAAAGCTATGGAGGTGGCAGAATTTAAACCAGCGGATACAGTTGTAAGAACCCACCACAAATTCAAAACAACAACATACAAACAAAGTAGAAACCAGAGTAGCACATTAGCTTTGGAAAACTGACATTAAGCACAATAGCTTCGAAAATCATGCAGGACTGCTACTCTATATAATCAGGCCGATGTTCCAGACTTAGAACACATCACCTAATAAAACAACATCCTACACTGGCCTATACATGCCTACATCAACTACAGAAATGTGACCAAAAAGAAATTGGTGAAAGTACAGACTTGATTCCAACACTGTGCTAAGAAACCTGTGACAATCAGGGAACAAATCACAAATATTGGGACATTGTAGATTACAGCAAGCCAAATTTAGGATCAGGAAAAGTAATTTATAGCTCCAACATAACATGTCTACCTTACATGAACATATAGTTGATTCTAGGGAAAAACAAACATGCACATATCCTAGGGCTAGATCCCTGTGTAAGAAATCAGGAAGTATGACAGCACATTACCATACTCGAGCCAGTCCAGCATTCCAGCATACTGTGTTGGTCATTCCAGCAGTCCAGTATGTAGACACACCATGTCCCATTGGAACTAACAAGCAAGAGAGAGAGCAAAAAGAATCAGAGTGTAACAGACAGGCATTCATTTTGAGAAACTAAAAGCATGGTAATCAGCTAAAATGATAGATCAGTACTATCTTATCTAAATAAGAGTGCAAGAACCAAACTGAGCATATACCAGGAACATGAGTATAAGCTCCAAGTGGACAGCAACAAGGTCATGTATTAATTATGTACATTAGACCAACCTAAAACTAAAAAACATTACCAATTTTGAATCATAGTAGCAGCAGGGTGAGGCACACGGCGGAAGAAGAGGAAGAGGAGTACCCGGACTATGGGCGCGGCCTTAAATCAAAGAGGTACATGTGCACTGGTCGCCTGAAATCAAAGAGAGATAAGGTTAGGGTTAGAGAAAATGATGGACACCTGAAATGATGCAGCCGCCAAGCGGAGGAAGCTCAGTAGCCTCTTGTTTGCTTCGTCCAGAGCTCGGTTTTCCTACCTTGAAGAGGAAATGGGGGGAAAATCCAACCATCAGGACTACACTAGTATTGCACAAATTGATATACACCGAGAAAAACAAATAAGTTGCAGGTACAAAACATAGCTGCAAGGTCAAGAGTGATTCAATATCTTACCTCCTCCTCTGCTTTGTTGAGATTAGTCTTCAGTATTTCCCTGTCCCTCTGCAAAGCTAGCACTTCATTATTTAGTGCAGCAAGCTGTAAATGGAGAATGACACAGGTAAGATTAATATTGGAGTTTCAGATTAAACAGCACCACATACTGCATTAGTAATTTCAACTTTCAAACACTCACCACACGAGCATATATCTATGAACTAGACAAGTAGACATGGGGAAAACAGGATTCTAGCAAAGGGATACTTATGCCAATAAACTGAGAGGCCTCTGTTGTATCTTATCAAGATAAGTGTCAACGCTAGACCCCAGTTTTTAGCATTCATTTTTATGGCACCAGAACTAATGCAACTAGTGTACTCTGTACAGTAATAGGCCTACGAAATGATCAACTTTCTTTGTACCCGTGCTCCAACTTGCTACTAAATGCTGGCATAACAGTTGTCCCGTTTGGTCCTTTAGAAATGAGACAGATTAATGGCCATGCTAAATATGAAGTACTCCCTCCGACCCATATTACTTGACTTGGATTTGTCAAAATTTGGATGAACCTATATACTAAATAGTGTCTAGATTCATCCAAATTTAGACAAACTTGAGTCAACTAATATGGGTCGGAGGGAGTATTAAAATCAAGATGGCATGAGTAGATTTGTTATTCTTAAACAAATTTTTCATGCAAATAAAACCCCTGTTTCTCTATTAGTTAGATATACGACTAACATCAAATCATCTGATGGAGCTGTATAGATCCCAGAAAAAAATCAAACCATGCAACATAACCAATCAAACTGAATATGCTGCAAACCTGAAAACTGTGAGTAATAGAATTCATCAACCATGATATCAACTAACTATCTCACTGGGAAAGAACCCACACGGGCCGACAAGCATGGATATTTTAAACTAGACTGCAGATTGTGTGTGTGATTTCAGGTGTTCCATTGTATCAAATCGGGATCAAGGACAAACGTAAACTACCTTATTTTGGGGTGCATTGCTCTTACAAGATTGGAATTAGGTTTGTCGCCGACAAAGGGAAAAAAAGGCTTCCAGCAAACACAAGGCTCAATGAATGTTGATACATATGTCAATAAACTGAGAGACCTCTGTTGTACCGAATCAAGATAAGGGTACAGCAGACCCCAGCTTTTAGCATTCATTTGGATGACAGGCGAAGTAATGAAACTACTGTACAGTAATAGGCCTATGAAATGTACAGTAATAGGCCTATGAAACTACCATAGATAGGAACAAAAATTCTTTCGAGGAGGAAAACGAGGGAGAGGGGGCGAAGTGGCGGTACGGACAGGGTGGCATCTGTAGATATGCGAGCTTTATACAACTACTGTATGGAAATCAAAATCCATTTTCCTGTATTAGCTAGAGATAGGACTAAAACATCTGATGGAACTGTACAGATCCCAGACCAAAACCAACCCATGCAACATCAAACAAACTGAACATTTGTCCTGAAATTCTATGAAATCATCTGGTGGAGCTGTAAATGATCCCAGACCAACACCAAACCGTGCAACACAACCAATGAAACTGAGTATGCTGCAACCCTGAAAACTGGGGGTAATACAATTCATCAACCATGATATGTGCAGCTAAGTTCCCATTGGGAAGCTACTAGATTGCAGGCTGGGTGTGCGTGATTCCAAATGTTTCGTTGTAGTATTAGATCAGGAACAAGATCAAAGGTAAACTACATACAGTCCAGAAAGTGAAAACGAGTGAGGGGAGGGGAGGAAGAAGGGGGTACGGACGTCGGGGTTGTCCTTGAGGCGCGCCATGAGGTCTTCGTTCTCCCTGGCGAGGTCGTCGCAGGACTCCATGGCGCGCTCGAGGTCGCGCTCGTAGAGAGTGACCTCCTTCTCGAGCCTGGTGACGTCGGCGGCGAGCCTGTCGCGGGCGGAGGCCACGGCCTCCTTCTCCTCCACGCAGCGCCGGATCCCCTCTGCGTTCATCACGGACTCCTTCTGCGGGGAGGGAACGGGACGGTCCGATCCGTTAGGTGCGGTCCGGTGAGACGGAGTAACCGCCGAGGCGGGGTGGACGAGGGGGAGAGGGGAAGGGGGGCGGACCTTGAGGAGGTCGATGCGGCGGGCGGCGGCGTAGAGGTCCTCCTCGAGCGCGAAGACGTGGTCCTGGAGGCGGCGGCGCAGGTCCTCGGAGGCGAGCAGCTTGAGGCGGAGGGAGCGGTCGGGGACGGGGAGGCCGAGGGAGAAGCTGATGGAGTCGCGCACGTACTCCTCCGCGCCGCCCGGGAGCGCCGGCCTGGAAGGAGGAGAGGGGGAAGCCTTGTCGTCTTCCGGCGCCATGGATCCCGCCGTCGCCGTCGCCGTCGCCGATGAGGGGAGGAGGAGGAGGTGGTGGAAGAGGGGTTTTGATTTGGATTTTGAAATCGCTCGCCATGGGTGGAGGCCTCCCCTCTGCGTGGAGGCCTTCCGGTGGCGTGTACGCGAGCTCGGTCGCCATGGGTGGTGTTTGGGAGGAGAGAGCTAGGTCGCCATGGGTGGTGCTGGGGGAGCGAGGGGGTGAGCGGAGATCGACGATGTGGTTCTCTAGATGGGATCGGGAGTGATGGAGGTGGGGGTGGCGGCGGAGAGACGATGGAAGGGTCTGGGCGGGGCACGACCCGCTTGTGACTAGGGTTTTTTTGCGAGAGCCTGTGGCCAGGGTTGGATGGGATCCCGCGGGTGGAGGTTGAGTTCTAGAGCGTCGGATTGAGTGAACAACTGGGATTCGAATAGATATATGGGTGCGTTGTAGTAGTAAAACAAGAAAGAATGGTTGGCCTGGTGGTAAGGTGCGCTAGGTTAGATTGGAGGTCTGGGGTTCGAATCCCCGCCTCAATTCTTTTTTGCAAATAACCTATAAGGCAATCTGGGCAATTTGCTTTCGGTCCCAATCTTAGTAGATTCGAGCAGCGCCATGTAGGCATATATTAACACATAAATATGACACGTAAGTATATATTAACACACAAATATGACACGTAGTCAAAAACTAACACATAGGCAAGTAGATATTAACACACTAATATGACATGTAATAAAAAACTGACACATAGACATGACACATAGGCGCAATTGCTGATGTGGCCGACTACCAATTTGAACTTATCTTAATTTGGACGTCATGACGATTTCAAATCGTCGTAGTGAGGTACAAATAACGTCGTAGGCTATATCCGTCAGATTATGACGATTTGAGCTAATGAAACTATGACGTTCCTAGGCAAAATCGTCGTAACTTTGTAAGGTTTTGAACCTCCCGATCGGCTTACGACCATCTGGTGCGAAATCGTCATAACTTTATGACGATTTTGTCCACGGTCACTATGAGAAGGTCATAGAATAACACATTTCTTGTAGTGATAAACTAGCTCGTTGATTAACAAGATGATCAAGGTTTCCTAATCATAGACATTGGATGTTGTTAATAACGAGGTCACAACATTAGTGTAATGGTGTGATGAACATTCATCCGAAGTATAGCATTACGATCAAAGTCATTGAGTTTATATTGCTATAACAACTTACGAAGTGATCCTAATCCTTAGACCATGAGATCATGTCAATCACTAACACCGGAAGAGTTTGTTGATAACATCAAACGTCACACCGTAACAGGGTGATTATAAAGATGGATTCAGAACTAATAAAGTGTTATGTTGAGGCCCATGGATCGAGAGTGGAATTTGTTCATCCCGATGACGGATAGATATGCTCTGGGCCCTCTCGGTGATATCACATTGATTAGCTTGCAAGCAAGTGATTTGATCACTAGAATGTTATATCACGGGAACGAGAAAAGAGTGCATGTCAGTAACGAGATCTAACTAGGTATGGAGATACCGATGATCGAATCTCAGACATGTAATATATCGTGAAACAAAGGGATTAAGATACTAGCGTAAAAGGTTCCGACGATCACAAGAAAGTCATCGTTGAATGTGTGGGAGTCAGTATGGGTCTCCAGATCCCGCTTCTGATTATTGATCCGAGAGGGGTCTCTATCATGTACGCATTATTCACGAACCGTAGGGTGACACACTTAAGAGACACCGACATCCAATTGGAGAAAATGTTTCATGCCGAAAGAATGAACAAGCGCAGGAATTTATTTCACTAGATACCGAAACAGGTTTTCGGGTGAAATTGCATAAAGTGGTTATGCATGTGAAATAGAATTCTAGCAAGGGGTTATTTTTGAATGTTTGTCATTAAAGTAATTGACAAAATTCTGAATAAAATAAAAGAGTTTTATTTAATGAGAGTTTGCATTAAATTTGGTGGAAATTTAATGGGAATTTGAGTGGACTTTTGAGTGGAGGGAATTTAAAGGGCATTTTGTGAGTGGAGTGTCCACCCACATGAATGAAGGAGGGGAGGGGGCAGCCCCCATGGCCGGCGGCCACCCCCTTGGGTGCCCCCCTCCTCCTATAAAAGGAGCCCCCCTCCTCACTTGTCTCTCACACCTCCTCGTGAAGGATCTCTCTCCCCCTCTAGAATTTATCCCCCATGGTCTCAGACTAGCGAGATACATGTTCCCGGTGGCTATTCGGCAAGAAAGAGTTGTGCTTCCGCTGCATCGCTGGAGCGAGGAGGCGGAGGTTGCTCGGTGCCTCGAACGTGTGTGCGAGCACGGATGCGCTGCTGTTTTGCGGCGCTAGGACTTTCTCTCGATCTTGAGATCGGCAAGAGATCGTCTACATCAACCACGAGTTGAACTCGTTAAGCTTTGTCGGTCTTCAAGGGTATGTTCTCTACGGATATACATCCACCCGTTGTTTGTATCTAGTAGATAGATCTTGGTACATAGTTCCCATCGTAGGAAAATTTTTCTTTTCTATGCTGCGAACCCTACAGTTATTATTCCCAAAACTTATTTACAAAAACACTTGTAAACTCTTTCCTCAACCCTTTTGGTTTCAACTCTACATTCTCTTCTATTTCAACTGATGGAAAAACCTACCCATGGCCAAAGGCTACACCATGTGCAAAGGACTTCTTCAACTTCTTCAACTCTAATGACTTCAACTTCTTCAACTCTAATGACTTCAACATCTTCAGCATATTAACCAAGGACCTCCAACTTGGATATCACTAAGGACTACAAGTGAGACAAGGAAATCTTGCTCAAGATTTAGAGACTGAGGGAATGCAAAAGTTAGAGGGAGCCTACATCATTTGAAGTATTGCAACCAAGAGTTTTTCTCAAGGAACCATGATCTCATGTAAGAAGAAGCAACCAAGAAGGATGGAAAGATCACCAGTGAACCATATAGATGGACCACCATATTTAGATAAGTCAAAAAAAAACACACCAACCTATGTGGTGTAGCAAAAATATTTTGTTGCCTAAGTATGTGCTCGAACTTTGTTGTTTGAGTGAAATGTTTGAATTGTGATTGCATGCACATTGTATGTGTGAGTTGTGATGTGTGTGATTAGAAGTATTTCCTTAGAAACATCTTGCCTATTCTAATCTTCCTTCAACCCAAACAGATGACTACTCCAAAAGACTCCAAGGTTGATGACACCAACACCAACCAAGAGGACAGCATGAAAGAGCTCATAGCAACTCAACACCAGTTAAAACAACTGACAGCTCAGTTCATGGCCAACACTAGTAATAAAGATCCAGCACTGCAAAAGTTTTTGGAGGAACAAACCTAACTGATGCTTAAGGTGACTAATCAAATGATCCACATGGAAGAAAGCTATCCCAAAAGAGTTGTTGACAACAAGGATGACAGAAATATTATTCTAGATGGAGCACCAGCTTGCATTATTTGTGGAGACAAAGATCATACTTTCAAGGAGCATGAAGCTCAATGCCCTAACTGTGAAGAAAATCATCCTGTTGGACAATGTCCCACCTCTCAAGCTACTTGTTACCTTTGTGAAGGAAACGACCATGTCCCTATCCAATGCCCCATCTACTCCATGGTGGAACAAAGGAAACAAGAAGGATCCAAGTCTACCGAGAAAGGAAAAGGACCACTTATACCTCCAAACAAGACAACCCAATTCAAAGGACTAAAGAAACCCAAGAAACAAAAGCAGGACATGAGCCTTGTACATTGTCGTAAATGTAAGGAAATGGGACACTACTCCAGTGGATGCCCAGAGAACAAGAAGAATAAAGAAATTGGCCAAGTGTGGTGCAACAACTGCAAAGAACTAGGCCACTATGTAGCAACTTGTCCACAAGAGCCACGTAAAGAACTCAAGGAAATCCACTGTTTCAACTGCAAGAATCCAGGACATTATGCAAGCAACTGTCCAGAAAAGATGAAGAACAAGCTGAACAAGCCTATGGAGAAACTCAACCTTGGCCCCTGAGTCAAGTATGGAAACAAAGGACGCAATGCAAAAGCTTACTTAGGGAAGTTTTCCCAGGATCCCAAGAAGGACAATATGTAATTTTTGTTTGAGAATTTTTAAGGGTGGTAGTACCCTAGTTGTTTTGAACCTGCTTGTAACCCTAGCCTCCCCAAATCTCGGGACGAGATTTATTTTAAGGGTGGTAGCCTGTCACATCCCAAGATTTTCCAAATCTTGTAATGTGAAAAATAAATTAATAAAATAAAACTTTGTTTGATTTTCAGGGCCAGAAGAAACTTTTTGAATTTAATTGGAACTTCCAAACCAATTTTAATCAAATAAATCCTAAAGGGATTTATAAGGATAAAAATTTATTAAAGGAAACTAAAATATTTTGGAATTACTATTTTGGATCTATTAATAAAAGGTTTTGGTTTTCAAAGGAAAAAGAGGATTTATAAATAAGGACTATTTTATAAAGCCAAATTAAACCTTGGCCAAGCTTTGGAATTAAAACATTTTGTTTTGAATAAAAATAGCAAGGGTTTATTTAAATAAATTAATAAGGATTTAATATCCAATTTTATTTAAATAAAAAGTTTTACCATTTTAATTAAAACATCAAAAATTATTAAATTATTTTAAATAAGTTTTCCAAATATTTTATACTTTCAAATAAAACCTACTGAAGTGTCTTGGCTTTATTTTAGATTTCAAAATAAATATTTAAAATAAAATAAATCCTAGTTGATTTAATAATGAAAGTCTATTGTATTTAATTATTAATGGACCCTAAAATAAAAGGTTATTTTGTTTTAATCAAGATTCCAAGTATTCTTTATTTCCAAATAAAACCTACTGATTTGGTTTTGAAAATATTTGGATTACAAATGGAGATTTTGTTAATTAAATCAAACCCTATTTTATTAAATAATTAAAAGATCCATTTTATTTAATTAAAGAATGAATCCTAAAAAGAATAAAAATTATTATTTTAATTTGGAATTTGGTTATGTTGATAAACAGAACCAAATTCAAAGTCTTAAAGTCTGGTGATTGTTTGATTTGATTGTTGTTTGTTGTTTGAATTTCAAATCAGAAATTAGATTCAGGAAAAACAAAAAGATTCAGAATAGGAAAAAAATGAGGTTAGGTCGACCCAACCCAGCAGCCCACTAAGGCCCAGAACCAGCCCAGCTATTCCTCCCCGAGGAAAAACGATTCGCACGCAGTATCAAACCCACAGAGAGAATGACTGGTGGACCCCCCCCCCTCATTCCTTTTCTCACTGCCAAGTAGACCCAACTTCCGCCTGTTCATCGTCCACACCCGCGCGACCTGTTCTTCCTCCCTCGTCGTTGTTTCCTGCAGTGATTCCGCGCCTTAATTCGTCTTAACGCGACCACCGTTACTTGCTTCGATCACGCAGACTTAAACGCCCATGCCTCCTCTACATTTCCCCTCTGACACCCCGCGCTGGCACGCCCCCACACCTCCCCAATTTCCTCCCCGAGCACCCTCTGCTCCGATGAGGTTCAGTGTCGATTCCGACCAAGTATCACCACCCCTTGCCTCCCTGACCTCGCACCCAGACTCACCACTTCTTGGCGCATCTCCCAGTACCTTTCGTTCGACCGCGGGCACCCCAGAGCGCCGGCTACGTCAAGCTTCCGAACGCCGCCGCGTGTGCAGCCTCTCCGACGACCTCCCCCGGTAAGCACTGACCGCCCCCCGTCTTCTCGATCACGCAAACACCCTTGCCTTGGTCTTGCGCGCCTAACCATGCCCCTGTCTTGCCTTAGGGCGATCTAAAACGTCGCCTTCGACCGTGGACAGAGCCGTCTGACGCCGTTGCAAACTCCGGTGAGCGATTCCACCTGACCCCGTGCGCCCCTTGCCACGTCGATCACACGTCGAGCACCACCTCATCCTCGCGAACGCGGTAAGCACCCCCTCCGTCTCCCTTGCTTCCTAGAACCACCGCTAGCACCTCGCCTGGCCGTGCGCCGCTGCTAGCCACCGCCAGCGCCGCCAAACTGTGGCAAGCACGCTAGCACCGTAGGATCTTAATCCGACGCTTGCGATAGATCACTTAAGCCGCGAAGAGGTACGCATCCTGTGCCGCACGATCTGATTAGATCCAATGGCTACAGTGCGTGATCCGGCCGAACCGGTACCACCCAACCAGAACCTGACGCATGGCCATAGTTTTTGTTTTAAAAACAGATTTGAATCTGTTATAGATTCAACTTTTAAACCCTTGTAACTTTGGATTCACACGTCCAAAAATTACAAATTTTATGTCGTTGGATTCAGGAGAGCAAGCCCCAGCCAACCATACCCTTGGATTAGTAAATAGTATCTGTTAATTTGTTTGTTTTTGCAAAAACTTATATATGCTTGTTTAGATTAGAAAAATGATTCAAAAATGGTTTTGAGTTTGAAACCTTGGCAAATTGATTTGTTTTGAACTTACTGACCCTAGGAACCAACCCATAGTTTGGAAAATGGAATTGGTAAAGTATAGGTTGGATTATTTGACTTAGCCATTTTCTAGCCAAATAAAATTATTGAATTTATTATGAAAATGTTTTTGTGAAGAAAATTTTGGGAAAATGTTTTAGATCAAACCTACCGACCCAAAACACCAAGTTTTGCAATAGCAACTCATTTGGTGAAAAACATAAAGTTTTGCTTGATAAAAATGTTTTCCACCACATAAAATGATGATGGATTTTAAAATAGTTTCTGAAACAAAACCCTTTTTCCAAATGACTTTGCCAATTTGAAAATGGCCAATTTGGAAATCACAAAGCTTAGAAGCCTAGTGGAGACCACCTTTGCAATTAGAACCATCTCTTACATGCTTACATGCATGACTTAGATTTTAGATCCCATAGTTTTATGTGTGTGTAAAATGTTGTTTGATTGATTATTTGGAATGCTAGTTAATATAGAGTTTGCTTGATTGATTGTAGTGAAATTAGCAAAGTGTGAGACTAGCAATATCAAGGAGTGAACCACCATTCCCTTCCAAAAAGGCAAGTTACACTATCATCTAAAGTCCTATTATTTTCATTATACTTAGTGGATTTTGAAAACATGCATGAAAAGATATTTCTATACTTATGCTATGCTAAATCCTAATAGGATTCCCTATACACTCCTTAGTGAAAATATTGTAGTTGTTACATGCTTAGCCATGCTATATATATATTTTGAAAAGAGATACATGTTGAGGTTTTATGAAGATTGAGAAAAAGACTTGTGATTTTGTATAATAAAACAAGGACTCAATGAACCACCTGGGTGGCCAAGGATACTTTGAGTATTGGAGAAGGTGGCAACAAAAGGAACCATGTCTATGGCAATCTCTTTGTGTTGTGCTCCAAAGGAAACCACCCAGGAAACTTAGAGATTGAACATGTTTCTCCAATTGTGGCTTTCGTGTGCAACCACATGCTATTATGGCTCTGGCTTAGTCAACTACATTGGGAAGACTCATGCACTGTCCTCAGTTAATTGGACATGGGGACCTGGAATCCTACATGGGTGCTGAAGGCAAGCTAGCAATGGTGTATGGGAGGACCCTTTGGAAAGACTGCGTCACATTCCAATCTGCCAGTACTCCATCTTGGTGAGCACTAATCCAGTAGGCCACTGGTGGCAAAAGGATGGGATTGTGACATGTGGGTAAAGTGTACTCCTTCTGCAGAAGATAATAAAATTTAAGTACTTAGCCGTGTCCCCGGTTATGGACAATACTGAGCAACTAAAGTTTGAAACATGGGAGATCTCGACATTCCAACTTCTAAAATAAAAACTTGATGCACTTGGGGGTACCAAGGAATTCAAAGAGATTTTGTTAAGCTTGATGCACTTGGGGTTACCAAGGTGCTCAAGAGATTTTGCTTAAAGCATGATGTACTTGGGGTTACCAAGGAACTCATGAGATTTTGATAAAACTTGTTGCACTTGGGGTTACCAAGGAGCTCAAGGGATTTTGACAAGGACTTGAACACTTGAGTTTCTACCAAGGAGTTCAAGGAGCTTGGAAAAGAGATTTGACAAAGGACCAAACCCAATTTGAAAAGTTAGGATAAATATTGCTTTATGCAAATAAGCCTTAAACTCTACTTAGCCAAATATGCATGTATTGATAGGATCCACACATATTATACATAGTAGTGAAACTTGCCAATACAATTCAAATGTATTGACCCTTGTGGCTGTAACTTGTAATGTTGCAGGTTTGATTGATTTTAGTGAAGATTGATTGATTAGGATTACAAAGTCTACAACCAACATCTGCCTGTGGCACTTTGAAGATGAAGGACCCATGACTACAGTTATTCCGCTGCAATGTAATGTAATAGCCAAATGAGCTATGTATGATGTAATAAAATTATGTTATTCCTGGTTATAAAGTTATGTTATGACCTTTGTTTCTTGATATTACATCTTAACTGTGGATGCTAGCTATTGATACAGGGACTAGCATTGTAAACACAGGGGGCTCTACCTTATTGTAAGGTTGGGACCCCTACAACCACATACTCATGATACACACACTGCTACTACTGATGAATCTGAAACTGCTTTTGATTCTCATGATGTTACTTCTACTATGTTTGATGCGAGTGTTTCATTAGGTCCTTTTCTATATGCTACTATGGCTAGTCTAGGAAATACCGAAACTCCTAGTGAAGAAACTATTACACCTGTTAGCTCACCTGAGTCTAATAAGAGTTATGATATTAATGATGGTTACATTGAGTTCACTGATGATTTTGTTGAAGAGTGCCGAAACACACATGGTACTAGTGCTACTAAGAGTCTCCTTGCTAGACATACTATCATGCCTAAAATGTCCTCTGATCCTAAGTTTGCCACCCTCCCATAGATATTAAAGATGAAGACTATGATTTCTCTCTTGATTTATCTTATTTAGATATTGTTGAGAAAGAACCTTTTTGTGGAACTGAAAATAAGAGTGGTGCAGCTCATATGAATGAGCTTTCTACTATGAGTGCTTTGTTCTCTGATGATTTTAAGATGCGCAAGTACTTTGTTGCTAAGATCTTCCCTTTTTCACTAAAAGGAGATGCTAGGGCTTGGTTTAATAGATTACCTCCTAGTTCCATTGATAGCCCTAATTGCTTGCTTGCTTCTTTCTTCTAGAAATATTTTCCTCCCGGTACTAGACATGCTGCTTTGTATTGACTTTTTGATTTTAAATAGGGAGGAGAAGAGAAATTGCTTGAGTCATGGACAAGGTTCTGTGCCTTGATTCATGCACATCCTGGATGTCCATTGCCTAAGAATGAGCTTCTTGATATTTATTATAATGGACTAACTGATGATTCTAGGACATACCTAGATAGCTTTGCTGATTGTGTTTTCAGGAAAAGGACTCCTACAGATGCTGAAGAATTAATGACCAAGATAAGCAAGAATTATGATGATTGGACTTCAACTGAGCTGAATGCACCAACAACAAGGAGAAAGGTAAGAAGAGGGGAGTTATTGCATTAAATGACGAGGTTATGAAGGAAGCTAAGAAGTGTCTAAAGGATAAAGGTATTAGAGCTGAAGATGTGAAGAATCTACCTCCTATAGAAGAGTTATGTAAGACAATTACCCACTCATCTACTATTGAGATACACTCTCTCCAATTTAATGAAGGTGATATTGCTTATGGTAAGCCTCCTGATCAATGCTTAGAGGAACTTGATACATTTATTGTTAATCAAGGGTATTTTAATAAACAAGTTCAGAATCATTTGTTGGAAAATTCTAGAGCTATCCATGAGTTGAAAGATATTGTGGAAAGAACTTCTAATGATATTAAAATGTTTATAAACACTTTCAAATGGTCCAAACCCAACTTGATCAACTGGCTAAAGTACAAAAGGATATGCTAGTTAATGCCTCAGGAAATAAACATGCTTATGGAATTAGAACTAGGAGTGGTATAGCTACTCAAGATCCTTTACATCCTGAAGGACACCCTAAAAGAATAGAGTAGGATTCCCAACAAGGTGAAGATAGTGGTAGTCCTCGTAAGAGGAAGAAGAAGAAACATAAGATAGTTGAGGAACCACTTGAACCTGCTGTAGATCCTAATAGTATATCTGTCTCTGATGCTGAAACTGAGAGTGGTAATAATAATGATGCTCCTAATAAGGAGGAAGTTGAGGAAGAACCTGAGAAGCACACTAAGAACACTAAGTACACAAAGGATGATTTTATTGCTAATAAACATGGTAAAGAGAGCGAACCTTGGGTGCAGAAACCTATTCCTTTTCTAGGTAAGAAACACAAGTCAAAGGAGGAAGAACACTACAACAAGTTTTGTGAGTGGATGAAACCTTTATTTTTTCAAATTCCTTTGACTGATGCTATT
Organism: Avena atlantica; assembly: GCA_910589765.1. Classification (NCBI taxonomy): domain Eukaryota; kingdom Viridiplantae; phylum Streptophyta; class Magnoliopsida; order Poales; family Poaceae; genus Avena; species Avena atlantica. The sequence continues at coordinate 441,499,610 of OU342735.1, read as the reverse complement.
AAGTTGCCTCCTTATTCAAAGTATATGAAGGATATTGTCTCTAATAAAAGGAAGATTCCTAATGAGGAGATTTCTACTCTGCTTGCTAATTATTCCTTCAATGTTAAGGTTCCAAAGAAACTTGGTGATCCATGTATACCAACTATTCCTTGCTCCATTAAGAATAATTATGTTAGAACTGCTTTATGTGATTTGGGAGCTGGAGTTAGTATTATGCCTTTTTCTCTCTATAAGAGACTCCAGCTAGAAAAGTTGATACCAACTGATATATCTTTGCAAATGGCTGATAGGTCAACTACTATTCATGTTGGTATATGTGAGGATGTTCCTGTTCAAGTTGCTCATAATTGCATGGTTTTAACTGATTTTGTTGTGCTTGAAATACCTAAGTATGATAACATGTATATTATTCTTGGGAGATCTTTTCTTAATACTGCAGGTGCTATCATCAATTGCAATCAAGGAAAAGTAAAATTTAATATTAATGACAAAGAGCACACTGTCTATTTCCCCAAGAAGGTTGTTAAGAGCTATTGCCTGAATTCCATTGAAAATATTGAGAGCATCAAGGTTGGAGAAATATATTGTCCCATTCCACAAGAAAATTTTGAAACTATTATGATTGGGACCATTGCTATCAAGTATGAGGTAACATAATCACCTTGTGGAATGCAAATTTTTGTTTCATATAAGATTGTTTTGGTAACAAGACTTGATCGACCTTGTTAACAAAAGGATTTTAATGAACAAAAAAATGTTTCCACTGTGGTTGTACTTGCTTTCTTTTACTTTTCTCCTTCCTAGTCTTTGCTTTAGCTTATTTTTGCTAGTAGTTTGCTTGTTTGAGTTTCTTAGAGCTCCTGTAGTTTGGATTTTGCTTCTTCTTAAAAAACTGTTTCTGCGAGAAAATCAATTTGCATACCCTAAAAATTGGCCAAAAAATAAAGTTACCCGAAAAATCTTAGAAAATTCAAAATAAATTTTTCCTCGAAAAAAAGGGGCGGAGAGGCACCAGAAGTGAACCAGGGGGCCACCCCAGGCCACCACACCCATGGTAGGCGCGGCCTACCAGGGGGTGGCACCTAGGGGGGGTTTAGCCCACCTGGGCCCCTCCAGGCTGCCTCCTTAAAGCCACCTTCTTTTTCTCTCCCGAAAAACACCGGAAAACTTTCTCAAGCTCGAGTTCTTTCTCGCGATTTTTGATCTCCCTGTTCAGCCCATCTCAAGTGCTGATTTTTGGAGGGATTGCTCCTTGGTATGTGCCTCCTCCACTTGTCCAATTAGATTTGTGATTGGTAGATTGTATCTTGAGTATTTTGCTGCTATAAGTGACAGGTTGTTTGAGCTTGCATGCTTGTTCTATGCTTCGAAACTTTGTTTTGATGCTTGTGTAGTCTTCTAGCAACTTCCTTTAGTAGTTGCTCATCATCTATCAACTTAGAAATCACTTGGTTTGATGGTTGTCTAAAGATTTCAGCAAGGAAGATGAGTGCTTATCCACTGAATCAATATGACTTGATGGTGCATGAGCTAATGAAGGTTCATCATGAGGAGGAATTTTTTCTTTCCATATTTCCATGCCATGAATTTATGAGAGCTACGGGGATCCTCCAAGATTTCCAAACTATGGTTACAAATGCAGGGTTGGAACACTTTGTTGAAGGTGAACCATTCCAATATGTTAAGCTAACCATGGATTTTGTGCAGTACTTCCGGTTCACTTGGTCTACTTCTAATCCCATGGTCCATTACAAAATATATAATATACTTGTCGACCTGCCTTTTGCTGATTTCTGTGCAGCAATTAGAGTACCTCAGTGGGGACCTTGTGAGAAGATCAAGGAGAGGCCCAAGTCACTTATGTATTTATATGCTGAGATTTACCAAGGTTTTGACTTCTCAAAGGAAAGTAGTAAAATTCAGAACATTCAGCTCCCAGCTATTAGTACTTTGCCTATTTCATTACCAAGTGTGTTCTTGCTAGAAAGTTATCTTCTTTTGATCTAGCTTTTATTGCAACTGCTCTGAATAGGAATAGATCTTATAGCTTGGGTGCTCTTTTAGCTCAACGTCTCACCACCAACAGTGAGAAAGGTGGAATTTGTGGAGGTCTCATTGCTTCTAGGTTGCTGGCTTTCCATGGTTTAGAGCCTCATTATTCAGATTTTCAGTTCCCCATAGAGAGGCTTGATATTGAATCCATGATTCAACATGGTTTTGTTTCCTTGGGGGCTAATGTTAGAAGTTTACCGTATGAATTCTCTTTCTCCCAGCAAGGTCGGAGAAAGGGTAGGACTGAGAAAATAGTTTATTTGCCTACACCTTCTTTATTTAACTTTGACAACATGCAAGGATGGTCACTTATGTAGGAGGAGGTTGATACATATGTGGGGGAACTCTCCCAGCAAGAGAAGAATGTTGAAGAAGATGTCAAAGACAATTCGGTTCAGCCCTCCAACTTGGTAGAGTCTTCATACCAGCAGCTCTCATTTGATTGGGGCGCGTCTTCTTCATCGCAAGCACCTGACTATGATCATTCCTATAATGACCCGCCAACATGGGGGTACTATCCACGCTATTGAGCCCCACTTAGGCTAAAATCCTAAGCTTGGGGGGAGGTACCGACATTACACTCATATATTTATCATGTTCGGTCGGTTCTTTGTATATCCATCATTTCGCTTTATTTTTCGTTCTTATTGCTTCTTTCTCAAAAAGACCAAAAATATTTTCTTTGTTTCTCTTGGTTTCTTTCTTCGCTTTGGTTTCCCTTAAAAGAAAAATCCAAAAAGATTTTGCTTTGTTTGCTTGTTTCTAAAAAATCGAAAACACCAAAAATATTTGTTCTTCTTCTTTAGTTTTGTGATTTCTTTGCAGGGTTCAGCCGTCCTCAGTGGATTTTGGTTTCATGTTAATTATTCAAGTCACACAAGTCAAGGGAAATAATGAATATTAAGACAACTCGAGGTGTGGTAAGAGGCTGGTAACAAACTATATTTGTTTCATTTTTGTACATATACTCATCATTGCGAGCATGCCTAGCCTATTTGTGTAAGGTGTATGTCATTATGGATGCTTAGTAGTTCTTGCTTGTCTATTATTAGCTCCAGCTTGCTAATAGTTTGTAGCATGACATATGAATGTTTGCTTGCATTGTTTTATTCATGCTTAGGTATGACATTATGGTATCCTCCTATGACTGTTCATGTGAATCGACTTGGCACATGCTCACACATGCATATGACTAATAAATAGTCAGTAAGCCTCGATGATTTATTTTGCCTCAGAGTTTTTGTATCACTTTCATGCCATAATTAGTCCCGTTTTGTTGCAAGCATGATTATGACAGTTATTACTCTCTCGTTTGTCGCTCCCTCTATATTGCTAGACTTCACTTGCACTGAGTATGTTCTCCACCTGTGCTTCCAACTCCCCAAAACCAATATTGCCAGCTGTGTCCACCATACCTACCTATTAGCATCGTTTGATATTTCAGTGCATATTCAATATGCCTTGTTTCCTTCCAAAATAAAATGTTTGTCTGTTTTGAGAAAGTTAGTTAGTAAAGCTCTCACAAACTTGATGGCACACTTTATTCCTTGCGCTTAATAATCTTGAACCATTGTCACTAGTCCATGAAAGTTATATGCTTGCTTATTATATGCTGGGAGTCAGCAGAACCGTGCTGTCACGGGAACGCTTTCAACACCTTTTGGATATCCTATCCAGTTGATACTTTGCTCTTTTGTTTACGGATGTCAACCATGTGAAATAAAAGAGGAGCTTGTGAGTTCATGGAGTTTATACATTGTGTTAGAGAAATGCCAGGGCCGCTAGCCTAAGCCATGCCTAATCATGGTGGAAACTTGCAGCATCACCATAATGAGCATCTATGAAGCATCCTCAATAAAAAGCTATGCATATGGTAAATAAAAAGATTGCTGAGATGCTCGATGTATGCTTGCCTTGTCATTTTGGTTATGGGAAAGCTACTGTACCATGTGCAAGGGGTACCCCGTTGGCGGTTCTCGATGATATGCATGTATTTACAATGACAAGAACTTTCAGGTGACCAAAGTTGAGTAGCATGCGGAGCGACCCTCGTACTCAAGGGACTTGGGATTTCCAGTTTATGATCTGTCAAGCATATGATTCAGAGTGGACCTCACTTTCAACTTAACCACATGAAGATGCCTATGATAGGGGAAATAAGATCACAAAGCTAACGAGTACCTTCCTTTCATCATTTGGAAGCCTTTCAAACTTTTCAAAACCATTTTCACAATTTTGTTGAGTCACCACTTATTCTATGAGCACCTTCTTGAGAGCATACTTTTCATTCTTGTGTTTGTTCCAAAACTTGGTTAATTATGTCATGACTTTGATGCTTGTATCTCTGATATCTTTATCTCTAGTCTTCACTTGAACTTCAGAGGCGCCTTGGCATTTATATTGTTCTCTTCAAACAAAGGCAAGCGAGATACCACTCTATCATACCTTACTATGAGCATTGCAATGTTGCTTATGTTTATGTTCCATGCTACTTATTATTACTAAGTTGGTTTCTCTTCATAGCTTGCAATGACTATTGAGTAGACTTAGTTGCATACTCCTTATTATGAATTGTCTAAGCATCTACTCCTGTGCTGAGAATATATACATCATATGAAGCAAAGTGTTCGTGAAAGTTCTTTTATCGCACTTAGTTTTCAACTGAATTGCTTGAGGACAAGCAATAAGCTAAGCTTGGGGGAGTTGATACGTCCAAAACGTATCTACTTTCTCGAACACTTTGCTATTATTTCTCCTCTAAACTTGTGTGAATTGGATACAGCTAACACGGACTGACGCTGTTTTCAGCAGAATTACCTTGGTGTCTTGTTTTTGTGTAGAAAATCAACTATCAGAAAGAATCCTGGAAAATATACCAAAAATTATATTTCACCAGAAGATCCACGGAGCCAGAAGACGAGACGGAGAGGAGGCCTGGGGGGGCCCACACCCACCCCAGGCGCGGGCCCACCACTGGTCGCGCCTGGAGGGGGTGCAGCCACCCCAGGCACTGTTGGGCCACGCGGAGATAAAACAAAAAAATTCTTCTAACGTGGTGATCCCAAGATCCAGATGAGGTAGAAGGCCACGAGGTTTACCACTAGACGGGCGTTTGCGGATTACTGATGAAGCGCATCAGTTGATGCAGTGCAGTCCTTTGCGATCCGATCGTCCTAGTGTTGATCGTACATCACCTCTGCTGGTATCCACACGTGCAAGGAAGAGCACCGACGGCGAACTGCTAGGTTCGATACAATGATAGGACTGCTGTGGAGCTAGGATTTCCAAAACATGGAATGACCTAACCGAACAACAGTTAACCTTTCTCGGTTATGGTGCTCCACTATATATAGGGAGCGAACGTGGGCTCTGGTCACGCGGCCCATTCACTAAAGCCCATATAAGACTATTCACCGTGAGTCGAACTCACTAACTCAGTCCAAATCAGCATCGGGTCTAACCCAACCAGATTTCCAGTTTAGATCCAATCCGAACTTTCTCCCGCTCTTAAGTGTGTGACCCCGCAGGCTCATGGCTACTTGGACACGATTGGAGTCCGACTCACAATCGATCAGTCGGTAGCGGATCCTAGCAGAACGTGCCGACTCCCAAGTACCAAAGAGTCATGAAGACTTGCCTTTCCAATGCGACTTACGCCCGAGTCCCTTTTGCCTCACGATATACCTTGTCAGACTATAGGCGAATATTTTTCATCCCTTAAATAGTCTGACTGTCTTCTCGATCCAAGATAAGTGATTCACCCGACTAACTCTTAGTCGATCCCCTCGGTTAACAGTTAATGAGTCGTGCATGGCCATGCTTTCCGAATCATATCTCACGAGAGGGCCCAGAGAATATCTCTCTAAGTGGAGGGGCAAAATCCCATCTTGGTTATTCACATCACTCAGCTTGATTCTCAATCGACCCGAACCCTGCCCAGTTACGGATCAACGTTTGACAGAACCTAAGTCGGTGATCCTCAGCTCGGATTATGCAATAACCTCAGGTCTAAGGATTACATTGATTGAGATATACAAATGACAACTTGTTCGTTGTACCTCAATATGGGTCAATCCGACTCGCTAAACTCTTTAGCCGAATCTGTGTAAGTTGGAATGGCATCTCCATGCCCATGACAAGTGGAACCGAGTCATCAAGCCAACTTTCACATTGGTCTAAGTTGTGTGTCCAGCACAACGTCAATGACCAAGGATATTTAGTACAAACAACATGAATGTATAGTGTCACTTCCCAAAATTTTCCAAATTTTGTAATGTGAAAAATAAATAAACAAAATAAATAATTGTTGAAATTTAGGGTGAAAAGAAACTTTTTCATTCCAAATGGAAACTTAAAATCCCATCTTGAATAAAACTTGTATGAAATTTGAATCCAACTAAAATTCAAATCAAGTGAAATACACTCTTCATAAATGCATCTGGAAAATTTAAACACATGGAAAATAAATCAAAACCCTAAAACCCTAATGGAATAAATCATTTCCATGATATCCCTAAGACCATGGTTTTGATCCATATAAAAATTTGTCAACAAACATTTGCAAATGATCAAGAATGACAAATAGAAATATTATAAAACCATAGAAATTGGTTTCACTTAATTTGGAGCCATAGATAAAAATCTTTTGAATTTAATAAGATCAGGAAATTGAATTTCCAATGCTAATAAAGCACCTATCTATAAATCCATACCAAATGGTGAGCAAATAATCCTAAAGACATTTAAAAGGATAAACAAATGTTAAATAAGATTTTACAAATTGGAATCACCAAGTTTGGACCTTTAAATAAAAAGATATGGACTTTATAAGATAAAGAAGAAATAATAAATAAGGACTATTTGATAACACCTAAATAAAACTTGGCCAAGACCATAAACAAATGGAATAAACATAATCCAAGTCAAATGAAATAAATGGATAAATAATATTGAAATAAAATAATATGGCCTTAACCAAATTCTATTCCATTTGATTAAAACAATTCCCTAATAAGAATGATTAACTAAATCATGGGAAAATAGTATTTGGAATTTACCCAAGTGGATTAAAAGTTATTTATTTAAATGGAATCAAGGAAATTACCTATATAAAATTTATGGAATTAAAACTATAATTGATTTCATTGGAATAAAGACAAATACCCAATTTAAATGATTAATAAATCATAATAAAAATATTCCAAATAATTCAAAGTGAATTATTTGACACCCTATTAAATAAATAAACATACTGAAAAGGTTTTGTGAAAGAGTTGGAATTTAAATAAAGGCTTGAAAATATATTCAATCTTATTTGAATAAATGCATATGCTTATTTTAATAAGGAATAAAACATAAGTAAAATAAAATAACTATTCCTAAAATAAGTATTTAAAATACATGTTTAAACAGTATGGTAATATACTGAACTTTTGGAAAAGGATTGAATTCAAACTAAGTTCGAAATCATTTAATCAAAATCAAAACAGAAAAAGAAATCAGGAAAAAGAAAAAAGAAACAGATAAAAAAAGGAAATAGAAGCCAACCCAGCTAACCCAGCCCACTAGCCTAGTCCAGCCCACCTCTCTCTCCCACGAGAAAAACGATTCGCACCCGCAGTTTCACCCCCTTAGACGCCGACAGATGGACCCCACCTCACTCCTCTCTCTCTCACTGCCGCCAGACCCCACCTGCCCCGTCAGCATCTTCAACCCCGCGCGCGACTTGTTCTTCCTCTCTCTCCCGTTTCTGCCGATTGATTCACGAGTTAAATTCGTGTCAATGCCACAATTAATCCTCCTAGTAAACACGCCCTACTAATCGCCCATCTTCCCTCTCCATTTCCCCCCATTCATCCGCACACAACTGCCACCAGGCCACTCAGATTATGCTCGGGAACGTCCAATGCTCCGGCGAGCAATCTCTTCAATTCCGGCCAAGCCTGCCCTCCCCTCGACCACACTAGCGTGTTCCCCATCACCTCCTCCACCTCTCAGCATATTTAGTTCGCCCGCGCGCGTTTCACATCGTCGGCAACGACCAAGACCGAGCACCACCGATGACCGCATCCACTCCGGCGACGTTTCCCCATAAGCCCCATCCTCCCCTCTCTCTCCCGATGATGCTCCCATGCTCGCGACTCTCTTACGCAACTAATGGCGCCTTCGGTTTGTCCTAGCACACCTTACATCGTCGCCTCCGTCGTCGAGCAGACGAACCCGACGCCGCCGCTAGCTCCGGTGAGCAATCCACGTCGAACCAGAGCGCCCCTTCACCAACCAAGGATACGATGAGCTTCAGCACATCGCGGCAAACCCAGTAAGCCTCACCATCCTCTTCCTCGCTTCCTACATCGCCGGCGACACCACTGACAGATCGCTCCACCGCCAGCCACCGTCGCTCGCGCCGCCAGTTCCTGACCAGTTCCTTTGCACTGTTAGATGCAGATCCATTGGCTAGGATAGAGTCATCTATCGAAGAGGTATGAGAGCATCTGCGCCGTGCGATTTGCATTAGATCCAGCGGCCCATGTTAGCCGATCCGCGCGAACCATTTTCGGCCAATCAAAACATTCCACGTGGCCCAGACTGTTTTATAAAAACCAGAAAATGTTCTATTAGTTATTCAAACTTGCAAAATTCATAACTTTCAAACCACACTTCCAATTTTGCAAACTTTATATCAATGGAATCAGCAAGTCAATTACTTTCCAACCATGCACTTTGTTTAGTAAATTGCTTCTATCAAATTGGTTGTTTTTGCAGAAACTTGTGTAGGCATAATTTGAATATAAAATTCATTCTAATTTTTTTTAAATCTTTGGCAAATGATTGTTTTGAACCTACTGACCATAGAAACCAACTTATGGATTTAAAAATGTATTTTGTGAATCCAAAGAACAAATCTTTGAATAAGAGCATTTCTAGTCAAATAAAAATATTGTTTATATGTTAAAAATACTTTTTGGAGACAAATCTTTGGGGAATGTTTTGAATTAAACTCTCTGACCCTAAACACAAATTTTTATGAATTAAAAATATATTTGGTGAACCCTATAAAATTTATTCCTTTACTAAAGGCATTTTCAACAACATAAAATATTGATTTGGTGTAAAAATGGTTTATAAGTAAAACCTTTTGCAAATGGTGTTAATATTAAACACTTGACCATAAAACACTAACATTTGTGTTTAAAGTGTATTTATCAAACACTAGAAATATTACTTGGATTGAACCATTTCTAGCAAAACAAAAATGACCTAAAATAGTCATTTACACTAACTTGATATCAAATGATTTTACCACATTTAAAAATGGCCTTGCCACTTTTGTAAATGACCAATAAATGTTTTCAAATGTTTATAACCTATTATAAACCACTTTTTCAAATAAAACAACTTTTGGCATGTTTGCATGCATTGCTTTGGTTCTATTATTTTATGTGATGTTTGCTTGAATGGTAGGTTAAATATTGCTTGCTTGATTGAATTGTAGTGGAATTTGAAGAGTGTGAATATTGCAAGATCAAGGAGTGAACTTATAATTCTCTACCAAAAAGGCAAGTGATGCTCCATACTTTTGTCCCATTATTTTCACTATGCATTAGTGATATTTCTAAGTAGGACTTGCATGGAATTTTTGCTAAGTATAAGCCATGGGAAATCCTAGTAGATGAAACCTTAGTAGAAATTTCCTAAGTTAAGATTCCTACTACTATCAAGCTTAGCTTAGCTAGTAGAAAACAAGGGTGGATTATATTCATGCTATGGAATATTTCTAAGTCAAGGACTTGTGTTTTGTTTAAAACAACTAAGTGAATGAAACACCTAGATGGAATGGAAGGAATGGTTTGTGTTGAGTGGCTATACAAGGCCCATTTCTATGGTTTACCTTGTGTATCTCACTTGTGGATGGCTACCCAGGAACAAAGAGATTTGAGATGTCAAATGTTGAGAAGCTTCAAGTGCAGCCACTTGGCATTATGGGCTCTGCCTGGATGATATAGGTTGCAAGAACTTAGCCAAATGTACAGTTGGTGGTAGGGGATGATAGGTTGGAACGCGACCATTCTGGTCTAAGGGAAGGCTTCTGAAAGATCTTGTCTTGGTGAAACCAAGTCTTGTGGGGAAAGTGCACCACCTCTACAGAGTGTAAAATCTAAGTACTTAGCCATGTCCCTGGTAAAGGACAATTTGAGCATCAAGACATGGAAGCTATCAAGAATCTCCTCATCCCCATTTCTAAGTAAAAACTTGTGGTTGAACAAGGGTTGAAGGATCACCAATTTCTATTGGGAGATGCCTTGGGTGCATTTTGACAAGCAAAAGCTTAGTGTTTTCAAATGATAAGGAAAATCTATTTTGAGCAAAGCAAGCCTAAGCTCCACTTATCCAAATGCATATAGATGATAGACTCCACTATACTACCATAGTATCACTTGCCAATACAATTCAAATGTATTGACCCTTGTGGCTGTAACTTATTATGTTGCAGGTTTGTTTGATGTTAGTGAAGTGTGTTGATTAGGATTACAAGTCTACAACCAACATGTTTGCCTGTGGCACTTTGAAGATGAAGGACTCCATGCTATAGTTATTTCTGCTGCATTGTAATGATATGGCCATATGAGCTATGTAAGATGTAATAAATTATTTTATTCCTGGTTATAAAGTTGTATTATGACCTTTGTTCTTGATATTACATCTTAAGTGTGGATGCTAGCTATTGATATAAGGACTAGCATTGTAAATACAGGGATCCCTACCTTATTAAAGGTTGGGACCTCTATCGATGGTATCAGAGCACTGTGTTGCCTGTAGGATTGTAACCCTAGGATTGGACAAAACCCTTAGAAAAATAGGAGTTGAATTTGTTCCAAAACTTATTTACAAACAATCTTGTAAACTCTTTCCTCAACCATTTTGGTTTTGATTCTACATATCTTCTATTTCAACTTGATGGATAAAGCCTCCACCATGAGCAAAGACTTCAACATGAGCAAAGGACTTCACCAACTCAAATGACTTCAACTTTATTTTCACCAAGGACTTCAACCTGGATATCACTAAGGATTATAAGTGAGACAAGAAATATTACTCAAGACTTGAAGATTAAGGAAACACAACTTAGAAGAATCATCATCATCTTTGGAGTTTGAAAACAAGACGCAGGAACGTTTCCCAAGGAAACCATGATCTCATTCAAGAAGAAACAACAAAGAAGGATGGAATGATCTCAAGTGAACCATATAGTTGGGCCACCATATTTACATTAAATCAAACACACCAACTTATGTGGTGTAGCAAAAATATTTTGTTGCTTAAAAATGTGCTTGGAACTTTGTTGTTTGATTGGAATGTTTGTTTGTGTATGTTTGCACATTGCTTGTGTAAATTGTGATGTGTGTGATTAGAATTATTTCCTTAGAAATCTTTTGCCTATTCTAATCCCAATCCAACCAAAATAGATGACTACTCCAAGAAACTCCAACATCCAGAATGGTGACAACAACAACAACAACCAAGACATTCACATGAGTGAACTCATAGTAACCCAAACCCAGTTGAACCAAGTGACAACTCAATTTTGGGCCAACAACAATGATTTAGACCCAACCATGCAAAGGTTTTTGGAAACCCAAACCCAATTGTTGCATAGGATGACAAGTCAAATGATTAACATGGGAGACAACCCTTCCCAAGGAGTTTATGACAACAAGGATGTCAATGATGATATTCTAGAAGGAACCCAAGCTTGCAATGTTTGTGGAGACATGGATCACACTTCCAAAGAGCATGAAGATCAATGCCCAACTGTGAAGAGAAACATCCAACTAATCAATGCCCCACATCTCAAGCTACATGCTTCCTATGTGAAGGAAATAATCATGTCCCAATACAATGCCCCATCTATTCCATAGTTCAACAAAGGAAACAAGGTGGAGTACATCAACAGATTGTAAACCCCCATGAGGGAACAACTTCTACCAAGAAGGATGTAGAGGCCTCAACCTAATAAGGTAGATTCCTCCTGTGTTTACAATGCTAGTCCCTGGATCAATAGCTAGCATCCACAGTTAAGATGTAATATCCAGAAACAAAGGTCATAATATTACTTTATAACCAGGAATAACATAATTTTATTACATCAAACATAGCTCATTTGGCTATTACATTACATTTCAGCGGAATAACAATAATCATGGGGTCCTTCATCTTCAAAGTGCCACAGGCAGATGTTGGTTGTAGACTTTGTAATCCTAACAATCAATCTTCACTAAAATCAATCAAACCTGCAACATACAAGTTACAGCCACAAAGGTCAATACATTTGAATTGTATTGGCAAGTGATACTATGGTAGTATAGTGGAATCTATCATCTATATGCATTTGGCTAAGTGGAGTTGGGGCTTGCATTGCTCAAAATAGATTTTTCTTATCATTTTGAAAATACTAAGTTTTTGCTTGACAAAATCATTTTCTCAATCAAAGATTTCAAGATCCTTGTACCAAGCCATCTCTCCATCAATGATTGAAGAATTCAAACAACCCTTGTTCAAACCACAAGATTTTAACTTAGAAATTTGAATGATGAGATTCTTGATTGCTTCCATGTCTTGATGCTCAAATTGTCCTTTACCAGGGACATGGCTAAGTACTTAGATTTTACACTCTGCAGAGGTGGTGCACTTTCCCCACAAGACTTGGTTTCCCAAGACAAGATCTTTCAGAAGCTTTCCCTTAGACCAAAATGGACGCGCTCCAACCTATCAAACACTACCACCAACTGTCCATATAGCTAAGTTCTTGCAACCTATATGATCATGGAAGAGCCCATATTGCCAAGTGGTTGCACTTGAAGCTTCTCAACATTTGACATCTCAAATCTCTTTGTTTCCTGGGTGGCCATCCACAAGTGAGATACACAAGGTCAACCATAGACATGGGCCTTGTGAACCACTCAACCATTCTCCACCAAGCAAGCCCATTCCACCCAGGTGATTCATTAACTTAGTTGTTTTATTAAACAAAATCACAAGTCCTTTAGACTTAGAATATTTTCCCATAGTGTGAATATGTATTCCACCCATGTTTTCTATTAGCTAGGCTAAGCTTGATAGTAGTAGGAATCTTAACTTAGGAAAACCTACTAAGGATTCATCTACTAGGTTTTCTTATAGCAAGGTCTATACTTAGCAAAAATCCATGCAAGTTTTACTTTAGCAAAATCACTAATGCATAGTGAAAGTAATAGGATAGAAAGTATGAAGCATCACTTGCCTTTTTGGTAGGGAATGGTAGTTTCACTCCTTGATCTTGCTAGTCTCACACTTCACTACAAGTCAATCAAGCAAACACCAATTCAATTTCCAAAACAATGATCACTCAAACAAATTCACACACAAAAAATAATGGAAACCCATTCATGCATGGGAGCATGCACAGGATAGTTTTATTTTGTAAAGAGGGTCTCTATGGGGTTTCTAAACTTTGTGAGATCCAAATTGGTCATTTACCAAAGTGGCAAAGTCATTAGCTAGAGGGTTTTGCCCAAAAACTATTTTAAAATCCATTCAACATTTTATGTGGTGAAAATGTTTTTTATTAAGGCAAAAACTCTTAAGTTGTTCACCAAATGAGTTGCTAATTTGCAAAACTTGGTGTTTTGGTTCAGTGGGTTTGATCAAACCAATTTGCCAAAGTTTTAACTAAATATCATTTTCATAACAAAATTCATTCTTTTTATTTGGCTAGAAAATGACTAAGTCAAGCAATCCAACCTAAATTTTACAAAAATCATTTTTAACACCAAGGGTTGGTTCCTAGGGTCAGTAAGGTCAGATCAAACCATTTTGCAAAGGTTTTAATCCAAAAATCAATTTTAACCAATTTTTATACTCTAAACAAGCTCACAAAAGTTTCTGCAAAATCAAGCAAACTAACATATACTATTTTCTAAACTAAGGCTACAGTTGGCTAGGGCTTGTTCTCCTGAATCCATTGATATAAAATTTGTAATTTTTGGACGTGTGGTTTGAAAGTTACAAGGGTTTGAAGTTTGCAATTAAATCAGATTCTAATCTGTTTTTAGTTTTAAACCTGGCCACGCGTCATGTTCTTATTCGCCCATACCGTTTCGCGCTGGATCGAGCTCCACAGCCGTAGGATCTAAATGAAATCTGGAGGCTCAGATCGCGTACCGCTTCGGGGTTGAGTGGATCTATCCTAGCGCTTCGATACAGATCTAACGGCTGCTATTGTCCTGGCCAAGAACTGGCGGCGGAGCGGTGGCTACCGGCGGCGGAACTGTCGGTCGACGACGGAGGCGGCACTACAGGGGGTAAGTGAGAACGAGGAGTAGCTCACCGGGCTCAGGGGGTCACGGCGAAGCTCGTCGTACTCGCGGTTGGTCAAGGGGCGCTCGGGCACGGTTGCGATTGCTCGCCGGAGTGGAGGACGGCGTCGGTGTGTCGGGTGGTCGTCGTGGACGTCGCTGTGAACCACCCCAAGGCAAGACGAGAACACGGTTAGATTCATTGAGTCAAGGCAGAGTCGTGTGCTTGAACTAGAAGACGTGGGGCGGTCGGAATTAACCTGTGGGCGTCGTCGGAGTAGAGGCAGACACGGCGGTGCTTGAAGCTTGACGAAGGCGACGTTCAGGGACGCCCGCGGATGAATGGAGGGTATGGGGAGAAGCGTCTGAGAGTGGAGGAGGTGTGTGCCAGGTCGAGGAGGCTCGGGGTGTTGCGGTGTTGGCCGGAATTGGAGATAGAAGCTCGTCGGAGCAGTGGCGGTGCAGGAGTGATTGGTGACAGCCTAGGGGCAGAGAGAGGGAGTGGTCTGGGGGAAATGACAGAGGAGAGGGAGGCTTTTATGGGAGCGTGGTCGCTGCGAGTTAAGGTGGCCGTGTTAAAGCGAATTGATGCCGCGAAGTTACAGCAGGAAACGGCGACGAGGAGGGGAGGAACTGGTCGCGCGGGTGGGGAAGGAGAACAGTGGGAAGGGGGTCCAGTGGTCAGCGGGAATAGAAGAGAGGAGGAGGTCCACCTGCCAGTGAGGGTGTGGGTTAGGTTTGCGGTGGAGAAAAACGGTTCGGGGGAGGAACAGGTGGGTTGTTGGGCTGTTTGGGCTGGGCCTTGTTGGGTTGTCCTTTTCCATATTTTTTTTCTGCCTGTTTGTTTTATTCTTTTCTATTTCTATTTTCTGATTTGAATTTCATCCAACTATTCAAGCATTCAAATAATTCAAACAATTGTAATGAGTTTTTGGTTCTGTTTATCAGTAACCAATCTCAAAATAAAATAATATTTTTATTTATTTTTAGGATCTATTTAATAATTAAATAAAATAGACCATAGTTATTTAATCAAATTGAGTTTGATTTTAATAAAATCTCCATTTGAAATCCAAATATTTTCAAAACCAAATCAGTAGGTTTTAGTTGAAAATATAAGATACTTTAAATACTTGTTTAAAATAAAATAACATTTTATTTAGGTCCATTATCAATTAAATAAAATGGGCCTTAGTTATTAATTCAAATAGGATTTGTTTTATTTAAATTTTTATTTTGAAACCTAAAATAAAGCCATAACACTTTAGTAGGTTTTATTTGTGAATATAAAATATTTGGAAAAGTTATTTTAAATAATTAGATAAGTTTTAGTGTTTATTTAAAATGGGAAAAAGTCTTTACTTAAATAAAATTGGGTGTTAAATCCTTATTAATTTATTTAAATAAACTCTAGTTAATTTAAATAATAAAATGTTTTAATTCCAAAGCTTGGCTAAGGTTTCATTTGGCTTTATAAAATAATCTTTTATTTTTAAATCCTCCTTTTCTTTTGAAAACCAAAACCTTTTATTAAAAGATCCAAAATAGTAATTTTTAAATATTTTTATTTTCCTTTAATAAAAGTTTATCTTTTTAAATCTCTTTAGGATTTATTTGATTCAAATGGGTTTGAAGTTCCAATTGAATCCAAAAGTTTCTTCTGGCTCTAAAAATCAAACAAAGTTTTATTTTATTCATTTATTTTCACATTACAAGATTTGGAAAATCTTGGGATGTGACAAGAATCTCATAAATATATGGCAAAAAATAAAAGACTAGAATTGTTCAGCTTAAGTATATAGATGATATACATGTTATGGATATATTCTTTGCTTATTAAACAATGTGGTTCTTAAGTATTTTATACTGAATTTGTTGGTGTGAATCGTCATACTAAACAACACAATTCATGAACTACAATGGCCTAAGTAACTAGCAAAATAATATGTGATGATGTTCATCGAGAACAAATAAAGGGTTATTGTGCTGCTTGTTAAACATCAAAGCTTTCCTTCAAGATTTGTTTTATCAGGTATTATGAGAACAAAAGGGTTGTTCAAATGATTGCCATAATCCATAAAAGATGGATGATTCACAAATCTCGTTGGAGAAATCACATCCATAAAACTAATGCTAAAAATGTCGAAAGACAAATTGTTTGAAAGATCACTTAGGAAGTGACATCGCCGTTTAAATTATATTGGAAAGAAAACATGAAGAAACTCCATGTGGATGGAATTTTGGAGTTTTTTTATTTTTGATCAAATGACGCTTGTGAAACTTTCCTAGAGATAATTAAAACTTCATTCATAGGCAAAAGGGAACGAATGACTAGCTTATTGGAACTTGTACATATTGTTGTATGAAGTCCATTATGTGTAGTCAAGAGCGATGGATTTCAACTTCATATGCTTTCTCCAAAAATTTGAGTGAATATATGAATATTTAGTTAATAAGGATGAAGTATGAAACATTTGAAAAGTTCAAAGATTTTCAAGATGAAGTTCAAAATCATTGTAACAAGAATATAAAGAGTTTATGATAAGATCATAAAGGAAGATATTTGAGTTACGAGTTTAGCATAATACCTAAGATTTAAGGAATCGTTCCGTGGATTTGCATTTTCCGAAACACCATAAGAGTATGGAGCGTTCGAGATATGTAATTAAACCTTGTTTGACATGGTAAGATCAAAGGTGTAGTTCATAAAACTGTCATTATATTTTAAAGATTAAAAGCTTTAGAGACTACCGTTTTTCCACCGAAAAGAGCTCCATCATAATCCGTTGAATTGACACCATATAAAGTTATGGTTTGGGATAAAACCCAAGTTGTCCTTTCTTAAACATTGGTATGCTATGCATAAGAAAGATGTGTGCAACCAAAGTCGGATGAACTTGTCTTTGTATGTTATTTTCGAATAACTGTTAAGAATTCCTCCATAACATCGGAGACAAAAGTGTTTGTCGCTTTGAACGTCAAGTTTCTTTGAGAAGGAATTTTTTGTGAAAAGTTAAGCGGGAGGACAATAAGAACTTTGATAAGGTTAAAAGAACCTTAGCTATTTGTGCAAAGTTGCGCAGCGCCGAAAAGTGTTCTGGAGGCAGCAACAATGCTCATGGCTCACGTGTCTCTAAGGTTGTGATCACGGAGATCTAAGTTCCTATTGAAACAAATAGATCGGGTAAACAATCAAATACCAAGATTTGAGAGTTAAATCATTATTTGACAATAATGATTCGACTACATGCAAAGAAGCGATGATGGGCCCTGCCTCCGTCAAATGGCTTGAAGCCATAAAATCCGTGATAGTTCCATATACGAGAGATCAAGCTTTGAAAGACCCTCTGGAAAGGTACAAGACCTTACAGTCATGTTTGGATCTATAAAGAAATAGACATGGATGTTTCACATCTATGAAATTATCTACATATCGGGAAAGAGTTCACGACAATGTTCAAAGAGTTGACTATGACAAGATTTGATCTTTCATAGCGATATTTAGTCTAGACGGATTAATGTAGCAACCACTACATATAATTTTGTTATGTGGTAGTTGAATAAGCAAAACAAGTTCTTCTAATAGATCTGTTAGCTAGGACATGTGCATAACACGGTCCATAGGGTTTTGTTAATTCAAAGGATGCTAAAAGCATATGCAAACTTCAATTATTGAAGTAAGCATTGCGGAGTTGGAATCTTCACTATGATGAAACTGTTAAAGGAGTTTAAATTCGTCGGAAACGGTGAAGATGCTTGCATTTGCAAGAAATTAAGTGGGAGCGCTAAGACATGTTTCTAATACATTATGTGGAAGACATATTTTTGATTGGAAATGAAATATCTTTTATTAACACATATTAAGAATTTCATCCCGATGAAAGACTTAGGCAAAACCCAAATATTTGGCATCAATAGACGCTAATATGGTTGTGCCAAAAGTACATAGATGATATATTGAATGAATTCAATATAGAAACTACAAGAAAGGTTCTTGTCATATAGAAAGGATTGAATGAGTTCAATATTGATGGTATATTCAAGTGTATTGACACTTGGTAAGTGAAACAAAGATTCAAGTACAGATTGGTACTTGATGCATGAAATCACAAAGAGTATTTTATCAATCATGCTATGATGTGTACAAATCCAGATATGTCCTATGCTCTAAATGTTATGAGCATATACCAGAATGATTCATAAGATGATTATTGGACGATAGTAAAGATATTCTTATGATCTTCTAAAAGAACTAAGAATATATTATTTTGTAGAAGTGACAAATAGATGGTTAGTTCATTGTAAATGAATTACATTGATACTAGTTTTGTCACGAAGTACAAATTAAGTTTATCTCAATATAAACTAAGGGTGGAACAATATGATGGAAAGTAAGTTCCATAATGGATTTGGATGAGTTCCAAAGTTAAGACATTGTGACATATACTACAACAAAAGGCTAAGTATATGAATGTTGTTATAGCAGCAAAAGAGGGCATTTGTGTCAAGTAGTTTGTTGTCAAACTATGTGTATTTCACAAAGGGATAATACTATGAAGATATATTGTACGACAATATTATCAAAATGTTTTAACCCCAAAGAACTAAAGGTCACACCAAAGGACAAAATTTGTACAAAGCCATCTCATTAAAGAATGAGTGATGCGTAGAGACGCAAAGACATGCAATTACACACGGACCTGGAAGTGTCAGATCCGGAGATCAGTTGACCACTAGCAATCATGTACATACGACACCAGAAAGCCATAGGTGTTGAATACACAAAGGTTTGAAACTAGATTATTGACTCTAGTGCAAGTGGGAGACTGTTGGAGATATGCCCAAGAGGCAATAATAAAGTGCTTATTATCATTGTAGAGGAAGTGTCCCAACCTTTAAACAATATAAGGTGGAGTCCCCTGTGTTTACAATGCGAGTCCCTGGATCAATAACTAGCATCCACAGTTAAGATGTAATATCAAGAAACAAAGGTCATAATATAACTTTATAACCAGGAATAACATAATTTTATTACATCATACATATCTCATTTGGCTATTACATTACATTGCAGCGGAATAACTATAGTCATGGGTCCTTCATCTTCAAAGTGCCACAGGCAGATATTGGTTGTAGACTTTGTAATCCTAATCAATCAATCTTCACTAAAATCAATCAAACCTGCAACATACAAGTTACAGCCACAAGGGTCAATACATTTGAATTGTATTGGCAAGTGATACTATGGTAGTATGGTGGAGTCTATCATCTATATGCATTTGGCTAAGTGGAGTTGAGGCTTGCAATGCTCAAAATAGATTTTTCTTATCATTTGAAAATACTAAGTTTTTGTTTTAACAAAATCTTTTCCAAGGCATCTCTCAATCAAAGATTGAAGATTTCAAATAACCCTTGTTCAAACCACAAGTTCTTAACTTAGAAATTTGAATGATGAGATTCTTGATTGCTTCCATGTCTAGATGGTCAAATTGTCCTTTACCAGGGACATGGCTAAGTACTTAGATTTTACACTCTGCAGAGGTGGTGCACTTTCCCCACAAGACTTGGTTTCCCAAGACAAGATCTTTCAGAAGCCTTCCCTTAGACCAAAATGGATGCGCTCCAACCTATCAAACACTACCACCCACTGTCCATATGGCTAAGTTCTTGCAACCTATATGATCATGGCAGAGCCCATATTGCCAAGTGGTTGCACTTGAAGCTTATCAACATTTGACATCTCAAATCTCTTTGTTCCTGGGTGGCCATCCACAAGTGAGATACACAAGGTAAACCATAGACATGGGCCTTGTGAACCACTCAACCAAAATCCACCAAGAAAGTCCCATTCCACCCAGGTGATTCATTAACTTAGTTGTTTTATTAAACAAAACACAAGTCCTCAGACTTAGAATATTTTTCCATAGTGTGAATATATATATTCCTCCCATGTTTTCTATTAGCTAGGCTAAGCTTGATAGTAGTAGGAATCTTAACTTAGGAAAATCCTACTAAGGATTCATCTACTAGGTTTTCCTATAGTAAGGTTTATACTTAGCAAAATCCATGCAAGTTTTACTTAGAGAAAATCACTAATGCATAGTGAAAGTAATGGGACAAAAAGTATGAAGCATCACTTGCCTTTTTGGTAGAGCTTGGGTTCTCTCCTTTTCCTTGCAACAATCACACTCTTAAAGACACTACAATCCAATCAAACAAGGCACAAACTCAATCTACCAATCAAGCAAAACATCACATAAAATGACAAAGTCAAGGTAATGCATGCAAACATGCCAAGTTTTGTTTTGTTTGAAAAAGTGGTTCCTAATGGGTCATAAACATTTGAAAGCACCTAATGGTCATTTTATAAAGTGGCAAAGTCATTTGCAAAAAGGTTTCACTTTAAAAACCATTTTCAAAACAAAGTATCATTTTATGTGGTGTAGATATATTTTTACTAAGGCATTAATCTCTAAGGTTCACCAAATTCATTTTCAACTCATAAAACTTGGTGTTTGGGGTCAGAGAGTTTAAAACAAAACATTTCCCAAAAGTTTTCTTCCAAAACTATTTTTAAAAAATAAACCACATTTCTATTTGACTAGAAATGGTTTTAAATCAAAGAATCATTATTTTATTTCACCAAAATCATTTTTGAATCCACAAAGTGTTTCCTAATGTTAGTAGGTTAAAATCACACCATTTTCCAAAGATTTTATCCGCAAAATCATTTTTGAACAATTTCTACACCCTTAACAAGCATACAAATGTTTCTGCAAATTCAAACATTTTAACAGAAGATTTTTGCTAAACAAAAGGCATGGTTGGCTAGGGCTTGTATTTCTGATTCCATTGATATAAAATTTGTAATTTTTGGACATGTGGTTTGAAAGTTACAGGGTTTTCAAAACTGCATCTAATTCTGATTCAAATTTTGTTTTTTAAACAGAAACTGCCCACGCGTCATGCCACGATTGGTTGGTACCGCTTCGTGCGGATCGATCGAGGTGGAGCGTTAGATCAAGTGGGATCGCACGACACAGATCGCATACCCCTTTGGTTTTAAGTGGTTCTATCTAAGCCTCAGGATCAAGATCCAACGGTCCTAGTCTAATGACCTAGAACTGGTGGCGCTGGACTCTGACGCGCGGCGGCGGCGGCTTGGCAGTGGCATCGCCGGCGTTGCAGGAAGCGAGAAGGAGGGAGAGGGTGCTCACCTGGTTCGATGAATGATGCTGATGCTCAACGTGCTCTCGGGGAAGCAGGGGGCGTACGAGGGTGGCGTTAATTTCTCGCCGGAGTTGCTGTCTAGCATGGGTACGCACGGGCGTCGTTGGAGGCGAGGCTGTGGTCCTCGAGGAGACAAACGGAAAGCACTGTAAGACGCGCAAAGTTACAGCGGTGATGCGAGCGTGAAGGAGGAGGAGAGGCGCGGTCGGAATCTACCTGTGGGGCTCGTCGGAGTTGGAGCGGACGGCGGCGTCGTTCAGTTGAAGACGAGGTCGATGCTGTGGAGCACGCGCGGTTGTGGGGTTGGTGCTAGGAGATGAAGGAGACGATGGGGATCACACCCGTGTGCTCTGGGGGAAGTGGGGCGATTCGTGCTCGCCGGAATCGGTCGAGAAGCTCGTCGGAGTCGGCGAGACGTTGAGCTTGATTTCGAGGTGCTCAGTGGCTCATTAGCGGTGGTTGTTGAGGGGAAATGAGAAGGAGTCAGAGGGTATTAAGAGGGTCTTGATGGTTTTGGTGATTAAGATCGCATTAGAGCGAATTTAAGCCGAGAATCAATCTCTGGCAACGGGCGCGCGAGCTTGATGACGACGTGGTGGCTAGGTGGGTCCTGGCTGTCTGTGAGAGAGAGTGCGTGAGTGTGGGGTCCAGTTGTCATTGTCTGCGTGGGTCAGTAAGTTGGTGCCGAACGTTTTCTTCGGGAGGGAGGGAAACTGGGCTGGTTGGGCCTTAGTGGGCTGCTGGGTTGGGTCAGTCTGTTCTCACATTTTTTTCCTGTCTGAATCATTTTCTTTTTCCAAATCTATTTTCTATTTTGAAAATCAATTCACAAATCAAACAACAAATCAAACATTCAAAATAATTCAAACACTTCCAAACTTGTAATGAGTTTTTGGTTCTGTTTATCAACATAAACTAAATCCCAAATTAAAATAATATTTTTATTCTTTTTAGGTTCCATTCATCAATTAAATAAAATGGACCTTTAGTTATTTAATCAAATAGGGTTTGATTTATTTAATAAAATCTCCATTTGAAATCCAAATACTTCCAAAACCAAATCAGTAGGTTTTATTTAAAAATAGAAGATATTTTGGGAAAACTTGTTTAAAATGAAATAACATTTTATTTTAGGATCCATTAATAGTTAAATAAAATGGGCCTTAGTTATTAAATCAAATAGGTTTTGTTTTATTTAAAACATTATTTTGCAATCTAAAATAAAGCCAAAACACTTCAGTAGGTTTTATTTGAGAATATAAAATACTTGGAAAACTTATTTAAAATAAAATAAAATAAATAAGTTTTGGTGTTTATTTAAAATGAGAAAAAGCCTTTATTTTTAATAAAACTGGATATTAATAAATCCTCATTATTTTGTTTAAATAAACCTTTATTATTTTTAATCAAAACAAAAAGTTTTACTTCCAAAAGTTTGGCCAAGGTTTAATTTGGCTTTATAAATTAATATTTATTTATAAATCTATCTTTTCTTTTGAAAACCAAATCTTTTTTATTAATAGATTCAAAATAGTAATTTTAAATATTCACAATATTTTCTTTATTAATTGTTTAACTTTTTAAATCCCTTTAGGATTTGTTTGATTCAAAAGGGTTTGAAGGTTTCCAATTGGGATCAAAAGTTTCTTCTTACCCTGAAAATCAACAAAGTTTTATTTTATTCATTTATTTTTCACATTACAAGATTTGGAAAATCTTGGGATGTGACAGGCTACCACCCTTAAAATAAATCTCGTCCCGAGATTTGGGGAGGATAGGGGTTACAAGTTGGCTCAAAAGCATCTAGGGTACTACCACCCTTAAAAAAATTTCTAACTAAATTACATATTGGTCTGCTTGGGATCCTGGGGAACTTCTCTGGGCAACCTTCTGCATAGTGTCCTTTGTTTCCACACTTGACTCATGGGCCAAGGTTGAGATCCTTCATAGACTTGTTTAACTTGTTCTTCATCTTTTCTGGACAATTGTTTACATAGTGGCCTAGTTCCTTGCATTTGAAACACATCACTTGGCTGATATCTTTCTTTTCCTTTGGTATCATTGCCTCTTGTTTGTTTCCTTGGTTCTTCTTCTTTTCTGGGCATTCATTGGCATAGTGTCCCATCTCTTTGCAATTGTAACATTGCACTTGAATAATATCCTCCTTGTTAGGGTTGGGGCATTTCTTCTTCTTCTTCTTTTTGGGTCTCTCCAAAGCTAGGAGTTCTTCTAGTTCATGTTCTTCATAGGTGGGAGATCTTTCTCTCTTCTTGGGGCATTGATCTTCATGCTTCTTGGATGCATGATCTTTGTCTCTAAAAATATTGCTATCTTGGGTTCCTTCTAGATTAGCATCTTTGTCATCCTTGTTGTCATTAGCTCTTTGGGAAAAGTTTTCTTCCATGTTGATCATTTGAGTAACCAATCCTTGCAACAATTGGGATTGAAGTTTCAAAATCCTTTGTATAGCTGGGCCTAGTCCATTGTTGTTGGCTAAAAGCTGAGTTGTCTCTTGGCTCAATTGGTTTTGGGTTGCTATAAGTTCTCTCATGTTGTCCTCTTGGTTGGTGTTGGTGTCATCAACCTTGATATTGGAGTCTCTTGGAGTAGTCATCTGTTTGGGTTTGAAGGGAGATTAGAATAGGCAAGATATTTCTTAAGGAAATATTTCTAATCACACACATCACAATTCACACAAACAAAGTGCATGCAATCACAAGTCAAACATTTCACTCAAACAACAAAGTTCAAGCACATACTTAGGCAACAAAAATATTTTTGTTACACCACATAAGTTGGTGTGTTTTGACTTATCTAAAATATGGTGGTCCATCTATATGGTTCACTTGTGATCTTTCCTTCCTTCATGATTCTTATTGTATGAGATCATGGTTTCCTTGAGATAAACTCTTGGTTACAAAACTTCAAATGATGTAGGTTCCTTCTAACTTTTGCATTCCCTCAGTCTCTAAATCTTGAGCAAGATTTCCTTGTCTCACTTGTAGTCCTTAGTGATATCCAAGTTGGAAGTCCTTGGTGAGCATGCTGAAGATGTTGAAGTCATTAGAGTTGAAGAAGTTGAAGTCATTAGAGTTGAAGAAGTTGAAGTCATTAGAGTTGAAGAAGTTGAAGAAGTCCTTTGCACATGGTGTAGTCTTTGGCCATGGGGTAGGTTTTCCATCAAGTTGAAGTAGAAGAGATGTAGGATGGAAATAAAAATGGTTGAGGAAAGAGTTTACAAGATTTTTTGTAAATAAGTTTTTGGGAACAAATATAACTCCTATTTTTCTAAGGGTTTTTGTCCAATCCTAGGTTTACAAATCCTACAGGCAACACAATGCTCTGATACCATCTGTAGAGGGAGTGTCCCAACCTTTAAACAATATAAGGTGGAGTCCCCTGTGTTTACAATGCTAGTCCCTGGATCAATAGCTAGCATCCAGAGTTAAGATGTAATATCAAGAAACAAAGGTCATAATATAGCTTTATAACCAGGAATAACATAATTTTATTACATCATACATAGCTCATTTGGCTATTACATTACATTGCAGCGGAATAACTATAGTCATGGGTCTTTCATCTTCAAAGTGCCACAGGCAGATGTTGGTTGTAGACTTTGTAATCCTAATCAATCAATCTTCACTAAAATCAATCAAACCTGCAACATACAAGTTACAGCCACAAGGGTCAATACATTTGAATTGTATTGGAAAGTGATACTATGGTAGTATGGTGGAGTCTATCATCTATATGCATTTGGCTAAGTGGAGTTGAGGCTTGCATTGCTCAAAATAGATTTTTCTTATCATTTGAAAATACTAAGTTTTTGTTTTGACAAAATCTTTTCCAAGGCATCTCTCAATCAAAGATTGAAGATTTCAAATAACCCTTGTTCAAACCACAAGTTTTTAACTTAGAAATTTGAATGATGAGATTCTTGATTGCTTCCATGTCTTGATGCTCAAATTGTCCTTTACCAGGGACATGGCTAAGTACCTAGATTTTACACTCTGCAGAGGTGGTGCACTTTCCACACAAGACTTGGTTTCCCAAGACAAGATCTTTCAGAAGCCTTCCCTTAGACCAAAATGGACGCGCTCCAACCTATCAAACACTACCACCCACTGTCCATATGGCTAAGTTCTTGCAACCTATATGATCATGGCAGAGCCCATATTGCCAAGTGGTTGCACTTGAAGCTTATCAACATTTGACATCTCAAATCTCTTTGTTCCTGGGTGGCCATCCACAAGTGAGATACACAAGGTAAACCATAGACATGGGCCTTGTGAAC
Organism: Avena atlantica; assembly: GCA_910589765.1. Lineage (NCBI taxonomy): Eukaryota > Viridiplantae > Streptophyta > Magnoliopsida > Poales > Poaceae > Avena > Avena atlantica. The sequence continues at coordinate 441,473,696 of OU342735.1, read as the reverse complement.
CACTCAACCAAAATCCACCAAGCAAGTCCCATTCCACCCAGGTGATTCATTAACTTAGTTGTTTTATTAAACAAAACACAAGTCCTCAGACTTAGAATATTTTTCCATAGTGTGAATATATATATTCCTCCCATGTTTTCTATTAGCTAGGCTAAGCTTTATAGTAGTAGGAATCTTAACTTAGGAAAATCCTACTAAGGATTCATCTACTAGGTTTTCCTATAGTAAGGTTTATACTTAGCAAAATCCATGCAAGTTTTACTTAGAGAAAATCACTAATGCATAGTGAAAGTAATGGGACAAAAAGTATGAAGCATCACTTGCCTTTTTGGTAGAGCTTGGGTTCTCTCCTTGTCCTTGCAACAATCACACTATTCAAGTCACTACAATACAATCAAACAAGGCACAAACTCAATCTACAAATCAAGAAAAACATCACATGAAATGACAAAGTCAAGGTAATGCATGCAAACATGCCAAGTTTTGTTTTGTTTGAAAAAGTGGTTCCTAATGGGTCATAAACATTTGAAAGCACCTAATGGTCATTTTATAAAGTGGCAAAGTCATTTGCAAAAAGGTTTCACTTTAAAAACCATTTTCAAAACAAAGTATCATTTTATGTGGTGTAGATATATTTTTACTAAGGCATTAATCTCTAAGGTTCACCAAATTCCTTTTTAACTCATAAAACTTGGTGTTTGGGGTCAGAGAGTTTAAAACAAAACATTTCCCAAAAGTTTTCTTCCAAAACTATTTTTAATAAATAAACCACATTTCTATTTGACTAGAAATGGTTTTAAATCAAAGGATCATTATTTTGTTTCACCAAATTCATTTTTGAATCCACAAAGTGTTTCCTAATGTTAGTAGGTTCAAATCACACCATTTGCCAAAGATTTTATCCCCAAAATCATTTTTGAATAATTTCTACACCCTTAACAAGCATACAAATGTTTCTGCAAATTCAAACATTTAACAGAAGCTTTTTGCTAAACAAAAGGCATGGTTGGCTAGGGCTTGTCTTGTTGATTCCATTGATATAAAATTTGTAATTTTTGGACGTGTGGTTTGAAAGTTACAGGGTTTTCAAAACTGCATCTAATTCTGATTCAAAATTTGTTTTTTAAACAGAAACTGGCCACGCGTCATGCCACGATTGGTTGGTACCGCTTCGTGCGGATCGATTGCTGTGGAGCGTTAGATCAAGTGGGCTCGCACGGCACAGATCACATACCCCTTCGGTTTTAAGTGGTTCTATCTAAGCCTCAGGATCAAGATCCAACGGTCCTAGTATAATGACCTAGAACTGGTGGCGCTGGACTCTGACGCGCGGCGGCGGCGGCTTGGCAGTGGCGTCGCCGGCGTTGCAGGAAGCGAGAAGGAGGGAGAGGGCACTCACCTGGTTCGCTGAATGATGTTGATGCTCAACGTGCTCTCGGGGAAGCAGGGGGCGTACGAGGGTGGCGTTAATTTCTCGCCGGAGTTGCTGTCTGGCATGGGTACGCACGGGCGTCGTTGGAGGCGAGGCTATGGTCCTCGAGGAGACAAACGGAAAGCACTGTAAGACGCGCAAAGTTACAGCGGTGATGCGAGCGTGAAGGAGGAGGAGAGGCGCGGTCGGAATCTACCTGTGGGGCTCGTCGGAGTTGGAGCGGGCGGCGGCGTCGTTCAGTTGAAGACGAGGTCGATGCTGTGGAGCACGCGCGGTTATGGGGTTGGTGCTAGGAGATGCAGGAGACGATGGGGATCACACCCGTGTGCTCTGGGGGCAGTGGGGTGATTCGTGCTCGCCGGAATCGGTCGAGAACCTCGTCGGAGTCGGCGAGACGTTGAGCTTGAATTCGAGGTGCTCAGTGGCTCATTAGCGGTGGTTGTTGAGGGGAAATGAGAAGGAGTCAGAGGGGATTAAGAGGCTCTTGATGGTTTTGGTGATTAAGATCGCATTAGAGCGAATTTAAGCCGAGAATCAATCTTTGGCAACGGGCGCGCGAGCTTGATGACGACGTGGTGGCTAGGTGGGTCCTGGCTGTCTGTGAGAGAGAGTGCGTGAGTGTGGGGTCCAGTTGTCATTGTCTGCGTGGGTCAATAAGTTGGTGCCGAACGTTTTCTTCGGGAGGGAGGGAAACTGGGCTGGTTGGGCCTTAGTGGGCTGCTGGGTTGGGTCAGTCTGTTCTCACATTTTTTTCCTATCTGAATCTTTTTCTTTTTCCAAATCTATTTTCTGTTTTGAAAATCAATTCACAAATCAAACAACAAATCAAACACTTCCAAACTTGTAATGAGTTTTTGGTTCAGTTTATCAACATAAACTAAATCCCAAATTAAAATAATATTTTTATTCTTTTTAGGTTCCATTCATTAATTAATTAAAATGGACCTTTAGTTATTTAATCAAATAGGGTTTGATTTATTTAATAAAATCTCCATTTGAAATCCAAATACTTCCAAAACCAAATCAGTAGGTTTTATTTAAAAATAGAAGATATTTTGGGAAAACTTGTTTAAAATGAAATAACATTTTATTTTAGGGTCCATTAATAGTTAAATAAAATGGGCCTTAGTTATTAAATCAAATAGGTTTTGTTTTATTTAAAACTTTATTTTGCAATCTAAAATAAATCCAAAACACTTCAGTAGGTTTTATTTGAGAATATAAAATACTTGGAAAACTTATTTAACATAAAATAAAATAAAATAAATAAGTTTTGGTGTTTATTTAAAATGAGAAAAAGCCTTTATTTTTAATAAAACTAGATATTAATAAATCCTCATTATTTTTTTTAAATAAACCTTTATTATTTTTAATCAAAACAAAAAGTTTTATTTCCAAAAGTTTGGCCAAGGTTTAATTTGGCTTTATAAATTAATCTTTATTTATAAATCTATCTTTTCTTTTGAAAACCAAATCTTTTTTATTAATAGATTCAAAATAGTAATTTTAAATATTCACAATATTTTCTTTATTAATTGTTTAACTTTTCAAATCCCTTTAGGATTTGTTTGATTCAAAAGGGTTTGAAGGTTTCCAATTGGGATCAAAAGTTTCTTCTTACCCTGAAAATCAACAAAGTTTTATTTTATTCATTTATTTTTCACATTACAAGATTTGGAAAATCTTGGGATGTGACAATCATATCTTCATACTTATGATAAATGTTTACATACCATGCTATAATTGTATTAAACGGAAACATTAATACTTGTGTGATTTGTAAACATAAAAGAGTCCCTAGTAAAGCCTCTTGTTAAACTAGCTTGTTGGTTAATATATGATCATGGTTTCCTGATCATGAACATAGAGATGTTATTAACAACAGGGTCATATCATTAGGAGAATGATGTGATGGACATACTCCTATAGTTAAGCGTAGGACAGATCAAGTCATTTAATATAGTTCATTTGCTATAAGATTTCTGATACATAGTAACCTAATTCCTTCGACCATGAGATCATGCTAATCACCATCACCGGAAGGATGCTTTGATGACATCAAACACCACACTGTAACTAGCTGGCTATAAAGGTGGCATTGAGTGTTCAGAAAGTATGGGTTGAGGAACATGGATCAAGAGTGGGATTTGTCCATCCATATGACGGATAGATATACTCTAGGCCCTCTCGGTGGAATATCATCCAATTAGCTTACAAGCATGTGACTGGATCACAAGGGATCACATACCACGGGAACGAGAAAAGAGTACTTATCGGTAACGAGGTTGAACTAGGTATGCAGAGATACCGACGATCAAAACCTCGAATGAGTAAACTATCGTGAGACAAAGGGAAATTGGTATCGTATGTAAGTGGTTCATTCGATCGCAAAGTAATCATAGAAATATGTGGGAGACATTTGAATTTCCAGATTACTCTATTGGTTATTGATCGGAGAAGTGTCTCGGTCATGTCCGCATAATTCACGAACCGTAGGGAGACACACTTAAGGATTCTATGTTGTTGAGTAGTTATGGAATGATGAGTAAGAGACCGAACGTTGTTCGGAGTTTAGGATGGGATCCGGGATATCACGAGGAGATCCGAAATGGTCCGGAGAATAAGATTCATACAAGGAAAGTCCTGTTTCGGAGTTGGGGAATGATTTCGGTGTTTTTATCGGGAATGTTCTAGAAGGTTCCGGAAGGTCCGGCACTCCGCAGGGGAAGGGTACATGAATGTGTCATGACAATGTGGAATGATTGCATCATGTACTAGGTATCATGGCTGAGCAAAATAAAGGGAGAAATCAAATCCTAGTTTGAAAAAGTCAAACGCCAGTTTGAAAAGTCAAACAGCAGTTTTGCTTGGTGGAGGGAGAGTAGGAAATCTACTTGGGGAGGAGTTCCTCTCCCTCCACCCTCCGGCCAAGGAGGCCGACTTGGGGTAGGACTCCCCTCCCCTTGGTCGTGCCCTGCCACCTATAAAAGAAGGGGCAGGGGTGCCCCCTCTACCTACACCTGTCTCCACCAAAACCCTAGCCCTAGACGCCGGCCACCACAAATCGCCGCCCTAGGGTTTTCTCCTAGCCGCCGAGTTGGGGATCTCCCCAAGCCCTATCCGCCGGCCTAGCCTCCTCCCTTGGTGCCTCTAAATCCTAGATCGCCAAGGCCTCTCACATAGTCCACCATACTCGCTCCGGCTTAAGGCGAATCCCTGCGAGATCTCCCCTCTACTTTCGGTACCACGCCGTCGTGCTGCCGAAATCGCGAGGAGAGTGCTACAACCTCCGTTGCCTGCTGGAACAAGGGAGAGGAAGGTCTTCATCGAGTACCGAACGTGTGACCGACTTCGGAAGCGCTGCCGGAACGCAGCGCCGGAAGGATCGTCTAAGTGTACGACTAAATCACCCACGAGAATCTACTCTTGTTTACCGCTTTGGATCTTCGAGGGTTAGTATTCTATCGACTCGTTGCTACAATCTAGTAGATAGATCTTGGCTTGATCATAGATTAGATCTTGATTGTGTGCTCATGGGGTAGAAATTTTTTGTTTTCCATGCTACGAACCCCTACATTCACAACCCCAAATCTTAAGAAAAAACAAACTCGCCTTTTTGCTTGTCCACATCTCATGCGGTGTCTTCTCTACCGACTTTGATGGTACTCTGTTTAGTGGGAACGCCGCTGTTTCTAGACAATAACCCCAAAATGATAAAGGCAGATCTGTCTGACTCATCATTGACCGTACCATGTCCAACAAGGTCCGATTATGCCTTTCCGAAACACCATTCATTTGTGGCGTTCCTGGCGGAGTAAGTTGAGGAACTATTCCACAACTTTTCAGATGGTCATCAAACTCATGGTTCATGTACTCACCTCCTCGTTCCGACCGAAGAAACTTTATTTTCTTGCTGAGTTGATTCTATGCTTCATTCTGGAATTCTTTGAACTTTTCAAAGGCTTCTGACTTATGTTTCATCAAGTAGATATATCCATACCTACTCAAATCATCAGTGAAGGTAATGAAGTACTCATAACCACCCCTGGCTGTCGTGTTCATTGGTCCACATACATCACTATGTACTAGTCCCAACAAGTCGGACGCCCTTTCACAACTCTTTGCAAAAGGTGTCTTGGTCATTTTGCCGAGTAGGCAGGATTCGCATGTCTCGAACAACTCCAAGACGAACGAAGTTAGGAGTCCATCATCATGGAGCTTCTTCATGCGTTTCCAACTTATATGACTAAGCCGACAGTGCCAAAAGTAAGTCATATTCAGATCATTTGGTTTCAACCTTTTAACATTTATGTTATAAACCGACTCACCATCAAGATTCAAAATAAATAAACCGTCCTGGACGGGTGCAAAGCCGTGAAACATATCATTCAAATAAAAAGAACAACCATTATTCTTGATATTCTACTCATAGCCTTGCCTCATCAAACATGAAGCAGAAATAATGTTTCGACTGAGCACTGGAACATAATAACAATTATTCAGTTCCATAATGAATCCGGAAGGTAAATGAAGCTGCATCGTGCTGAATTCCAACGCAGCAACTCTTGCTTTGTTGCCGACTCGAATATCAACCTCGCCTATTGCTACGCTCCTAGTTCTTACCAGTCCCTGCAACGAGTTGCAGATGTGAATAACTGATCCAGTATCATATACCCAAGAACTATTAGGTGCATCAGCAAGATATATGTCTATAACATTGCAAACAAGTGTACCCGATTCGGAAGTCATACCTCCACTCTTGGATTTCTCGGCCAAGTACTTGTTGCAGTTCCTCTTCCAGTGGCCATCCGCCTTGCAATACAAGCAAGTAGATCCGGCTGAAGGAGATGGCTTAGTCCCTGAGGAAGCGCTTGGGACCGGGTCCTGAGCCTGCTTTCCTCCTGACTTAGCCTTCTTCTTAGTCCAAGAACTCTTCTTGAACTTAGCCTTATTCTGCACCATCAACACTTGACTGGCACCCTTCTTGAGATCCGCCTCTGCCTGCTTGAGCATCCCATGTAATTCAGTGAGCTTCTTATCCATACCATGCATGTGGTAGTTCGAAATGAACTGCCCATATGCACTAGGAAGAGAGTTCAGAATTATATCCGTAGCGAACTCTTCGCTAATGGGGGAGCCAAGCCTCTCCAGAGACTGCACGTAACCAACCATTTTGATCATGCGGACTCAGTGGATCACCATCCTTAAGCTTGCTACGCTCCTAGTTCTTACCAGTCCCTGCAACGAGTTGCAAATGTGAATAACTGACCCGATATCATATACCCAAGAACTATTAAGTGCATCAACAAGATATATGTCTATAACATTGCAAACAAGTGTACCTGAGTCGGAAGTCATACCTCCACTCTTGGCTTTATCGGCCAAGTACTTGCTGCAGTTCCTCTTCCAATGGCCATCCTCCTTATAGTAGAAGCAAGTGGATCCGGCTGAAGGAGATGGCTTAGTCCCTGAGGAAGTGCTTGGTACCGGGTCCTGAGCCTGCTTTTCTCCTGACTTAGCCTTCTTCTTAGTCCAAGAACTCTTCTTGAACTTAGCCTTATTCTGCAGCATCAACACTTGACTGGCGCCATTTTTGAGATCCGCCTCTGCCTGCTTGAGCATCCCATGCAATTCAGTGAGCTTCTTATCCATACCATGCATGTGGTAGTTCGAAATGAACTGCCCATATGCACTAGGAAGAGAGTTCAGAATTATATCCGTAGCGAACTCTTCGCTTATGGGGTAGCCAAGCCTCTCCAGAGACTACACGTAACCAACCATTTTTATCACATGCGGACTAAGTGGATCACCATCCTTAAGATTGCAACTCAGCAAAGCCTGAGAGACTTGATACCTCTCAGTCTTCGCCTGAGCCTGGAACATACTTTTGAGGCTTTCGATCATATCGTAGGCCTCAACATTCTCGAACTGCTTTTGCAAGTCCGCTTCCATGTGAGCAAGCATAAGACATCTAATATCCGTGGACTCATCCTTAGCCCGACGGTAGGCATTGGTGGCAGCGACAGTCGCATTCTCATTCGGCTCATCTGGAAGTGGGTTGTCTAGGACATGGTCCTTCTTTTCTTGTTTGAGAACAATTCTCAGATTTCGATACCAGTTGGTAAAATTAGTGTTGTTCAGTTTATCATTCACAAGGATAGTTCTCAACGCAAAACCGGATATCTGAGAGTGTCTGCTACTTGGTGCCATGATCTACAACAGAAAATATGCAAAACACTTAAGACATGTATTCATAAAATAGCAAGCATATTAAATACTTTAATATTCTATGCTCCCACTAGAACCAACACCCCCTCCGATGGTTACTTAGTGATTCAAGATCCTAAATAAACAAGTCGGCAAGTGAGCTTTAGCATCACCGCTAGCCGCCAAGTGATCCAGGTAGACAACTCCTTGTCAATCGTATCTCATACGACCCTGTTGGACGGGTGGCATCACATGCCCCGGCTCCCATCCGAATTTTCCCCAAGCCCCACAACCGTTGTGATAGACCCGTCTAGCTTACCGAGTGTTTCCGCAGTAAGAGTCCGACTCGAACCCACCTAGTCGGAAAGAATTGGCAGCACCTCAATTTTGGGAGCCCACTACCAAAAATGTCCGACTTGTGATGGTGCAAACACTGGCGGGAAAACCGACTAGACCTTCTTTGAGGGATTAAATTTTACCGACTATCTAATAGAAGTAAAACAGAGACATAACAATAACACAAAATAAAGCAAGTATAATGTGAAATGGTATGACTCCCTTCATGGCGATCTCCATCTCCACAAAGCCTGTAATTCGACTCGTGCCATCTCTTGTCACTTGTCGTCTTACTCCATGTCGCCGACATGTACAACGCCTTGCATGCCTTCCGGGTTCTCCAAACAGCTACACTAGCTTAGTAAAGTAAATTACATAGAGAATCCGACACGCAGGTCGTCATACAATAAAATGATAGCACCTAGGCTCCAACCGGCTAACAAAAACCGTGATTCGCAGATCACGTATGGATTACACACATACATCACATGCACATGAACCATACCATTCACAACTTCCTGCAAAAAACAAGTTATGCATAGATACGATATCTACCGGCGTTGTGAAACTCGCAACGACATCTAAGGCGCTACGACAGGGTAGCGGGCGGGGATCGAAGGGGCAGCGCCCGATGATTTTTCCAAAAACATAGATCTCATCTACGATCCAGACATGGATTCCGACCATTGTTCCGATTCGATCAAACTTTTTGATCTTCAATCACTGCCTCTGGATTTACGTGTCACAGTATACCTCGATGGCGGAAGCCGACCGGTAGGGGTATGTCGTTCCACGACCTCATCAGTATGATCACGGAAATCAGATCTACCATTCCCCGAGTACAGTTGATCCAATCAACCTCGTACAAAACCGATCTATCTCATAGATCGATCACCAAAACAACATATAGATCTCATCTACAGCCTACGGCATATCACCTATGCGAGATCTCGAGCCTAAAACCAGAAGCTATCGCTCTGATACCACTGTTGGGCCACGCGGAGACAAAACAAAAAAAATTCCTCTAACATGGTGATCCCAAGATCCAGCTGAGGTAGAAGGCCACGAGGTTTACCACTAGACGTGCGGTTGCGGATTACTGATGAAGAGCGTCAGTTGATGCAGTGCAGTCCTTTGCGATCCGATCGTCCTGGTGTTGATCGTACATCACCTCTACTGGTATCCACACGTGCAAGGAGGAGCACCGGCGGCAAACTGCTAGGTTCGATACGACGGTAGGACTGCTGTGGAGCTAGGGTTTCCAACACATGGAATGACCTAACCGAACAACGATTAACCTTTCTGGGTTACGGTGCTCCACTATATATAAGGAGTGAACGTGGGTTCTGCTCGCGTGGCCCATTCACTAAAGCCCATATAACACTAGTCACCGTGAGTCCAACTCACTAACTCAGTCCAAATCAGCTCGGGTCCAACCCAACCAGATTTCCAATTCAGATCCAATCCGAACTTGCTCCCGCTCTTAAGTGTGTGACCCCGCAGGCTCATGGCTACTTGGACACGATTGGAGTCTGACTCTCAATCGATCAGTCGGTAGCGGATCCTAGCAGAACGTGCCGACTCCCAAGTACCAAAGAGTCATGACGACTTGCCTTTCGAGATAAGTGATTCACCCGAATATAGGGATATACCTTGTCAGACTATAGGAGAATATTTTTCATCCCTTAAACAGTCCGACTCTCTTCTCGATCCGAGATAAGTGATTCACCCGACTAACTCTTAGTCGATCGCCTCGGTTAACACTTAACCGAGTCATGCATGGCCATGCTTGCCGAATCATATCTCAATAGAGGTCCCATAGAATATCTCTCCAAGTGGAGGGGAAAAATCCCATCTTGGTTATTCACATCACGCAGCTTGATTCTCAATAGACCCGAACCCTGCCTTTATAACTGCCTAGTTACGGATCAGCGTTTGACAGAACCTAAGTCGGTGATCCTCAACTCGGATTATGCAATAACCTCAGGTCTAAGGATTACATTGATTGAGATATACAAATGACAACTTTTTCATTGTACCTCAATATGGGTCAATCCGACTCGCTAAACTCTTTAGCCGAATCTATGTAAGTTGGAATGGCATCTCCATGCCCGTGACAAGTGGAACTGAGTCATCAAGCCAACTTTCACATTGGTCTAAGTTGTGTGTCCCAGCACAACCTCAATGACCAAGGATATTTAGTACAAACAACATGAATGTATAGTTCCACAACCGAATCACATATTCAATGATACACATCAGATGTTTATACAAGGACAACTTAATATCTTTATGAATACAATGGGAAATCTCATCATACATGATTGCCTCTAGGGCATATTCCCAACAGGCACCCCCTCGGCCTCCCTCTACGCCTATAAGTTGCCTTTCGACCTAAAAACCAAGGGGGATTCGATAGTTTTCCAAAAAGAGTTCCGCTCCGCCGCCGCCACCAGAAACCAAGATTTGGATCCAGAAACTCCGTTCTGGCACTCTGCCGGCACTACAAGAAATCTGGCTATATATGACCCTTCATTTTCGTCACAGAATCGTCATAGTAGTCCGTTTATGACGATTCTATGACGATATTGAGATCGTCAAAAGCTGGGCGTCGCAAATGAACTATAACGACGTTTTTGGTAAAATCGTCATAACTGTCTATGACGATATTGGATCGTCATAATGTCTATGACGATCCAATATCGTCACGGGCCATCTATCCAGGCCAGCTCAGATCCTACGTGGTCAATCCTACGTGGCAAAATTGTGACGAAATGAATTCGTCGTAATGTAAATTTAGCCCGGTCCATTTCGATCTTTTATATGGGCTGAGCCCAATAATTCGTCCGATTTATGTTTCTTGCTTCACCAATTCTAGTTGGCTACATGGGCCAACCCATGAAAATCAGCGTTTATATTATTGGGCTTTGGCCTTTTCAAATTATTTTATTTTCTATTTTTGTGGTTTTTATTTTATTCTGAAGCCAATCCCACTATGCAAATGGTTCCTAGATCTCACATGTTGTTTACACTCATCGATCAGGTATTTGCACAATAACCATTAATTCGGTTCAAAGAAGGCCAATATACTCAAAAGTATTTCATATGACAGCCAAAAAATGTATATTACAATCATGTACAATTCAAATCTGGTATTCAGCTACCAAAATACAACTAGATAACCAGTTCTATAGAGTAGAACACTTTGTTGGGTGAGGTTTCTCCAGGCTTCATCCTGGAGGTCTTGATACATGCATCAGTGGAGAGATGCCCATCCAAGTGTCGCCATCCTAGGATGAGAAAAGGAGGTCATTGTTAAGTTAAATCACAAGATATTGTATAACAGACATAGATGTGCTATAGACTCCGTCTTTAAAACTCGCATTTTGCTGTCACATGAACATTGGCCATCACATACATGAACATTGGACAGATGTACAACATTCCTCCAACAAGTACAGATCTACACACGCATAAAGCACACAGAGCATATAAATTTTTCCTGTAAACATGTCGTTTACAAACGCATGAGGCACTAGTAGATACTAGAAGAAAACAGACAGCATACCACCTATTCATGTGATTTATTGCAGAAATAGGACCACACACCATTAAACATACAAAAAGAGACTTAATAAATAAGATTTTTTCAGATCAAAAGGGGGAGAAGTCAGGTTGATGCAGACTGTTGCTGATATTTCTATTTATACTAGGAAAAGCAGGTTTAAAACAACACTGGAAAAGATATTAGGTAATAGGAGCTAGTGCTCCATCGCTGCCATATCAGACGAATCACAAAGACTGAGAAAAACTCCCACTATATTCCCAAGAGTATTCCATAGGTGATCACACACATATTACATGCACAATCCTACACAAAGAACGAAGCAAACCAAGTTGTTCAGGTACAGGTCGAGCATTTCACAGGCTAAACTGAAACTACAGAAAATGCAAAGCAAACCAGCTTCAGCCACCACTGAGCTATAAGCTCCATGAGCGTGTACCAGGAGACCAACCAGGTCATCAGCTGGAATAGGTGTGTCAAACCCGACCAAGCTGGCCACCGGGCGGAGACCAGCCAAGGAAGAGCGGTACCGGGGGGGTCTACTCAGCAAAGCGCCTATGGCTCGAAATAACAGGCTTAGAATCGGTGGAGCAAGACAAGGAAAATATTTTATGTTGCTAGCATACCTGTCAGACTATTCATCCAGCTTGCCACCAAGTTCTTTCAAAGTTGAAGGTTTTAGCGATCCGTCAAGGGCCCGAAAAAACTGTAGTAAGTACAGAAGGAGAAAAACATCTTCATCAAGGCGTAAAAACAGTGTCGAAAACATCTTCATCAAGGCAAAGGAGAAATCATGGAGACTTGAAGTTATGGACAGAGAACATAGGAAACACACCACCAACGTTTAAAGTTGGCGTTTGGAAGTGTTTTTTAATATTATTTGAATGACTGACTTACTTCAGCATAGCAACCAGTTTTTCTCTGCACATAACTACATAAATGATTACCTTGATGTAAAGTTCGTGAACTTCCTGGAAGAAACATTTTATCACATCCTCACTTCGTGAGTCATGAAGAAACATAAATCTAGTATGTGGCAAACTGGCTATTAGGAACACAATGATACTAATACAAGGAAAGAATGAACAGAATGTCACAAGGACAATCGTGAGCTATGACTCTCACCTGAAATAAACAAACATGAGAAACCAAATATACCTGTTACACACTGACAACCATTCTTAAATTGTTGACGAAGAACAATAATTTTGATCAAAAATGTGAGATAGAATTATCACTAACTTCTCGCATTTCCAGTTTCTTTCTCTCCTAAGACATCACACAAGGTTTTGGCTCTATTAAAGACAACACATATAAGTATTCAAATGATATGACCAGCAGTTAGATAAACAGACACAACAAGATCGTTGAATCTATCTACTGACTTCGGAAACCTGAAAGTGCATCAAAAAAGGAATGGTTATGTGAAGCCAGAAGCAACAAAATCTGCACATAATATAAGGGTTTGTTTTAGGGGAAAAGCACATAATATCCAAATTATTTATCTAGATGCAGGCCACGGTCAATTTATCCAAATTACGTAAAAGAAATATACTTGATGCTAGAGAGTGAGATAGAGATGAGGTAGGGAGCATACCGTATGGCTGCTGCTGCCATCTCCGGGTCGAGGCAGCAACAGCGGACGGGCCTGGCACTGCCGCTGCTCCTCCGTGTGGATACCGAGGTCGGAGACACCGGATCCGTGCGGGACTCCACTATGTAGGAACAGTTGTACTTGGCAGTGTTTACATGAAAGTGTAAAGTGGAGACAATTATTTTCAATATCAAGCTATATATATGCATGTTTTAAGAAATGTAAAAAATAGAATAGATATCTAGCAAGTGAGTGACAAATATGCATGGCAGCAGTGCATGAAAGGACTGCATCAGCACAATTAAAAGGTTCAATAAAAGCAGCACACACCAATGCAAAATCCATATTTGCACATCATAAATACATAGTAACAGAGAACTGCATATCTGTTTCCTTAGACCGCCGGCGACAAACATCAACTGAATCTAATGAACTAAAATAACTAACATTACCACATGCCATACTCACCTATGAATCTGATACTCCCTAAACTTGACAAAACTGTCATTAGAAGAAATCATGTGATGACAAACCTCAATTTGTGATGTTATTCACAGAAAAGTTTCAGTGAGTGGCTTATTTTTTTCTCAAGAATATTTCCGCAAAACTTTTTCATGAATACTACAACTGGTACAGCTAGGATATCCGTTTTCAAGCAGAATGTCATGGTTTATGATCAGGTCAAAGAAAAAAGAATTTAGGAGATATATGGACAAATTAAAGCTAGATTATACCATGAACTCTCATTAGGAATCAGATCTAATACGGGACTAACTAGCAGCACAAAACCCAGAATAGATCACTAGATAACATCCAGTATACACTGGCCATGAAAATAAATAAAAGCGAGCTAGTTACTACAATCATATTGTGCTGATTCAACCTCTCTAGGATTATACTTGGCATACAACAAAGCTGCAGGTACCAAAAAAAGAGTAATAGAAAATTCACATCCCAACACTCAGCTGAATTCATTATAGGGGTATACAGTGGAGAATCAAGTTAAACGAAAAGCAAGCATTTACGCAAAGCAAGCAGTGTGATAGTCGTAACTGTCTAACTGAGATCAGCGGTCATGGTAGTCAAGCATATATGGCCATTGTGTACAAATAGAAGAAGCCACGAGTATTTGATAAGAAACTAGTAGTAAAAAAATCATTTTAGGCAGTGTAAAGGGGGCATATCTCAGAAGGACCCCTAAAGGACTAGGGTTATGAAATCTCGGGTCACCTGTCTTAAGAGATATTCCAAAAGCACCAGTTAATCAGAACTGCAGGTTTGATGGATGCCACAAGACGAAGCAATTCCCACTCTGTATGAAACAGGGGCTGACCTAGAACTAGAAAATTGCTATGCCCCGGGCTGGCCCCTGTTCTTCGTCTTAGTGCTGTTAAAGTTTCTTAAGTTAATAAGTCTGAGCAACAGGGTAATGCCCAGGCTGGTCTGAGTGTAGTTCCGCCCCTGGCACAAACCATAAACAGAGTACCTACTATCTGCAACTCGTAGTGTAGGCTAAATTCAGATACAGTGGCTTCAGGGTGTATTTTTATTCAAAATTCAGAATCATCATGCCCCAAGTAGCATGATGCCTTAAGTTAATAAGTGTGGTTTAACATGTGAGACAGAATGATTTATTCTGTAAACACTCATCAAGCATGCCAAGAAGCTTCAACCCTTGCTGTAACTCACCCTCATTAGGATCTATACTATAGTCCACCAACTACCATTCAGTTCTGCATTCGCAGTGACCACCATCTACAAATAGCACTCAGTACAAAAAAGTAAAGTCGGCATAGGCAGCGGAAGGGGGATGTCGTTATACCTGACCCCGGCGTCGCCGACGATGCCGATGGCCATGCCGGCTGCGAGTCCCGCGAGGCCGCATGCGAGCCCGGAGGAGAGGTGCGCGTATCCGTCGAAGAGGAAGTAGGGCTTGGCCTTGGGGTTGATCCCGGTGGAGATGATGACGGCGATGATGAGGCCGTAGATCCCGAGCACTCCCGCCATGACGACGGGCACGATGGACTTCATGACCAGCTCCGGGCGCATGACCCCCATCGACGCCACGCCCACGCCGCTCTTGGCCGTGCCGTACGCCGCGCCCATGCCTGCACGCACGCACGCACACGAGGGTCACGGTCAGCGAGAGGATCGATGGAGGGATCTGGGGGGTGGGGGTGGGGAGGGAGATCTGGGCTCTGGGGATGGTGGTGATGGAGCGCATCCTGAGGGCGTCGAGGGACACAGTGGCATCTGGGGCGCTAGGGTAGTCCAAGACGTCGGATCCGTGCGGGGCTCCACCTCTCGTCCATCCCGTTCACGCTCGCGACGAGGTCAGCAGAAGGAGCATGGCGGCCAGGCAAGCTTGACAGCACGGTAGTGTCTGGAGAGAGGAGAGGGCCGCACACGAGGTTGGACTACGAGGAGTGGATCTACGGTGGCAGGAGGCGGCGGCGCCACAGGGGTGGGCGATGGGATTAGGGTTCGATGGGGAAGGAAGGGGAGGAGGGACAGAGCCGCGCGAGGGAGGGGGGAGGGAGGTGGTAGCGGCGGGTCTGAGCAAGAGGAATAAGGGGATTAGGGTTTGTTGTCCGCCTGTATCGTGATCCAGATGGATGGAATGTTTTGACAAAACTACCCTTGAACACTTGACAAAACTGACACATAGACACGCCACATAGGCGCAATTGCTGATGTGGCTGACTACTCATTTCAAGTTATGCTAATTTGGACAATATGACGATTTAAAATCGTCATATTGAGCTACAAGTAACACTGCAGGCTGCTTCCACTAGGTTATGACGATTTCATCTAAAGTAACTATGACGATTTTTAGTAAAATCGTCGTAATTTTCTAGGGTATAGGCTTTCTTGAACTACTTACGACCATCTAGTGCAAAATCGTCATAACTCTATGACGATTTTATTCACGGTCACTATTAGAAGGTCATAGAATAACACATTCCTTGTAGTGCGGGATGGGGAATTTGGAGAGGATCATCGCCATCGTCATCACCAACGCATATCCATCAACCACCGATGTTTCCCTCATCCATGAGTGAGTAATCCCCTGATGTAGGCTTGGGGATGGTAGGGATTGGATGAGTTCTATCATGTAATCGAATAAGATCTTTTAGGGCATAGTGCCTAGTATCTCTATTAGTGTTATTTGACTTTGTTGCAACTTGTTGTGCTTAGTGCTTGTCACTAGGGCCCGAGTGCCATGAACTCAGATTTGGGCTTATTATTGAATCATTATGATAGTATTGTTTGTGATCTTATCTGCAAGTTGTGTACACATATCATTATCCGGATCCAAAGGCCCCAAAGTGACAATAATTGGGATAACCGGAGGGGATGGCTGTGGTGTGAGGATCATGTTGTGGGAATGGCCACGGCAT
This sequence comes from Avena atlantica, assembly GCA_910589765.1. Classification (NCBI taxonomy): domain Eukaryota; kingdom Viridiplantae; phylum Streptophyta; class Magnoliopsida; order Poales; family Poaceae; genus Avena; species Avena atlantica. Next base: position 441,457,161 of record OU342735.1, on the reverse strand, counting down.
ATGCTGCAATCGGCAGCGCCTAGTAGAACAAGGGGCAAGGGCGGCCAGCCATCTGCGGTGCGAGATGAGGGCGGAGACACAAGGATTTACCCAGGTTCGGCCCCCCGGAGGGTAAATACCTAATCCTGCTGGATTATATCATGGAGAGAGTATAAGGGAGAGCTCGACGACTAGGCGGCGAGTCGCTGGGGTGTATGATGGAACGTGTCCTCTATGCGTACCCTAGGGAGGTTTATATAGGCTCACCTTACTAGGGTTTACAGATCTACAACCTAATTAGTTAAGGATTCGGAGGGTTCTTGACCTAATCCGACTGGGCCTAGATACACTTCTGGGCCTCCAGCTTCCAGTCTCCTTGGTCCTTCCCAAGTCTCGATCCAGTCGCCGTCCTAGAGGCCACTCGCAGGCAGCTTGGGCCAGTAGGTAACGTCCTGATGGGTATACCCCGGTCGGCATATCCCCATCAGTAGTCCCCGAGGCCGTCATTGATTCATCGCAGGTGTTTGTTGGCAGTCATAGTATGCGGGTCCAATTCGGACGCCCAGTCGAATCGGCAGTGGAGTCCCTGAATAAAAGAAAGAACTAGTCATTTTAGTCGCAACAACGATGACCAGTCGAATCGCAGCTTGGCGAATGGGTTGGCGAGTAACCGAGTCACTGTTATGGTGATCAGGTCAGCGAGTCGTCAAGTCGCCGAAGACAACAAGTCGAGTAGATGAAGTTGGACCGTCAGCGCTGGTCAAACTAGTCGTTGGGTAATCCAACAGTAATATCGACATAATTACCGCGCAGTAACGGCTTCCCGGAGATGGCGGGTAGCAACCGCATATAAGGAGAGTGACGGGTGAGGGAAAAACATTTCCCGCACTTCCTCCAATCTCGCGAACTCCCAATCCTCCATTCCATGCAGCGACCAGAGCGACCCAGAGCGACTCATATCCCTAGATCCTCCAATCGATGGCGCCTCCAGCGGAGCCATGGGGCAGATCCAAGTGCACGAAAGTGCTATTGAAATTGTTCGAGGAGGCAGGGATCCTCCGCGCCGGGAGATGGGGCATCCCCGCGGCCGGAGAGGTGACTCCAGATCCGCGCGAGGGGGAGTTCATTTGCTTATCCAGCCATCTGGAGCGGGGGCTCAGATTCCCCACTTCCCTCTTCTTCTGCTGCTTCTGCGCCTACTACGACATCCAGCCGTCGAACCTAGGACCACACAGGATCGAGCAACTCGCCATCTTCGTGGCGTTTTGCGAGTGCTACCTGGGTTGCCTGGCGTATTTCCCCCTATGGCAAGATCTGTTCCACGGGAGGATCGGCCGTGAAGAGGCAGGCGGCCCGATGCTGGCCGCGGGCGGGCTGACCTTTCAGCTGAAGTCAAAGGCGTCTTTCTTTGATCTGATGCTGCCGAAGAAGGAGGTAAACGAATGGAAGAAGAATTGGTTCTACGTTACCGAGTCGCCACCGGTCGACGAGGTGGCGCTTTCGATGTATTCCGCCGACCGGCCCGAGCCACGTCGGCTTCAGGTCACCAAGCTCCCATTGGACTAGCGGATGGTCGTTGACGAGATGTTGCAAACAACCCACAACTTGAAGAAGAAGGTCCTTCAAACCATCAATTTGTACAATTGCTGGTTAGGGCGGCGGCTAGTGCCTCTGGCCAGTCGCGCCCAGTACATGTACGAGTATATGGGTAAGGACGACCCGACGAAGTCCTGTCAAGCCAAGTGGACGCTCCAGGACTACACCCTGGCCTTGAAGAAGATCACCGAGGCAGAGTATCTTGATGCGAAGGCCGGTGTCGCCCCTTACACCGCGAAACGCCAAGCTCCAATGGTGAGTCCTTCATTTCCTGTGCACTCGCAGTCGCAGTTTTGCATTCGCGGTCATGCTAATTTTGTTTTGTTGTTGCAGTTGTTCCAAGTGGTGGAAGGTTAGCTTCCACCCGCAGACGACGAGAACTCGAGCTCGTCAGCCGAGGATGAGAGCGAGTCTTCGCCCGACAAGGGCAACGTCATAAGTGATGGGGACGGTGATGACGATGATGACGATGGTGGCAACGAGGTCATGGAAGTCGCCGCACCCACGGTCCGCAAGACCCGCGGGCAGCATCAACGCGAGCTCGACGCTAGCAAGAGCCTCGAGGCTCACGACGACGATGATGACGAGCTCCCCGAGCACACCTCGCAACACGAAGCTTGTCGGGGGATAACCCCCGGTAGGGTCACGAGAGGTGAAACATAGCATAGCTTGGTTAGCTCCAAGTAAAGAAAGAACCAGGCCGGGAAAGAATGGTCGGGTACGGAAAGCCTGACCGGACGACATACAAACTATGTCGGCCCGCATAAGATAAAGTTGTAATTCTTGCAGGAACCGACGAGCCGAGTCTACCGAGGAAGGGCCGAGTCAAGTAGGACGTGTGGCACCTTTCCGAGTAAGGTTTAGGAGGGACCATGGTAAAGCATGGTCAAAAGAGAAGGGCGACGCCGGGTGACACAAAAGGAGCCGGGTGACGCCAAAAGCATATGCTGACGTACAAAGTAACAGCATGACGCCAAAAGGAACATGAAGCAGCGTACTCGAAGACCGTTAGCTATCAAGCTTTATGTACTGGGCCATTGGGCTTAGGGCAAGCCCATGACCGTGCCCACATTATAGGGACCAAGATCCAAACAGTAAACCCTAGAACCCAAAGGGGTATAAGCTAGCTAGCACTCCCTATATAAGGGAGGGCATAGCTGTAGTAAGAGGAGGTCGGACCAAGTAGGGAATTAGCGCACTAAACCCTAGTTCATACAGCTCGAGGAGCACTTGTAATCTTCGGGTATCAATCAAATAGCTAAGTCTGGAGAGTTCTTCTTGTTCTTCGTGCATGGCTCGACCGTGCACTCCCTCCCCGATGACCACGAGCACCCATTCGGCCCCCAACTTAAGCCTACCCATGGCATCTGCCGTGTCACCACCACGACAGTTGGCTCCCACCGTGGGTCAGAAGCAGGTGCTTGATGGAGTCTTCATTCGGATGGGCAACATCATCGCCAAGACCGGCGAGCACGTCTACTCCAGCCTCATCCAGAGGTTTGGAGCGCTCAACTTCGTCAGCGACAATGCGGGTTGCTTCGGGACCAAGCCGTTCCCTAGGGGCGGTCGCTTCATCAAGTTCGGCGAGCACCAGTTCTACGTCGCGGTGCGCGTGGAGCGTGTGACACCCCCGGGATCAGGGATAAACAAATCCCAGACCTCCGTCTGAAATAAGCTTAATCTTGAGATCGAGAAATCTAGTGAGGAATCGGTAACACGGTAGTGACCCTACGACACAAAAATTATTACAGCAAGCTCATAACTAAGTAGAGAACCAAAATATTACAAGCAGAGGTCACTAACCACAAACATCAAACAACTGAAGGAAAATTATGCTATTAAGTATAGAAAACTTAACAAATGGCCTAAGAGGCCTGAAGCATAACGATGACGTCCCAGCCCATAGATTCCAGACTGCCGGCCGGGAACCCCAAGCTACTCGTCGATGTCGATGTAGTACCAAACTGATCTTCAGGGAACACTTACTCTGCCAAAAGTATCAACAAAGCAAGGGTGAGTACAGGGTGTACTCCGCAAGACTTATGGATGGTGGAGTTATTTTGCATTAAGCCACTTTTGTTTACAAAACAAGAAGGAGAGAAGAAGCTCGTCTAGTCAGAGTGTTTTAAAATGGGGTAAGAGAGCGACATCCCCAAAGTGCTGATCATCATCTTTTGATATCCACCAAGTCATCATCATCTACCAACTAGGATCACCCCCTCGTACCCAAGAGGAAGCATCCTTAAGCACACATTTATCTGCCAAGTTTTATGATTAGGTTAAAGTTCTCTATGATCTTAGAATCTGGTCACCAAGCGTTCATAACCGTGAACATAGCTTTTTGAAAAGATTTAACCCTGCAGAGGTGTACAAATTTACCCACACATACCAACCAACTCTTAATGCCAGTAAATTAGCCCTCTTCCTTCAGTGCGAACAAAACTAGACATCCCTTTAATGAGGAACAAAGTCGGATAAAACTTTTGTCTTACAACTCTCCAAGTTGTTGTTTAAGCTCAACCAACTAGTTCAGGGGTATCCAGTACGGATCCTTGGAGAAAGGTTCAGTTCAGAGAACTTGCTTACTCAAGAACTTGAAATCACAGTCATGTGGCAACATGACGATACTTCTAGAAAGACATCCAGAATATCACGAACCACCGATATGTCACTTAGTTCGAGAGGAAACTTGCTTGGTGAGGCAAGAGGACATAGTCTTGGAGTTTCGACACAATCCTTACTCTTTGATCGAAGAGAGTGCACCAGAATAACGGACTTGGTAGCACAATCAAACTTCGCTTAGTGATAGGATTAACCAATCACGCTAAGAATGACTCAATGTCCTTGGAGGTCAAAACAATAATAATTGCTAAGAATCTCAGATGTCCACATTATTACTCACATGGATCACTCATGAGCGCAAAAGCTCGAGGAAGGGTGGGTAAATATGTGTAATAGTATCACTTCAGTAAGGGGTCGTGAAACTTAGCACGACCTCTTAGTATAAAAGAGTGTGACACTTTAAGGTAGAACATACAGAAGCTAATCAATGCTTCTTGATCTGCGTATTACAACACTTTGACCTAGTCCTGGATATGACGAGGTACTGGAGTTTGTTTCTCCTAGACATCCGGAAATGGTTTGTCTTGACGGACCACAAGAGTATCTTACATCAGAAGACACCAATGCACATTTACTACTTGGATACCAACTGGTAGACAAAGCTCAGAAAACAACAATGGAAAAAGGAACATGCTCAGGATAGAATCCCGAGATGTGGATGCATAAGTCAACAATCTCATGAAAACCAATGCAGAGAAGGGGTAAGGTGTGGCAGAGTCACGGGTATAGACGCGAGACTCTCGAAGAGTACTCTTGTCGTGACCTATTTGGTTACATTAAAGAACATCTGCCATAGCATGTGGTAGGGTAAGTCCTTAGTTGTCAATACTCAATTGCGAAAAAGACCACAAGCTTGAAGGTTAGAATTTTAATACCAGCCATCCTAGGGTAATGTGTGAACATTAGCAACAGGGGTCAAAGGAACGGATCTTGGGTTAAAGATCAGCTTCATGTACAAGATTCACAACACCATAATCCAGCACAATCAGAGATCTTTAGTTCAGGTCCAAGGGTTAAAACCCGAGAAAAGAAGTAATTAATACTTGAGTGACATAGCGTACACTGCAAAGGTAGTAACCACGAGGTAGCTTCCAAAAGAAGAAACGACTTCTGAGGTAACCACAGGAAAAAAGGAGGCATAAGAGGCGAAAGGAAACCTCGAAGCCTAGAACAGAACGATGTAGATCCAACAATATAATATTGCGGTTCCAAAAGATAGAGAGATCATGATAGAAAGTAATCTCTCAGATGAACAAGAGCAAGGGGAACAAGGGGTACACAACACACACAACTCTATAGAACTTAACATTAGGTCAACTAGCTTAGAAACGACATTCCAAAAAGGCACCTAAACTTTGAAGAACTAGAAGAGATATTAAAACTTTTCCAAAATCAACACAAGATAAGATAACCCAGAGTTAGAGAGAAACTGGATAAGGAGAAAAGGAAGCATACTAGAGTTTTCACAAATACTTTTTAGCTTTTAAAATAGTTTTCACAAGTATTAGACTCAACATCGACCAATAGCAAGGTTTTCCTACAGTCGGTACTGCTCTGATACCAAGAACTGTGACACCCCCGGGATCAGGGCTAAACAAATCCCAGAACTCTGTCTAAAATAAGCTTAACCTTGAGCTCGAGAATATCTAGTGAGGAATCGGTAACACGACAGTGACCCTACGACACAAAAATTATTATAGCAAGCTCATAACTGAGCAAAGAACCAAAATATTACAAGCAGAGGTCACTGCCACAAACATCAAACAACGGAAGGAAAATTATGCTATTAAGTATAGCAAAATTAACAAATGGCCTAAGAGGCCTGAAGCATAATGATGCCATCCCAGCCCATAGATTCCAGGCTGCCGGCCGGGAACCCAAGCTACTCGTCGATGTTGATGTAGTACCAAACTTATCTTTAGGGAACACTTACACTAGTGGAAACCGCCCCATGTGTCCCGGTTGGTAAGGGCATTTAGTCCCGGTTACCCAACCGGGACGGGGCAATCGAGACTAAAGCCCCAACCTTTAGTCCCGGTTGCCCCACCAACCGGGACAAAAGGGCGTACACGTGGTCGCGGCAGAGGGCGAGGGGGGAGGAGCAACCGTCCTGGTTCGTAACACGAACCGGGACAAATAACCCTCTGCCACGGCAGAGATTTGACACATTTATCTGCCGCGGCAGAGAATTCATTTTGGCAACTTTTTTTGCCGCGTCAGCATTTTGGCCACTTTTTGTGCCGCTGCAGAGAATTCATTTATGTTGTTATATTTTTTATTTAGTGTTTGCACTCATCAATGAAGGAACCATTATATTACACAAGATCATCATGACAATATAGATCCAAGTGTCGAACATATTACATTCGATACACAGAGTTCATGCACTACATACAAAATAATCTCTGTGTACAATCCCTATTGTTTATACACACCCGAATAGTATTCTCCTTTTGGGTTTAGGACTTCTGCATCGAAGAATCCCACCAATTCCTCCTGAATTGCTCGTACGCGATCCTTTGGCAGAAGACCGTCCCGTAGATGTTCGATCTGATTTAAAAAAGGAGTCAACCTATATGAATGAAACTAAACACAATTTGATGGTAATTAAAAACTATAGAAATTGTTTACGTACGTAGAGTTGCTCTAAATTTCTTCCCTTCTCACAGCACGTCTGACGGATGAACTCGCAAACATAGTATCCACATAAATTGTTCCCTGGTCTGCGTCAGGCACTTTACGAGAACAGAGTTCAATCAAAAAAATAATCAAGCATGATAATAACGGTATCAAAACTAGAATCAAAGAGATGCGCGGATATAGCTAGTGGTGCTTATATATAGTGGTTGAAATGTAAGCTCCTCTTTCCAAACACCCCTAGCCTTGTTGGTGAACCGTTTCCAAGCGCTGCCCGGTGAAGAAAACGAATAAAAGAAGTTACTAATTACTTGATATCATAAAATTTACGAACGTTGCCAATATAGTGTCGTAATGATTAGAATTACCACTAGAGAAGCATCTGCATGTCCTTCCACGTCTTAAGGGGTTTACGTTTCGAGTCCATGACTAGTACACGCCCCTTCTCAAGTTGAATGATTAACAGAATATAGTGGAAGCTGCGCATGCATAACTAATCAATTATATACTTAACATCGAGTAAGAGAAATAGAAAGTGTATACAAGACAATAACACTCACTCGAAGTTGTAAGGAAATAGTATTTCCCTTCTGGTTTCTTGAAACCTTAACGCGTGTACGATATTATCCTCTGTATCCTGGGGGTTTGTTTTGAGATTAGCTTAATGAACCCAATATGGGTTAATGAACCCAATGTCATAGATTTGTCCTCTGCTGCATTCGAGAATCTTCATTCTGCATATTATAGTATGATTATATACATAAAATAAACGAGGTGAGATAGCTAGAGACTAAATTAATTATAGAATCAGTACTTACAGACAATAGGCACTGATGATCGATTTGTCCAAGGCATCTTGATTGAATAATTGAAATAGTTCATCAAATTCAATGGATATCATGTCATCTATTTCTTTCCCATAATCCTTTTTTGTAACCCTCAGCATTATCCAGTTAGCCCCGGCCTTTGTGGCATGCATGTACCAGTTATGCAATCTTCGCATTTTTGTTGGAAGATTATTTACCTTAGGTTTGACGAGAGGTTTGTCGTACTGGTATTTGTATGCTACTTCACACACGGGGAAGTACTGTAACTGGGATAAGTACTGGGCAATACTCATACCTTGAGCAGCGGCAGCTTCTCCGTATTGTGCAACTATATCTGGATCATACTGCTCTTTGGCCGCATATTTGCTCGACCCCACATTGGTATTCGAAATCACCTTGAGAGGGGCGCAAGAATGTTTTGCTTGTTCTCCGAGCTGGGCAACAGATTTCTCGCTTTCATCAGTACTGCTCTTCGAGGCTTGTTGTTGCGCATGTGACTTTAGAATAGAGCATTTTGAACACTCGGGCTTTTTCTTCTTTGGTTCTCGGGAACTCTGGCTCTTTTGGCGGCCTCAGCTTAGCGAAAAATGCTGTCGTTTCCGCATCAACGATATCCGTAGTCTCCTCTTCAGTATAGTCATAAGCTCTCTTGGGAGGAACCTTTGGTACTTTTGGAAGAGGCTCTTATTTACGTTTCGGCGATCGCTTACCACGACACAGAGTAGCGGTGGTACGCTTATGCTTTTTATCCTGAGGCGCTGGCGATGGCTGCGCCGGAGATTGGTGAGGCGACGGAGACGGGTGAGGCGACGGAGCCAGGTGAGGCGACGAAGATGTCTGCCGCGACGGCGATGACCTCGCTGGAGACGGGTGAGGAGGCGGCGAAGATGGCCTTGGCGTGTGATTTGGAAGCACGATACATTCCTTTGGCCATAGAATGGTGACGTTTGTTGCTTCTCCTAGTTCAGTCACATCCCCTTCACCTGCAGGGTAGTCAAGCTTCAAAGCTTCAAAGGTGGGCATGATTTCATCCACCCCGACAACAGCGTATCCCTGTTGAACCGGACGATAGTGGTAAGTTGGTGTGGGTCCAATTGGTAAGGCATAGCCGACCGCCACCTTCATTGATATGTTCACAACTTTGACATGTAGCTCGTAGTGTGTCATCTGTGTGATATCATCCACTGGGTAGCCAACAGGAGCCATCGTCGATGCACCATCGTCATCGTCACTGTCATCACCCGGGATCTCAGTGGAAGCCACACTGCTTTTTTCGATTATTCGATAGGCCGGTAGCATCGAATGCAGGTTCTACCACCATGTGCTGCTGAGATGGGCCGGTAGTACCTTGCTAGCTAAGTGCGTTAATTTGATCTTGTTGTTGCTTTATTTGTTCTTCAATTATACGCATTTGCACTTTCGGAATATCTGCTTCAACTTCCGCCTTGTCCTTTCTCCTCTTACGGCTTCTATCAGGATATTTCTTCCTCTCTTCGGGAAACCCATTGCTCCATGGTTTGGAGCCTATTGTGACTCATGTTCGTCCGTCATGTTCCTTATTTCCAAGGGCGAGTGTGAGCTCATCATTCTCTCTACCGGGAATGAAGTCCCCATCTTTAACAGCCTTTACTGCTTTTCTCATCTTCTCGACTGGCAAGGGGTCTTCTTTATGTCGTATGTTATATATACACTTCCCTTCCGAGTCCAACGTGCCCCCATGCACGTAAAACCAATTCTTTGCACATTCGATCCAATCGTCTGTCTCTGGGATGATCTTTTTAGGACGCAGTTCATCCTCAAGTTTCTTCCACTTAGGAATGCCAGCCCTGTAACCACCTTGCCCCATAGTATGGTGATACTTCTTGGTAGCAGCATTCAGCTTATTCGTTGCAGATATTTTCTTAGCTTTTTCTGATGTCTTGTAATTCACAAACTCACCCCAGAATGGTTTTATCTTCTCAAACTGAATCTTCTTGAAATCCGGAGTCTTCTCTTTCACGACATAGTCAAGGTGCAATATTTTCTTCCAGTTGGTGAAACACTGGGCCATCTTCTTCATAGCCCACTCCCTGACCTTAGCCTCCATGGATCGTGCATGTTCTAAGGCATACTCAACTAGATCCTCCGCATTTGGATCCAGCTCTATCTTCGGTAGTTTGAAATTAACCATGAGCCTCTTCCACAGTAAATCTTTGGCCACGGTAGGGAGAAATAAAGACGTCCCCTCTTCTTCCGCATCAGCAGGCCTATTCCAATTTCGAATGGTGACCAGGATGAAGTCCCTAACGATTACTCCGCATTGTGCCACAAATTTGTTTGCGATAACTTCGGGAGCAATCGGTTTGCCGTCTTCACCGATATCTTCGATCCTGAACCTCTCATGGTCTTCCAACTTTTTAGTTGGGCCTCCTCCGCTCTTTTCAATAGATTTCTTTGATCCGGAGGGCTAAAAGAAGAAAGATCGTCGTTACTATTTCTATATAGATAGCAGATGATTAATTAATGACTTAATTATATTACATGCACCTCGCTGGAGCGGCCATCTTCTCGATCACACAAGGCATCGCCTTCCCCCTCATGGAAGGCATCACCTTCAACCTCAAACAAGTTGTCTCTTCTGGCAAAAAGAGGATCACCCTCACCGTAGTTGTTCAGAAACATTGATACATCTAAATTTTCTTCCCCGCAGATCACACCTTGGATCAACTCTTCGTTTTCGTCATCTCTGTTGTGTGGGTCCGTATTTTCTGCATAGGTGGAAAAACGGATAAGTCAAAGTGGCTAAGGGAGAATGTTAGGTACGGTGTTAAGAGATATAAACCTTAATTCGGAGAAACCCTAATATATACATAAACAATAATAAAAATGAATTTACAATATCAGAAACCCTAATTCGGAGAAACCATTGGGCTCGAATCCTATCGTGAAGAACCAATACCGGAAAGAAAGGTGGCAATCAATCAACCCTCGGGTTCGGGATGCCCTGGCGAGGACACACCGGCTAACCCTAGGTGCAACATCGATTCAACTGGGGTCTATGACAACTAATATCATGGCTAAGCATCTACAATACGATGGCTACCAATAAATCAACTAGGGTCTATGACAATTCTATTGGGCTATCAAGTAATCGTTCACACAGTCGTCGCAATCACAATAATCGCACTCCGGGCAATCTATCGCACAAAACAATAGTTGCAATCAATCATACAGTACATCGACACAACAAAACAGTCTACATGCATTTTAGAAAAGAGAAACAAGATCAAAAGCTTCCCATAAACATTTTCCATTAAACAAATAGGCTTTAAATAGGCATTAATGAATACTAAATACTTTCAGTACAGAATAGTTTCATATAATTATGAGAACCATTCTACTGGATAGGTAATGTTCATAGCTTTCATTTGCCACTAGTTTCACCCTAAATTGATTTACAGATTAAAAGTTATAGTCAAAATACTAATTTATTGGATTTAATAATAGGTAATTATTTTGTACTGTAATAAAATCAACTAATGCTACAGTGACATAGATTACAATTTTCAGAATCCATAGACACCAAATTTTCCAATTTTGGAGTTGTAGATATTTTCCTATGAATTATTTACCATATAATAGATTTAAATATTTCAGAAAATAAAAAACAATTCTCAAACCCTATTTGGGCCGCAGCCCAGCTCCCTCTCTCCCGCGGCACGCGGCAGATAGTAGCCAGCAGCAGCCCGTCTCTCAATCTTTTTCGTGGCCCACTCTCGGCCCAAGGTCAGCCCGCAGCCGGCCCGTACCGCTTCCTCGCCAGTCAACTCCTATCGTCGTCTTCCTCACCGGCCAAGCAGTTCGCTGGCGCATCAGGGGCCGTCTCCGTGCGCCGTGATGCATGGTGTCGTCGTGACGCTCGCCACCGCCCCCTATAGTCTACAAGTACCCGGTGCATCGGAGGACAGCGCAGCGACGGACGGCGTCGGGGCGTGCGCGGACGGAGCAGAGAGAAAGGAGGGGGCAGCGGCGCACCTTGGTGGTAGTGGCGACCGGGCCGGGCGCGTTGGATGCAACGGAGGCACGGTGGTGGCCTCTGCTGCTTGCGCGACAACGGCGGCGCGGCGCCTGGGGGGCAACGGCAACGGAGGCGCGTGCTCGAGCCCTCTGCTTGCGCGGACGGAGGCGGCCGGGTTGCGCGCGGATGGAGGCGATGGTGTGGCGGCGGCGAGCTCGGGCAGCCTGCCGGCGTCGTTGGGGTTTCCTGTGCGCGATTCAATGAACTAGATGGGGAAGAAGAAGAGGCGCGCAAGTTATAAAAGAGGGAGTATACGTTCCGGTTGGTGGCTCCAACCGGGACTAAATGGTCATACGTCTCGGTTGGAGCCACCAACTTGGACGTATACTCCACCTATTTTTCATCAGCCCAAGGGACGCGCGCAGGGGTCTTTAGTCCAGGTTGGTGGCTCCCGCCTTATTTTCAAACCAGGACGTATACTCCACCCTGTTTTCAAAAAAATTCAGGAATTTTCTCTCGGTTCCCGCCTTATTTTTTTACTTTGGGGTTTAAATTTGTAATGTTTTTTAAATGATAATTACTTTGGAATTTAGGAAATCTTTAAACATAGTCTGAATTTGAATAAATAATTCAAAACCATTTTCTGTTTTTAAAAATAATTAATGTAACCATTTAAAGTATGAACCATTTAAAATAAAAAATGAATTAACTTATACTTTTTGAATATTAATTTGGAATTTAGAAAAACTTTAAACATAAAAAGTGTTTGGATTTGAATAACTAATTCAAAACCATTTTCTGTTTTAAAAATAATTAATGTAACCATTTAAAATTAAAAATGAATTAACTTATTTTTTGAATATTAATTTGGAATTTAGAAAAACTTTAAATATAAAAAGTGTTTGGATTTGAATAACTAATGGACAACCATTTTTTGTTTTTAAAAATAATTAATTTAACCATTTAAAATTAAAAATGAATTAACTTATATTTTTTGAATATTAATTTGGAATTTAGAAAAACTTTAAACATAAAAAGTGTTTGGATTTGAATAACTAATTCAAAACCATTTTCTGTTTTTAATTTGGATTTGAATTAACTTATACTTTTTATATATTAATGGGCGGAAAAAAAAGGACGGGAAATAATGGGCGGGAAGAAAATTTTATTACGATAGAACTGGAATTAAAGTACATAACGCAACTAACACTAAGTTACATAAAGCATTACTGAAGATTAAGATACATAGAAGAACTGGAAATTAAGATACATGGCCAGATTAAGTCACAATCGGCCGAACTTGTTTTGCAATGTTGGAGTGATTCAGTCATGCTCCTGCCTACACCTGTAATACTCGCCACTATAGTCGTCGTACTCGCCGCGGCCGTCGTCGCTGTCGTCGTCGGAGTCGCCGTAGTTGAACCTTGAACGCTGAGTACGAATGGGCTGGACTTGAGGGCAGCGCATGCGGGGGCTAGAGTCGGCGGCTGTGTCGTAGGTCATGACACTCTGGAGAGTCTGGCCGCGCCACCACAGCCGACGGCCGGCCTCATTGAAGTTCGGAGGAGGTGGGTCGTCCTCCTCATGCCTGGCGAGCGCCCTCTCACGCCGATCCTCGAAGAAGGCTTCCTAAGTCGGGAAATAGTCGGGATACCAGTTGGGATTCCTCCACTGCTCCGGCGTGAGCTCGAAGTAGTAGTGGTTCATGATGGCCACCCGGCGGGCAGGGGTAGTTCGAGGCGCAAAGCGCCTCCTCCTCCTTGGGGTTAGTCGTATGGTGGAAGCCATGGGAAAGAGTGATGAGGTTACATATATGAGTCTAAATATGTGCAATGACAATTGAGGCAAATCCTACATATATGTACTGAGAAATGGTGGGAAGAAAACTGTGGGAAGAAATGGCGGGAAAAAACTGCGGGAAGAAATCGCGGAAAAAAATGGCGGCAAGAAAAATGGCGGCAAGAAATGGCGGGAAGAAACTTGGGTTTAGGGTTTAGGGATTAGGGTTTTGTGAAGGTTTTTTTGAGCATCATTAGAACTTGCATTGGATCTCTGAAGAAACCACATATTGCGAATCTAAAAATGATTTTTTTCAAAAAATCACGGGCGTTAGATCATGTACATGTAGTAGAAACTGGACCCACTTCCTACCGATTAGGCAGACATTTGTCCTTTTTACCCGGGATGGACGAAAAGGTTTGAGATGTCCCGATTGGGAGATAGTCTATGTAAGGTGGTCTAGTATTTTAGAAAAATGGGACGGTAGCATTCTGAAATAGCATTTTGGTGGTTACTTCACAAAACGACCCGTTTTTTGCGCTCAGAAAATGGAAAATGGCTATTCCGTGCGACGAAAAGGAAAACTTCCTCCTGCGACATTGTTCTCCATACCAATTTCCACATGCATGCATAATATGTGCACATCATCTCAAACTATGCCGTGATTCAGCACATAACATCGGTCATTTGGACCGAAAGCCATGAAACCTCGAACATGATAGGTCATTTTGTGAAGGTTTTTTTGAGACATGATCAATATACCAAGTCTGGTATTTTTCCTTACAACTATGTCACATAATATGACACCACGCGAAAGATTTACATTGTTCGGATTTTTTTGAATTTCTTATGCCTGTTTTGAATTTTTTGAATTTCTAACTATGGTCGAACCGGCGTGCATGAAGATAGGGGACGAGCATCGTTAGAACTTGCATTGGATCTCTGAAGAAACCACATTTTACGAGTCTAAAAATTATTCTTTCAAAAAATCACGGGCGTTAGATCATGTACATGTACTACAAACCGGACCCACTTCCTACCGATTCGGCAGACATTTGTCCTTTTTACCCGGGATGGACGAAAAGGTTTGAGATGTCCCGGTTGGGATATAGTCCATGTAAGGTGGTATAGTATTTTAGAAAAATGGGACGGTACCATTCTGAAACAGCATTTTGGTGGTTACTTCACAAAACGACCCGTTTTTTGCGCTCGGAAAATGGAAAATGGATTTTTCGTGCGACGAAAAGGAAAACTTCCTCCTACAACATTGTTCTCTATACCAATGTCCACATGCATGCATAATATGGGCACAGCATCACAAACTATACCGTGATTCAGCACATTACATCGGTCATTTGGACCGAAAGCCATGAAACCTCGAACATGATAGGTCATTTTGTGAAGGTTTTTTCGAGACATGATCAATATACCAAGTCTGGTATTTTTCCTTGCAACTATGTCACATAATATGACACCACGCGAAGGATTTACATTGTTCAGATTTTTTTGAATTTCTTATGCCCGTTTTGAATTTTTTGAATTTCTAACTATGGTCGAACGGGCGTGCATGAAGATAGGGACGAGCATCGTTAGAAATTGGATTGGATCTCTGAGGAAACCACATATTTCGAGTCTAAAAATGATTTTTTTTTAAAAAATCATGGGTGTTAGATCATGTACCTATAGTACAAATCGGACCCACTTGCTGCCAATTCGGCAGACATTTGTCCTTTTTACCCGGGATGGACGAAAATGTTTGAGATGTCCCGGTTGGGAGATAGTCCATGTAAGGTGGTCTAGTATTTTAGAAAAATGGGATGGTAGCATTCTGAAACAGCATTTTGGTGGTTACTTCAAAAAACGACCCGTTTTTGCGCTCGGAAAATGGAAATTGGCTTTTCCGTGCGACGAAAAGGAAAACTTCCTCCTGCAACATTGTTCTCCATACCAGTGTCCACATGCATGCATAATATTGGCACATCAACATTGATAGGTTCATATTTAGTCCCGGTTGGAGGGATTTCGGCACGTTGGGCCAGGCAACACTAATGATAGGGGCGAGTATCGACATTATGTCGTGCGGCGTGTACCTTTTCCCGGATGGTGTCACCAACCGGGACTAAAGATGAACCTTTAGTCCCGGTTGGAGACACCAACCGGGACAAAACACGAGTCAGCACTAATAATAGGGGTGAGTGTCGACATTATGTCGTAAGTGTCGACACTATGCCGAGCTGCTTGTACTATAAATAGGCATCCTTGTTAGTCCAGTCCTCTAGCCAGATTGAGGCATCTCCAATATGGTTTTCAAGAGCAGGGACACCACTACAACCAGTTTCAGGGAGATGCCGTCGGATCCCAGTCCTCCGATATCTCCAAGAAACTGGTCATAGAGGCACTCCCTAATATGTGAAATTAGTTAGCTCCCAGGTGTATTGATCTAGTTAGAGAAGTTACAAGCTGCAAGATGGTGTGCGAGAGCAGGGACACCACTACGACTAGTTTCAGGGAGATGTCACCGGATCCCAGTCCTCTGACATTCCGAAACTGGTCATAGAGGCACTCCCTAATATGTGAAATTAGTTAGCTCCCAGGTGTATTGATCTAGTTAGAGAAGTTACAAGATGCAAGATGGTGTGCGAGAGCAGGGACACCACTACGACCAGTTTCAGGGAGATGCCACTGGATTCCAGTCCTCCGGCATCTCCAAGAAACTGGTCATAGAGGCACTCCCTAATATGTGACCACGCGCGTTTGGAGATCAGATCTTAATGTTAAGTACGAATCGGGACAACTTCTTTATAGTTCAGGAAAGTCGTTCTACGAATCGGGACTAAAGGCCCCCTTTAGTCCCGGTCCAGCCACAAAACGGGAATAACACTCAAGACATTTATTAATATTAAAAACCGAGACTACAAAACCGGGACTAAAGGCCCCCCCTATATATAGTCCCGGTCAAGCCACAAACCAGGACTAACACTCAATACATTTATTAAACTTGGAAAATTGGAAACATCATAAGATATCCCGGCCAGACATGAACTAGAGTTACACAATATGAGCATGAACTTCTTGGCATATGTCCTTCCTTATGATCGCTTCAGACGTAACCATGGAGCATCTTCTTTACTTAACGGAATGCTTGGGTCAGTTTTCACTGTGAAGGGTGGAATTTCATCAAACTTATTATAATCTTCTAACATGTCTATCTTGTCCTCGATTCCCATGATGTTTCTTTTCCCTAAAAGAACTATGTGACGCTTTCGCTCATCATATGATGTATTCGTTTGCATATTTTTTCCTTTTTTCGGTCTGGAGGACATGTCCTTCACATAGAAAACCTGAGACACATCATTGGCTAGGACGAATGGTTCATCTCTATAACCAAGATTTTTGAGATCCACTGTTGTCATTCCGTACAACTGGTCTATCTTTACCCCTTCCCCATTCAGGTTGACCCATTTGCAGCGAAACAAAGGAACCTTAAAAGAGACTCCATAGTCTAGTTCCCATATCTCCTCTATGTAACCATAGTATGTGTCCTTTTTCCCATTATCGTCTGTTGCATCAAAGTGGACACCACTATTTTGGTTGGTGCTCTTTTTATCTTGGGCGATCGTGTAGAATGTATTCCCATTTATTTTGTACCCTTGGAAATTCAATATAGTAGAAGATGGTGACGCGGCCAACAAGTATAGCTGATCTCCAACAGTGGTGTCATTCAAGAGATGTGTCCGCATCAAACCACCAAAATACTTCATGTGTTCATCTATAATCCATGAGTCAGGCTTCCCCGGGTCTTTGGAGCGTACAATATTCTTGTGTTCCTCGATATACGGAGATGCCAAGGTGGAATTATGTAGAACTGGGTAGTGTGCTTTAGTGAAAGAATCCCCGTCCCTACATATCATTGCTTTCTTTCCCAGCGTGCCTTTTCCACTTAGTCTTCCCTCATGTCGCGAGTCAGAAACACCAATCGGCTTAAGGTCAGGAATAAATTCAACACAAAACTCAATGACCTCCTCTGTTCCATATCCCTTGGAGATGCTTCCTTTTGGTCTAGCACGATTATGAACATATTTCTTTAAGACTACCATGAACGTCTCAAAGGGGAACATATTGTGTAGAAATACAGGACCGAGAATGGTAATCTCTTCCACTAGGTGAACCAGGAGATGCGTCAAAATATTGAAGAAGGATGGTGGGAACACCAACTCAAAACTAACAAGACATTGTACCACATCCTTCTGTAACCTTGGCAGAATATCTGGATTGATTACCTTCTGAGATATTGCATTGAGGAATGCACACAGCTTCACAATGGGTACACGAACATTTTCTGGTAGAAGCCCCCTCAATGCAATCGGAAGCAACTGCGTCATAATCACGTGACAGTCATGAGACTTTAGGTTTTGGAACTTTTTCTCTGCCATATTTATTATCCCCATTATATTAGATGAGAAGCCATACGGCACCTTGATACTCTAAAGGACTTCAAAAAATATTTCCTTCTCTGCTTTGGTAAGAGCATAGCTGGCACGACTTAAGTGACGCCCTTTATCCGTCTTGTTCTGTGTATGCATGTTCTTTGGGTCTTTCATAATTTGTTGGTCCTCCCGTGCTTCTGGTGTATCTTTTGTCTTCCCATACACGCCTAGGAATCCTAGCAGGTTCACGCAAAGATTCTTCGTCACGTGCATCACGTCGATTGAAGAGCGGACTCGTAGGACTTTCCAATATGGCAACTCCCAAAATATAGATTTCTTCTTCCACATGGGTGCGTGTCCTGTAGCGACATCGTTCGGAACTGATTGACCGCCGGGACCCTTTCCAAATATTACTTCTATGTCCTTGACCATACCAAATACATCATCACCAGCAAGGAGTTCGGGATTCTTCCGGTGATCTGCCTCACCGTTGAAATGCTTGCCTTTCTTTCTTACGGGATGATTGGTCGGAAGAAATCGTCGATTCGCCAGGTACACAAGCTTCTTGCATTTATGCAAATATGTACCTTCAGTCTTATCTAAACAGTGCGTGCATGACTTATATCCCTTGTTTGTCTATCCTGAAAGGTTACTAAGAGCAGGCCAATAATTGATGGTTACGAAAAGCAACCCTCATAGGTCAAATGGATCCAGTTTATTCTCATCCCACGCATGTACACCTGGTTTGCCCCACAGCTGTCAGAGTTCTTCAACTAATGGCCTAAGGTACACATCAATGTTGTTGCCTGGTTGCTTCGGGCCTTGGATGAGCACTGGCATCATAATGAACTTACGCTTCATGCACAACCAAGGAGGAAGGTTGTAGATACATAGAGTCACGGGCCAGGTGTTGTGATTGCAGCTCTGCTCCCCAAAAGGATTCATGCCATCCGTACTTAGACCAAACCATAAGTTCCTTGCGTCACCTGCAAAGTCCGGGAAGTCTCTCTCGATTTTTCTCCACTGTGACCCATCAGCAGGGTGTCTCAACTTCCCGTCTTTCTTACAGTCTTATTTGTGCCATCGCAACAACCTGGCATGCTCTTTGTTTCTGAACATGCGTTTCAACCTTGGTATTATAGGAGCATACCACATAACCTTACAGGAACCCTCTTCCAGAGGGGCTCTCCCTCAACATCACCAGGGTCATCTCGTCTGATCTTATACCGCAATGCATTGCATACCGGGCATTTATCTAAATTCTCATACTCCTTACCGCGGTAGAGGATGCAGTCATTAATGCATGCATGTATCTTCTGCACATCTAATCCTAGAGGACAGAGAGTCTTCTTTGCTTCGTAGGTACTCTCGGGAAGTTCGTTATGTTTTGGAAACTTTGGCTTCATTATTATCAGCATCTTTTCAAATGAGGAGTCAGTTGGACCACACTCTGCCTTCCATCGCAGCAATTCCAGTGTGGTACCGAGCTTTGTGCTGCCATCTTCACAATTTGGGTACAACAATTTCTTGTGATCTTTTAACATGCCCTCTAACTTCAACTTCTCATTTTCTGTTTCACAGTCTCGCTTTGCATCAGAAATGACCCTACCAAGTTCATCAGCGGGCTCATCTGATGCCCGTTCTTCACCTCGTTCCTCTTCCTTGTCTTCCATTGCAGTATCACTGTATTCAGGAAACATATGATGATAGTTGTTATCATCATCTTCTTCTTCACCGTCTTCCATCATAACCCCTCTTTCCCCATGCTTGGTCTAGCAATTATAGTTGGGCATGAAACCTTTCATAACCAGGTGGTCGCGAATGATTTTCGAGGAAGAGTACTCCTTCTTATTCCGACATTGAACACATGGACAACGTATAAAAACATTCTCTTTGTATGTCGTAGCCACATCGATAAATTTATCCATGCCTTTAATGTACCTGGGTACACGCCGGTCATCGTACATCCATTCCCGACCGTTCATCTGCATCATATAAGTAAGTTTATCAAAAACAGGACATCATAAATAGTGAAATGACCAATTCACATCGACACATGCATTGTATCAATGATAGAGAAAAGATAAGATTGCTAACCTCGATCGAGGGAAATAAAGAGGAGAAAGCTCAAGTGCGTCTCGGACACCTTCTATATTTTTGTTCTGTGAGAAACTGAATGGGATCATTCACTCAAACATTTCATCAAACACCTTGAATGCATGCATAGGAAAAAAATAAACTAGCACACCTCTCACACCTTCCACCAAGAAAAAACAGAGGGGAGGCAGAGGGCTAGGGCGTCGTATTTATAGAGGGCGGGATCATACGTCCCGGTTTGTAACACAAACCGGGACTAAAGGTGTGTGCCACGCCACGTGGCTGACGCTCAACATTTAGTCCTGGTTTGTGTTACAAACCGGGATGCATGACCCCTTACGAACCAGGACGCATGCCTCCGGCCACCGTGCCCGCTCGAACCGGGACGCGTGCCAGCATTAGTCCCGGTTCGTGGCGCAACCGGGACTAATGCTGTTAGGGGGCGCGAATGGATAGCCTGTTTTCTACTAGTGTTACTCTGCCAAAAGTATCAACAAAGCAAGGGGTGAGTACAGGGTGTACTCCGCAAGACTTATGGCTGGTGGAGTTATTTTGCATTAAGCCACTTTTGTTTACAAAACAATAAGGAGAGAAGAAGCTCGTCTAGTCAGAGTGTTTTAAAAGGGGGTAAGAGAGATACATCTCCAAAGTGTTGATCATCATCATTTGATATCCACCAAGTCATCATCATCTACCAACTAGGATCACCCCCTCGTACTCAAGAGGAAGCATCCTTAAGCACACATTGATCTGCCAAGTTTTACGATTAGGTTAAAGTTCTCTATGATCTTAGAATCTGGTCACCAAGCGTTCATAACCGTGAACACAGATTTTCAAAAAGATTTAACCCTACAGGGTGTACAACTTAACCCACACGTACCAACTGACTCTTAATGCCAGTACATTAGCCCTCTTCCTTGGAAGGTCGGCAGAGGGTGGTTGGCCACGACCTTTACCTTGCTTTCGCCGAGACCATGAGTCACGCAATAAGTATGGTTCCGCCGTAATGGGTCAAATCCCGAAGCTGGTACTTAAAGATGTGAGGTAAGGTTGGTTTACCAGGGACGCCATCAACCCCAAGCAACCCGGTCCATGCTTCCCTACCTGTTATGATGCACCATCTTCACCCGACAAATCTTTCAAATTTTTTTCTATGCATATGTCGAATGGAACGCCCGAACTATGTGACTCATGGAATATACTAGGCAAGTTAATCAGGCGAGGGGTTCCCAAGCCCCGTGTGGCTGTACGCTCGTCTCGGTTCCAAAGGCAAGAACTTGATTCCTAGTGGTGGCGAGCATGGGACTAGAAAAACCACATCCCCACCGTGGCCTCCCATACAAGCCTTAGCATGTTTAACTCATATCACCTATGATATCATCTCATCACGTTCTCCTGTTATACTAGATTCTCTGCATCTGACACACCATCTGGATGGACCAGACTCAACAGCTATGCATGGCTAAGCAGGACACAGATATAAGCTTTAGCAGTGCACACAAGCCAAAACTAGTTATGATAGGAGCAGTGGATCAGGTAATATAAGCTCAAAAGGAGTATGCAATAGATCGGATACTCTATATATCGATAAAATACCACAGTAGCATCGTATGCATCATGGCAAGAATTAAAATGCTCTCTAAATCATAGGATTATATCATGGTTGGGCTATGCTTGCCTTTGCCAGTTGATAACAGATAAGTAGATCTTCAGGAGACTTGGAATTGACTTGTTACAGTTGATCAAGTATTGTTCGTCGATCTTCGATGGCCTTGATCTTGGTCTTCAATCTCGATATCATATTCTACCGGGAAGAAGCAAACAACAGAAAGAGAGGGAAACAATCAACAATGGCATCGATGCAATGCTCAAACAAGAATTATGATATGACAAGTTAATTTTCATTGAATTGAAACCCTAAAGCTTGCTCGACAAATTAATTGGGGTTCCGAGGGGTGAAAACCCTAACTCGGGGAAACTCTAGAATCATCTATGAGTGGTTACTATGTTCTTCTAAATAAACTTGTCTTGAAAGTTGTTGAATAATGCATTATTATAGCTTAATTATGTAGAGCTCATTTTTCTGAACATTTTGATATATTATTTGTATTTTTCTGACTTATAATTAATTATTTATTGAATTTGCAATATTTAAAATAATTTCTGAAGTTGTTAAATCATTTTCTAGATTTATTAAACCACGCTGAAACTTTTCACACCGCAGGCATCCCTAGCCACAGTGGCTGACTACTGGGCCCGAGGCCACATCGGCAAGCCAAGCTAGGAAAGCGGGGTCAGGGCATTTCTCACTTGGGCTGGCTCTAGCCACTGCGGCTGCCAGGTGGGGTTTAGGCCAGGTCGGTTGCCACCATGGCGCCACGTGGGACTCGCCGGAGACACGTAGGCCAGCGGTGGTTGGCAGCGCTAGAGGTGGATCTATGAAGCGCGAAGGGGCGGGTTCGAACGAGTTCATCGGGGGAAACCTAAAACTGGCGGCGGAACTTACTATTGACCATTGGTGGCTTGTCGGCGACATGGAAAAGCGACGACCGATTATGGCGCGCGGCTAGAGGACAGTCCAGAGGGGGAGGGGAGGCACGGAGAGGTGCCGGAGCACCGCACGGTCACCGTGATGCTCGTGGAGGGCTCGGGAAGCTCGGGGGAACCATAATCACCCGTGGCGACGGCGGCCGGAGACGGGAAGGGGCGGACGGGGAGCTCGATGGAGGGCGCGGGGCTTCGATTGCTTCGGTGAGGCGACATAGTCCAGCACGGTGGAGCTCGCAAGCTCCTTGGCTTGGCGAGGGGAGAACGGGAGCGGCGAGGCTCGTCAGAGGCCGGAGCTAGGGTTCGAAGCTTCAGCGCGCGGGCGACGCAAAGCAGGGGAGAGGGGGATATGGGGATAAGGAGAGAGGGCATAGCACGGCGTTGCGGTCTTATCTCCTCTCTAGAGCGGCGGCGTTCATCTTGGCATGGAGACGATTGACGGCCGACGGCGAGGCACGCAGAAGCTTGCCCACCGGTGCCGAGGAAGAAGAAAAAAGAAGCTCACGAAGGGGTATGGGACGAGATGGGCTGGCTGGGCCTCAGGCTGCGGCACGCAGGCGACGGGAAAAGGGAGAGAAGAGAGAAGGGGCCTGGGCTACGGCCTGGGCTTCTCTATTTTTAGCTAAACTCTTTTTCTTTTCTGTTTCGAGTTTTTCTCTTTGTATTTGAATTTCCAAAATGTTTTGAATCATTCAAAAATTACAAGAGGGTTTGTAAAACATTTAAAATATTGTGGAGCCCTATTAGTCCATTTGGGCTTCAATAAATTTGGTAGTTTTCAAAATCAAAACCATTTGAATTGATTTCAAATAGAGAGGAAAGGATTAGGGTTTAGGGTTTTGCCTTAATTCTTAATGCATGCATTTTTAAGGTATGATGCTTATGATACAAAACAAACACTAATATAAGTTTATCTAAAAATGGGGTGTTACAGAGCGCGCGTATCCTGAGCGCGTCGTCCTGGCGCCGGATCCGCCAGCGATTCATGTCGCTGGGAAGCTTCACCAACTCGTTTCCATGGAGGTAATGATGACAACCCCGAACCCCGCGGCTCCACCGATAGTCCCAGTAGTGAATGAGAATGTTGAGGAAGGAAATCATGAGGAAACACCAAGGGATGCAAGAATAGCAAAGGCACCACTGGAAAAGCCAGAAAACATAGCTAGGAGTAAAAGGGCTAAGGAGCTGCAGGAAGCGGTAGACAAGTTGGCAGCGCCAGTAGCACAGGCAACTGACCCGGCACGTGTGCAAGCCGAGTTGGAGGAGGCCAGGATAAAAGTTCTGGAGAAAGCCAAGGAATTAGCGGAGTTACAGCAGGATGTGGGTATCACCATCCGAGAGCTCAAATTGGCGAATCGAGTCAAGGGCGCAAAGACCCAGCTTGATGCGACGAGATTGAGAGTAAGAAACCTCAACGAAGAGCTGGCAGATGCAACGTCAAAAATAACGCCAGAAAATAGCAACAAAACAGCCATGAGGCCAACATATAACACAGCAGCAGCTAATCTGCGAGCAGCAGAAGCAGCAATGGCAGAGTTACCCCATTTGGAGGGATAAGCAAAGAAAAGACAACAAGAACGAGTCAATGAACTAGTAAGAGTAGCTAGCATGCTGAATGAAGCGTATTACAGAGCGAATCCGGGTATAGCAGGAAGGTCACAGCTGGTTCACTTGGCGAATCATGTCCTGGCAAGATCGGCTGGGCACACGGCATCCTCACCCGGAGCGGCACCTAGACCGAGAAAATAAAAGAGTGTGGATTCTGGAAGAAACAAGCAGATGGTCACCTATGATCCGGCGATGGCTCAAGGAAACCCGACACATGCACAGGGGGAGAGAAGGAATAATGCCCAAGGAAATGAAAACCAGGAGAATTCAGGCCGAGAAAGGCAAGCCGGGCAAAGAAACGACAACGGAGTGCAAAATTTTGCGCCTCAAGCTAGGCGTGGAACTCACTCGGCAGGAGGAGGAAATCCAGCACCGAATAATGCACCAGCTCAACCTGAAAGAAGACAGCAAAATGCGGGAAAGGCAGCTCAACAGCATGCCGACCCGAATGCAAATAAGTATAATGATGGTTACTCGGCTATGGTGAATGACGGGTATGAATTGTCGGATCACGCATATCAAGCAATGGGAGCTAGACTCGGAGGCAGGAACGTTCAACCGGATGATGCAAGGCTGAAGATTGACCGAATAAAGATGGCAAAGCTGATTGAATCGCAGAGTCCACAGGGTCCACCATGCTTTGGCCCAAGGATCATGAAAGAGCCATTGGTACCAAATTTCCAGCTGGCCAGAGGGACAAAAACATATGATGGAAGTACAAAGCCAGAGGATTGGCTCATAGATTATGGAACTGCTGTGAAGATCGCATAGGGAAATTTGAGATGGGTAGTACGATATGTATCGCAGATGCTAGAAGGACCAGCTCGGGTATGGTTGAATAATTTTCCACCCGGAAGCATTAACAGCTGGATCGATTTTCAAGATGCTTTTGTGAGCAATTTCACGAGCACTTACAAGAGGCCGAATCGCCCACAACAACTGGCGATGTGCAAGCAAAGACCGAATGAAACAGATAGGGAATTCCTCACAAGGTGGTGTACGATGCGCAACTCTTGTGAAGGGGTAATCGAGTCATAGGCCATCGCTTGGTTTGCACAAGGATGCAGACATGGAAGTGTGCTATGGCAAAGGTTAGAGAGATATGCCGGCAAGAATGGAAGAAACAATAAGAATTGCTGATTCGTATGCGTTAGGAGATCCGACTCAGCCGCTGCTTATGTCGGCAGACGGGATGACTGAGACTCAGATCTATGATGTTGCCGGGTCGCAAAGGTGCCAGGAAAGGTCCGATTAAAGAAGCAAAAGAAGAGACGAAAGGCTAGACTACATATATGGTTCGACTCAGGTTGCGGCCGTGAGTCAGGATCATCTAGATGCTGGAAGTAGCCAACGTCAAAGGACAAGTGGTCAACAACAGTGGGTGCCAAAGAATGATGTCAAAAAGCCATACGAACAGAGGAAGAAATATCAGGACCGATAGAAATATACCTATGATATGATTCTGGACCAGCCGTGTAAGTTTCACACACCTAGTCCGAGTAAACCGGCCAATCACACAACAAGACAATGCACTTGGTTTCAGAAAGGAGATAGGATGGATTCGCCAAATAAGCAGCTTCCACCACCTCCCCCTCCACCACTTACAGGAGGAAATGCACAGACAGTGGGAACATATAACAGATACGAAAACATGCAGCTGAGGTATCAAAATCAAGAAAGAAGAGAAACTGTGCACAAGGTGCACAATCCAAGAGGTGACGACGCTCATGTCGGTCATGGAACTAGAAATGAGTACAGAGAACATCACCAGAGCTATGTTGTCTTTGTCACAGAGCGGCTCGACAAAAAGAGCCAGCAGCGATGAATGATGGAGGTGAATGCCACAATGCCGGAAATTCCCAAGTACATGCATTGGTCTGAGCAAGAAATAACTTGGAGCATAAAAGATCACCCCAAGATCATGCCAACCCCAGGAGGATATGCTCTAGTTTTGGATCCAACGTTCATGGGCCCAGATATCAATGTCAATTTTCCAGAAGTGCTGATTGATGATGGCAGTAGCATCAACATCATGTACAAGGATACCATGCTCAAGTTAGGCATTACCATGAACATGCTAGAGCCGACTAAGACAACTTTCCACGGTATTGTGCCAGGATTGTCTTGTGAGCCAATTGGCAAGATCTGGGTCGAAGTCTTATTTGGCAATAGAGAGAACTGTCGCACTGAGGCCATAGAGTTCGAGGTAGTGGATTTGGTCAGCTCATATCATGCCTTACTCGGCAGGCCGGCTATGGCAAGATTCATGTCTACAACCCACATTGCCTACTTAAAGATGAAGATGCCAGGCCCATGTGGGGTGATTATAGTTAAAGGGGATTACAAAAGATCCATTGCTTGTGCCTCAGCCGGATCTTCACTGGCCGAGTCACTCGTCATAGCACAAGAAAAGAATCAAATGGTCGAAGTGGCAGCATTGGCCAAAGCAGCACAAATGTCCATGCCAGCACTCACCAACCCGCATGGCAATGTGTCATTTCAAGCTACCAAAGAAACCAAGAATGTATAGGTGGATGAGACATTCCCAGAGCGCACAGTTACCATTGGGGCTGGCCTTACGGACAAATAGGAAAGCGAGCTCACCAGCTTCCTCCATGAGAATTGGGATATCTTTGCATGGTCCACTCAAGATCTGCAAGGAGTTCCGAGGGAGCTGGCTGAGCACTCTCTTCATGTAAGACCAGATGCCAAGCCGGTGAAGCAACCCCTCCGCCGCTTCGCCGAAGATAGGAGGAAAGTAGTACCTGCCGAGATTGCCAGACTTTTAGCTGTTAGATTCATCATGGAAGTACTGCACCCGGATTGGTTGTCAAATCCAGTCTTGGTCGAGAAGAAAAAAGATGACCCGAACGTGGCAGTGGTATGGAGCATGTGTATTGATTACATGAACCTCAATAAGGGGTGTCCAAAAGATCCATTTCCCCTGCCACGGATTGATCAAGTCAAAGATTCTACTGCTGGGTGTGAGTTGTTGTCGTTTGTGGATGCATATTCATGATTCCATCAGATACCATTGAATCCGGATGATCAAATAAAGACGTCTTTTATCACCCCGTACGGGGCTTATTGCTATCGTACCATGCCATTTGGGTTGATAAATGCAGGTGCAACATATCAAAGATGCATGCAAAAATGCTTACAAGATCAAGTGGACAAAAATGTTCAAGTATACGTTGATGACGTGGTAATAAAAACCAAACAAAGTCATACTCTAATTGCGGACTTGCGTCAAACATTCGCAAACTTGAGAAGATTCCGGATGAAGCTTAACCCGTAAAAATGCACATTTGGTGTCCCGACTGGCAAATTACTTGGATTCCTCGTATCCAGCCGAGGAATTGAAGCTAACCCGATAAAGATCAGGGTCATCAAAAGAATGGAATTACCAAAAACCGTGAACGATGTCCAGAAGTTTACTGGATGCCTGGCCTCATTGAGCAGGTTTGTTAGTTGGCTAGGGGAAAAAGCCCTACCACTATATCAACTGATGAAGAAATCAGATAAATTCACGTGGACACAGCAAGCTGGTAGCGCTTTCCATGAATTAAAGAAAATGTTGGCAACAACACCAATATTAGCATCACCACTATCCAAAGAGCCAATGTTGCTCTATGTCGCTGCAACCAATAGAGTTGTAAGTGTAGTAATAGCGGTTGAACGTGAAGAAGGGGGCAAATCAGTCTAAAGACCAGTTCATTACTTGAGCGAAGTGCTCTCTGTCTCAAAACAGAATTACCCGCATCATCAGAAGATAACATATGGGGTATATATGGCAGCAAAGAAGCTGAAACATTATTTTCAAGAACTCCCAATCCGGTAATATGCGAGGCACCTATCTCGAATATATTGGGAAGCAAAGATGCCAGCGGCCGAGTCGCAAAATGGGCCATAGAACTAGCACCATATACTCCACAATATGATAGGCGAGATGCAATAAAGTCTCGGGTTGTTGCATATTTCTTTGTAGACTGGATGGAAATGCAGTACGAACCACCACTGCTAGATCCGAATTACTGGAAAATGCATTTTTACGGGTCCAAGACAAAAATGGGTCTAGGCGCTGGGATAGTGCTCACATCTCCATAGAGGGATCAACTCAGGTATGTGTTGTAGATTCATTTTGTTGCTTCCAACAACGTTGCCGAGTATGAAGCGCTTGTCCACGGCATCAAAGTGGCCAACGAAATTGGTATCGAAAGGATCATGTGTTTTGGCGATTCAGATTTGGTGATTCAGCAAGTGTCTGGACATTGGGATGTGCTGGACGCAAACATGGCATTATATCATTTCCATGTGCAACAAATCTTGGGATACTTTGACGGATGTGAATTCCATCATGTTCCTAGAGTAGAAAATGAGGCAACAGATGTACTATCCAAACTAGGGTCATCTCGGCAAGCAATACCACCAGGAGTAGCGCTGGAGCACCTCAGGAAACCATCGATCAAGCCGTCACCAGAATCCGACTCGATCAGGGTCACCCCAGCGATTCAAGAGTCAGACGTCGTACCAATGGATATCGACTCGGGGGTAGGTTCGAACCACTATGGGACTGATCCGCTCAATTCAGGGGCTGCCGAATCACACTCGGGGAATCCTTAGGTCATGTCGGCAGAGCCAATGGATATTGATGCTGAAGCAGACCTAGAACCACTGATACCAAACATGGGCACAGCCAATATTCGACTACTTAAAAGATGGGACCTTGTCGAGTGACGAAACGTTGGCAAGGCAAACAGTACGAAGAGCAAAAGCGTACACCATAATCAATAAGGAATTATACAAGCGAAGCGTGACGAGCGTACTGCAGCGTTGTATCAGCCCAGAGAAAGGCCAAGAGATCTTATTGGATATTCATCAAGGAGAATGTGGGCACCATGCGTCATCAAGAGCATTGGTGGCCAAGGCATTCCAACATGGATTCTATTGGCCAAGCGCATTGGCACAAGCGCAAGAGTTAGTCGGAAAATGCAATGGTTGTCAACACTATGCATCCAAGTCACATCTACCAGCGTCTGAATTAAAGACTATACCAATCACTTGGCCTTTTGCAGTGTGGTGCCTAGATATGGTACGACCATTCAAACCAGCAAGGGGAGGTATGACTCATATTTTGGTCATGATTGATAAGTTCACCAAGTGGATAGAAGTGAAACCAATCAAAAAGTTGGACAATAAAATAGCTGTCACATTCCTAAGGGATATAATCCTCAGATATGGTTACCCGCATAGTGTAATCTCTAATAATGGCACGAACTTTGCCGAAGGAGCTTTTTCTTGTTTCTTTGGGAAACACCGAATAAGACTCGATGTAGCATCAGTCGCCTATCCAGAATCAAACAGACAAGTTGAACGGGCTAATGGCTTAGTTCTGTCAGGGATAAAACCCCGCTTAATGGAACCACTCCAGAGGTCACTTGGTTGTTGGATAGAGGAACTACCCTTAGTGCTATGGAGCCTAAGAACAACTCCGAATCAGTCAACAGGTTATACGCCATTTTTCCTCGTATATGGGGCAGAAGCAGTTTTGCCTGCCAAAATAGAATATGACTCGCCAAGAATAAGGCAATACTCGGAAGCCGAGGTCAAAGAGGCTCGAGAAGATGGAGTAGACTTACTCGAAGAAGCAAGGGAACTGGCATTATCCAGATCCGTTATATATCAACAGAATCTCCGACGCTACCATAGCCGGAAAGTGCAACCTTGTGTTTTTCGAGAAGGGGATATGGTGCTAAGGCTGGTGCAGCGCACAACGGGAATGCATAAATTATCACCCCCATGGGAAGGACCATTCATTGTAAGCAAAGCATTACACAATGATTCCTATTATCTCATAGACGCTCGTGAAGCTCAAAAGAACAAGGCGTACATGTCAGGAGATGAGACCAAAAGGCCATGGAATGTGGCGCTACTTCGTCCCTTCTATACTTAGGAGAATCAATGCATGTATCACTCGAACTCTCATATGTCGGACGTATCTGCCGGCTATGTGCTGATAATAAAATGGTATGATTCGAAAAACTAACTCGGGGACTACCCCTTAAATTTTCCCACTCAATTATTTTATGTTGGCTGGCGTGACACCCGAAATTTATCTCGGAACAAGTAGTGTTTACTCGGAAAAAATCAACTCTTCTACTATGCTGTTGTCCGAAAACACGGCTTCATGGCAAGCAAGAGGAAAGGATGTATGACGGGTAAACACGAACGCCGGATAAGTACAAAGGAGAAACGCGAGCCGGCTTTAAGTTTTTGCCTAACTCTCTGTAGATCACGTTATACTGCGTGTTGAAAAATCTCGGCCAAGTGATCCAAGTTTCATATCCGCTAACTATATCCTTAGTACTTTGAGTCTCTAAATGTCGAACACCGAAAAAGGTAGACAAAGGCCAAAGTCAAGGAAAAGGTGACATGGCAAAATGAAACTCGGGGACTTGCCCTTGAACGATTCACATTCAGAACATAACACAAATATATAAAGCCTATCAAAAGGTGCATAATCAAACTTGAAGTGCAATGTATGTTACATCTGTAACCGACATACCTGGGATCTAATCAAAAGTTCAAGTATTTGTTGACCTAAGAAGCAGAAGGACTCGGAGGAGCACCCTTGGAGCCAGGAGCCTCGCTTGGAGCATCGTCCGAGTCAGGGGCATCCGTGATCGGGTCATCCGGACCATCTGACTCGGTTGCTTCGCTGTCGCCACCCTCTTCATCAACAACTTCGACGAGTGGGTCGCCAAGGTCGAGGAAGCTAGGCCCGTCGCACCAAGCGTGCACCATGGTATACTCGATCATGGTGTAAGCTCACTCCTGGCGTTTCTTGATCAACTCTGGGTCATTCAGCCATTTGCCATATCCTCTCATGCGAGCAAGAACATCAAGGTTGATGTCCTCGTACCATGAAAGCACGAAGGAGAGAGCCTTGTCCGCTGCAGCTCGGCCGACCGACTCACGCCATTGATCCAGCCGGTCTTCAGTAAGGAGCAACCTCTCAGCAAGTGGCTCGATGAGTTCAGGTGGGTCTTCATATGGCCAGAGCATGCAAAACGCATGAATAGCTGACTTGAGCAGGTCCACACCGCAAGACTTGAGGGTCCTGACCCGTTCGGACACCGCTTCGAGAAGCTCCTCCATGGACACCTCGCCGTCAGCCAGAGCACCAGATTCGGCCCTCACTTTCTTCATGACTCGGATGGCAAACATGTTGGCTTCAGGGAAATTCTCTGCAAGCAAAAGGGAAAAGTTAGCAAAATAACAAAAGTGGATGGAAGAAATCCAGAGCGACCTATACAGTGCAAAAAGAGTAAGAACTCACTACCGAGAAAGAAGTTGATGGTGGCGAGCTTGCTATGCCAAGTTTTGGCCTTGGCTTGGAGGGCGTCAAAGTTCAGATTTTCCGACTCAACCGATGACTCGGCCTCGTCGAGCAGCCTCTTGGTCTTCTCGGCACTGGCGGCCTGCTGCTCATTCTTCTCGGCAAGCTCCTCCTTCAGCCCCTTCACCTCGGCCAAGTTTCTCTGCTCTGTCTCGGCCATCAACTTCTTCAGCCGAGTCACCTCATCTTGCTCCTTCTAGAGTTCAGCTTGGTGCTTCTCTGCTTATTCGGAATGAATTACTTGTCAGCACCAACGGGAACCTTCAACTATCAGATTAAATAAGGCAAGAAACTTACTCTCGGCCTCGTTGATCTGCGAGTGAAAAGCCTCGATGGTGGACTGAGCGGAGGCTATGAGAAAAGAGAAAGAAAATATTGAGTAAATGAACTAAAGAAAAATACATCGAATAGAGAAAGGACGACTAAGGATATTACCTTGGCCTTGGGTGTCAGTCTGCAGCTTTTCATACGCAAGTTCGAGCTTGCGATGCGCCAGAACGAGAGATTGGTGCACCTTGGTGCGCTCGTTATGCGTGATCCGGACAAAGAAGACAGATAGTAAGGAAAGTTCAAGTCAAGCAGCCTGCCGGATTAAAAAATCTTAAGTGCTTACAGCCGAGTAAGTTCCTTCCTCGACAGTAACCTCGAGGGCTAGGGATCAAAGCTCTAACATATGAGTTTGGCATAAGGAAATGAAAAATCTTAAGAGCTTACAGCCGAGCAAGTTCCTTACTCAACAGTAACCTCGGGGGCTAGGGATCGAAGCTCTAACATACAAGCTTGGTGTGAAAAATTTAAAGACTAAGTGATTATTGAGAGCTTACGACCAAGTAAGTTCCTTACTCGGCAGTAACCTCGGGGACTAGGTGATATGTATAAAGGGAATACTCAAAAATACAAAAGAGTAAGAAGTTACTTTACCTTGTTCACTTCGTCGGCGCGGGCCATTAGAGTAATGGCCTGCTGGGTCATGTCAGAGACGGACTTAGGGCCCAGCTTCAGTTTCTTGCCAGCGCGGGTGCTGACCTCCTGCTCGCCAGCTGCATTCCATGCCAAAGCATAAGGCTCAGCCGAACCAAGGCTTTTCCCACTAAGCTTCCGAGTGAGAACTTGACCCGTTTTCAGGGTAGTTCCCACATTGGCACGGGTCGCTGCAGCAGAAGTATGGAGGGTAACAGCCTTAGAGCCATCACCTGATCCGGCAGCCGCGGATTCGTCCCCCTTACCCGTTGAAGCGACCATTGTCGCCAACATCGGAGGCCAAATCTAAGGAGCAGAACCCGAAGCGCAGACCAGCGTTGTCTGCTTGGAGGAGGTGGATTTGCCGGATAAATGGCAAGAAGAGCCAGAGGCCTTGGGCTAGATCTTTTCCTTTGACAGAATTGGAGAGCGATCAGGAGGATTTGGAGAAGAAAGGGGAGCCGGCTGACTGGGCTTAGCAGTTTTGCTGGCTCCAAGATCAGGAAGTTGTTCATTCACACCAGCCTGAGGGCCGATGCCAGAGGAACTAGTGGCGAAAGGTTTCTCGGCGCCATAGTCACTGGCACCAAGATCAGAAAATTGTTCCTGGCTAGCACCAGGGGCGCTAGCCGAAGGACCCACTGGGTCTGACTGACACTAAGAAGGATGAGCCTCAACAGTGGGAGCCTCGACTCGGACGGGACTCGGAGCCATCGAATCAGCTGGAGGAGGCGTAGGCTTTAGCGGCGAGGCGATGCTAGAAGCAGCCTGGTTTGCCGACCAAGGTGCGGCGCTAAAAACAACGAGACATGTATAAGAGAACATCAGTGACGAAAAAGAAAGAACGAAGAAAGCAGAGTATAAAAACTTACCCGGTGACGACGACCAGGTCACGGGTGACTCGACGTGTGAATCGACGCCCAACGGCTTGGCGGGTCTCAGCCAGAGTTGCAGCAGCAGAGGCAGTAGGAGCTGCCGGAGTGGGCTTGCTCTTCTTGGCCGGCTGAGTGCTGGAGGAGGCTCCGCGTCACTTCGGCTTGGCGACGGGGATCTTGCCGACTCCGCCAATGGCGAGAGGAGGAGTGTCATGTACCTGGCCAGCTGCATAAGTAAATAACAGGCTTACTCAGATAAGTTGGGAGACTAAAGTCGCAAGGCATGTACCTCCAAAAGCGTACAATCATCATCCTCATCATCGTTAGACCAATATTGTAAGGGATTGCGAGATCGACTCTTACCCGAAGCTGAAGCGGCCGCAGCGTGCGGGATGGGCATGAAGCACTCCAGGTCATACTTGACTTCGTCAGAGTCGGAGCGATCCCCGTTATAACCGCAGGGAGGGACAGTACTGTCATCAACCTGGTGAACGAGATTCTGTGAAAGACAAACAAAATGAGTAACCAAAAACTAGACTGAGAGTGGCAAAAGATCTAAAACCTATTCGGCAAGAAAGAAGACTCGAAAAACTTACCCAGGGGACAAGCCTGACCAGGCTAAACAGAGGGAAACTCCAAGCCCAATCATTCGCCAAGTTCATTTTAAAGATTGAGCTTACTCGGCGAGCAATGGAGTCAAGGGTGAGCTCCTTAGTGGAGTGCCGAGTGGGATCATGGGAGCCACTCATGAAGCACATATTGTGGCTCCTCGCTTGGATGGGGCTTACCCGGCGTGAGATGAAGGCGCACATGAGCTCAGTGTCAGCAAGATGAAAGTTTTCATCCAGCGACAACAACCTTTCCAAGATCGCGTTAGCCTCATTCACCGCAGCGTCTTGGTCGTGCGGGTCAAGCTGCCAGAGCTTCTTGTTGGGGACCTCATCCGAGAAAGGGGGAGCCGGATGTTATCGATGGACCCGCTGTTTTTGACATATAAAAAGGTTCTATGCCAGTTCTTGCAAGAATCAAGCCCAGCAACCCGAGGAAAGATGGAGTCTCTCCTAGGTGTGATGCTAGCGGCACCACACCGATTCGGATTCTTCTCGGCTCGAGGAGCACCAGGCTGGGGAACAACCTGAACCCTAAATCTAAAATATTTGGCCCACAGAAGAAATGTAGGCCAAATTCCGAGGTAAGCCTCATAAGCAGAGATAAAACAGGAAAGAGAGCACTCGCGTTGGCAGGAAGATGGTGGGTTTGCATATGGAAGGTGGAGAGAAACGAGGAGAAGAAGGTGCTCACTGGAAGAGCGAAACTGCGCTCAAAGTGAGAAAGGAAAACCATCCGCTTGTTAGCTTCGGGTTTGGGAGTGATCTCACCGGTCGGGAGAAGGCAATCCATTTGCAACGGAATGCGCCTGGTGGAGCGGAGCCATTCTACCTCCTCGGTGGAGACCTTCGAGCCTTCCCAGCCGCCGCACTCGCCGGCGGGAACGTCCTTCTCCTCCGCACCATCAGCGCCGTCACGAGCGTCCATCACCCTCGCAGACTCAGTCTCCTCCGC
This sequence comes from Avena atlantica, assembly GCA_910589765.1. Lineage (NCBI taxonomy): Eukaryota > Viridiplantae > Streptophyta > Magnoliopsida > Poales > Poaceae > Avena > Avena atlantica. The sequence continues at coordinate 441,422,248 of OU342735.1, read as the reverse complement.
TGTCGTGAGTGGTTTGGAAGAACACGGACCCGTGGTGGAATGGAAAGAGAAGAGGAGCAATTGCAGGACAAGAACAGGAGCAAGTGGAAACCGTAAAGGGGGTGGTTCGATCTCGCAGGTGCAAGGAAGAAGAAGAGGCAAGGGAAAACTGAACGCGCGTGGGGGAAGTGGAAACCCCCAACCCCTACTTAAAGACAGTAAAAACCCTGGTCGTGGGATCCATCTGTGTCGTGCGGCCAGCGTGTGTCCGTGTACCAGGCTGAGTAAGCCAATCAGCAAGCGTCGCGTAGCCATAGATACACGAAAAATCCCGTGCCACGTCATGAAAGGAAGGACAAGGGGCCCATGCCGATGGGACTGCCACAGTGACGGGGAATAACTGCGCAGCCGTCACTGTGTCGCCTGAACTTGGAACAAAATTTGAGGCAAGTAATCATGATTACCAGCTGTCAGTGACTGAAGCGCACCGAAAATGACTCAGAATTGGCAAAGTGACTCGGATCGAGGCAAAAGTGAGCCAGGAAGTCAAAGAGAGGATCCGAAAACTATCAGACAGACCCAGCAAGGTGCAAGATAGTGACAGATAGAGACAAAAACTAAGTTCCAATCACATAAAAGGAACCTGGAGATGCCTAACAGCTTGAACTGCTAGACCTCACCAACTTTCGGGACTAATGTCGGGGGGATAACCCCCAGTAGGGTCACGAGAGGTGAAACATCGCACAGCTTGGTTAGCTCCGAGTAAATAAAGAACCAAGCCGGGTAAGAACGACCGGGTAAGGAAAGACTGAGCGGCCGACATACAAACTATGTAGGCCCGCATAAGACAAAGTTGTAATTCTTGCAGGAACCGGCGAGCTGAGTCTACCGAGGAAGGGCCGAGTCAAGTAGGACGCGTGGCACCTTTCCGAGTAAGGTTCAGGAGGGACCATGGTAAAGCATGGTCAAAAGAGAAGGGCGACGCCGGGTGACACAAAAGGAGCCGGGTGACGCCAAAAGCATACGCTGACGTACAAAGTAACAACATGACGCCAAAAGGAATAGGAAGCAGCGTACTAGAAGACCGTTAGCTATCAAACTTTATGGACTGGGCCATTGGGCTTAGGGCAAGCCCATGACCCGGCCCACATTATAGGGACCAAGATCCAAACAGTAAACCGTAGAACCCAAAGGGGTATAAGCTATCTAGCACTGCCTATATAAGGGAGGGCATAGCTGCAAAGCTATAGTAAGAGGAGGTCAGACCAAGTAGGGAACTAGCGCACTAAACCCTAGTTCATACAGCTCGAGGAGCACTTGTAATCTTCGGGTATCAATCAAATTGCTAAGTCTGGAGAGTTCTTCTTGTTCTTCGTGCATGGCTCGACCGTGCACTCCCTCCCAGGTGACCACAAGCACCCATTCGGCCCCTAACTTAAGCCTACCCATGGCATATGTCGTGCCACCACCACGACAAAGCTACGCCATCGAAGAAGAAACCCCCGCCACCAAAGAAGAAGAAGAAGCCGGTATCACCACCTCGGTCCGCGAGTAGCTCTGATGCTACCTGCGCGGCCGAGGTATCTAGGGCCGACGCACCGGCGCCTACGACCGCGGCGACCGACGCGGCCATTGTGGAAGGCAAGATGCCGTTGGCGTCACTGCCGCCGCCTTTCGTCCCAGTCACTAGACTCGTGGCTGCTCCGGCCGCGGGTGTTGGGGATATGCTATATGGGTATCCTCATAGCATGTCACTTATCCGGATAACCCGGGTGGCCCATAGTCGGTAGCATTTCCTATGGCCTGCTGGGCGGCCCAGTTAGATGGATCCAGAAGGGAGGCCCATGCCGGATAAAGGAAGGCTATGGTGGAGTCACCAGCGTACTCGGAGCCTTGGAGTGTAAGATACACAAGACTAGTAATAGACGGTGTAGGAGTCTGTAACCTGTCCGGCTAGGACTTTTCCCTGTAACCCTAGGACCTGGCGACTATATAAGTCGGGCCTATGGGAGCCTTTAGGGCATCGATTCATACAACCTCGCATAGCGAACCTATCTCTGTAACTCGGCGTATTGCCCTTATAGTGATTTATAGCAGGAGTAGGATTCCGCCACCATTGTGGGATCTGAACTTGGGTAAGCTGTGTTACCTCGTACCTGTCAACCGTCCGCCTTACCCCACGTCTCTAAACACGCACTATGAGGACCCCTCCATGGAATACTCGTCGGCAATACCACGACAGTTAGCGCACACCGTGGGGCAAGAGGCGCTTCAGGCTCTTCAGCGGGCGAGGACCAAGATCTTCGCTGGAATCAGCAAAACCATAGCCATCAGCCGTGTTCTCTTCTCCGGCAATGTTCTGATCGTCCCTCCTGACGAGTTCTGGGTCCCGCGAAGACGAACCCTACGCGATGTTCAATCGTTCCTATTGGAGACATCCACCGCTTCATCGGCGAAACCAACTCAGGCACTAGTTCCCTGGGAGTCGGAGGAGCATCAAGGCCCGCACGGACCGCCTACGGGTAGGATACGTTCGCGGAAGGATCGATGTCGGATCTCTCCTTAGAGTTTGCCGGCAAAGATCGAAAAAAAATCAAGGCCCACCCACACCGCCCCTGTGCAGGACATAAAGGTGGAAGATCACTGCAGATCCGCCGGCTTCGCCCGTGCGTCTGGACAACAGAGATCCAAGTTCGTCAGCGTGGTTACCATCTTCGATCTGGCGCACTGCGTTCAGATAGAAGGCGAAAACCCCCGCGATTACCTGGCCAGGTGGCTCCGTATACGAGCCGATCTAGCCCACTACCCCGATGATAACGCTTTATATCACTTCGTGGAAGGACTGGACTGTGGCACGCTTCTCCGACATTCTTTAAGACGGCAGCAGGCAACAGGATGCCTTACCCTCGAAGAGATGGTGAGCACCGTCAACAACTATGCGGAAGCTGACGCGACAGCCCAGATGGAGCTTGCGCTCAGAGACGGAGAACCTCCGATTCAGCAACCGCCGCCACCGCCTCCCGCCGCCATTGTCGCAGCAGCACCACCACCTCCAGTCATCATCGAGGCCGTTGCACCTCCACCGCCCGTCATCGAGGAAGTCCTGGCACCCTCCGACTCTGTCATTGACGCGCTTTATGCTGATTTCAGTGCAGATTCAGAGGAGATAGACTTCATTCCAGAAGAGCTAGACTCCGCTATGCAGGAGATGGAGGAGGAGTACTCGCGCGACGATCAAGCCAAAAACGCCGTCACGTCTCGAGGGGTGTTCGTCACCATTGGGACGGGGATGGATGAAGATCAACCCGGACGAGCTCCGCCTACAGCACAGGAAAAGGGGAAGGGGCCACTTATTGCTATCCATGATGATCGAGCAAAAGTCATGCCTCCTCCGCCTAACCCAGTGCAGCAGCCGCAGGAACTTGGCACCGGCCCGAGCAACAACAACACCGCAAACTTGCCGCCTCCAGCATCTACGTCTGCAGCAGCCCAAGTTACTCCAGCTGATAGAGTGATGTACTGCAATCTCCTCGTCGAGCCACTGACCGTTGCTCATATTCGGAACATGACCCAGCTTGATGAGAAGCGCCAGCAGCTGCTGGAGGAAGCGCAGGCCATCGCGGAGCAAGGCGCTAAGCTAGATCAAGATCTGGTCAACATGCAGAAGTCCATAGAGAAAGCTAGAGCAATGGAGGCTGAGTACAAGACTTTACTTCAGTAGCAGAAGGCTAAGAAAGCTCCGGCTCGCGTCATCAACGATCCTGGTGTACGGCGCAACCTAGGATGGGCTCCCTCGAAGCCGGCACAGGCCAAGCCATACATTGACAGTGAAGGCAAGCAGGTGATTCCCACCCCACTCCTTAACCTCTTCGTCGCCAAGACCCTTCTGGAGCAGGGTAGATCAACTGAGGTAGTGGAACAGGTCTACGACCTAGTGGCCAAGGCGGTAAAGTAGAAGGAAAAGGCCACCTCTCAGAGGCTTGAGTCTAACCCAGCGCTCTGCCAATCTAGCAAGTACAAGCCGCCAAGGGACAGATCTCCTCTTGATGTCGGGTCCCAGACAGGTTCATCAGAACGAAGATAGAGGGATGCGCACAACAGGAAGGATGCTATCCCCATATCCTCCGACCACGGAGAAAAGGCCCGACCTCGTCGCCCATCGCCACCGCCCCGATCCCCCCGACATTGCGAAGATTACAAGACTCACCATCATGCGGATATTCCCCCACCAAAGCAGTGCGGCATCATCATCCGCGATAACGCGGAGCAGACTCGTCATGATGGAGAACGCAACCAAGGACACAAGAGCAGGTCACGTCATGACCCTCCGCGTCCGAAAAGCAACCGTGATAGGCGTGAGGCGTCGCAAGAGGGTAACAGCAAGAAGGCTAACCCACCGCCACCACCGCCTCCATCACCTCCAAGCAGTCACCATGGCGGAGGAGGCCCGCGTCGCTCACGCAGCCCATCCCCTGTTGACAAGAAGAAGAACCTGGAGTCATACGGCGCATGATCGGGGATCGATAAAATCCACGAGGCCCGGGAAGGACCATATCTGGGACCATGTTGCTTTGGACCTGCAATACGGTCCGCAACTTACCCCAAAGGTTTCCGGATTGACAAGACCATAAAGCCCTATGATGGCACCGCCAAGCCAGCCACATGGTTGCAGGACTACGACAACATGGTGGAGATTGTTGGAGGCAACCCCAACGTCGCCGTCAAGTACCTCCCATTAATGTTGGCAGGAACAACCCGTCAATGGATCAACGAATTGCCGGAAAAATCCATCAACAACTGGTTGGACATGCAAGAAGCGTTCACCAAGAACTTTGAGGGTACATACAAATGTCCCTGCACTGTGGGCGATCTACAGCGGTGCATGCAAGAGAAAGACGAGACATCTCGCGCCTACCTCTCTCGCTGGCTGGACATGAAGAATTCCTTCGCCGGAGTACACGCTCAGACCGCCATGGACGCCTTCATCGACGGGTTGGAAAGAGGCACATTGCTCCGACATAAGCTGAAGCGCTTGTGGGACAATCACCAGCTTGACTTGAATTAGATGATTCAGTTGGCTAGTGAGTTCGCAGCTGCCGACGATGATGCTCGTGGATCATTGCCGGCAACAGCCGTTCCAACTCAAGCTCGGAGGAACAACGGTACAAAGCGAAAAACCGCTCCAGAAGAAAAGCAATCTACCGACATGGTCGCTATGACTTTTGCAGGACAAGGTGATGGCGGAAAACGTGGCCTAGGAAGGGGAGCTGGCCGTGGGCAGCAGCGAGCCAGTGAAACAACCTCGGCACCGCTCCGCGTTCCCCAAACCGAGGAGTACTGCGATATGCCATGCCTCGTACACCTCGACGCCAACGGCAAGGACACCCATACAATTTGATGGGGATATGCCTACCGGGGTATACTCAGCAGGACGTTTCCTACTGGCCCAGGCGCCAGCGAGTGGGCCTGTAGGACGGCGACTGGATCAAGATCTGGTGTGGACTCAAGCGACTGGAAGCTAAAGGCCCAGAAGCTTAGATAGGCCTAGTCGGATTAGGTCATAGGGTCGCCGAGTCCTTAACTAATTCGGTTGGGATCTGTAAACCCTAGGGAGGTGAGTCTATATAAACCTCCCTAGAGGGCGCATAGAGGATACGTTCCATCATACACCCAAGCGACTCGCCGCCTACCCGTCGAGCTCGCCCCATTGTACTCTCATCATAATACAATCTATCAGGAGTAGGTATTTACCCTCCGGGGGGCCGAACCTGGGTAAACCCTTGTGTCTCAGTCCTCATCTCGCACCGCAGATGGCTGGCCGCCCTTGCCCCTTGTGTCCCAGTGCATATGGAGAGAATGAAATGCTTTGTAAACATAGGATTCATATGTATGAGTGGGGCTTTGCTTGCCTTTTTCGTTGTTGGGCTGGTACTGCTCTTCAGTAGCGTTGACTTCAGCCTCGGGTTCGGTTCCTATTCGTGAAGAACCAATCACCGAAAAAGAGAAAGCAACATTCAACACATGGCATCTGCAATGCTCATACAATATGGATGATATGAAAAGTTAAATAGTATTGAAATGAACCCTAGAACATGCTTGGTCATTTTAAACGGGGTCCGAGAGGTCCAAACCCTAGAACAGGGGAATCCTTGGAATCACCTATTGGGTTCAATTGGTTCTTCTAATTAAAATTGCCATCGAAGTTTATTAACAATGTATGATTCCTTAGTTAGATAGGTTTCATTTTTCTGATCATTTTGGTATATTATTTGTATTTTTCTGATTTAAAATGAATTAGTTATGATTTTTCTCAATTTTAATCCATTTATAAATAATTTTTGGAATATTTAATTAATTTCCAATTTGGGCCCACATGTCAGACTTTTATTAATTTCAGAAAATATTAAAACCCTGACAGACAGGGCCCACCTATCAGGGATTTAATAATTACAGAAAATAATTAAAAGAAAAAAAGGAAATATGACACCAGCATGACATCATGTTGATGTCATCAATGGTGATGCTCACAGGTCGAGCATGGATCCATCGATCCAGTGCACGCCTGGACGCGTGGAGGGGCGCGTTGGAGAGAGGGCGTTGTGGGCAACGAGAAACTGGCAGCACCGCTTGCAGGGGGTCACTAGAGATGGCGGGGCGACGACGAACAGTGCCGGCGGTGGCGGGCTCACACGGGAAGAACGATACAGAGGGAGAGGAGGACAACGGAGGGCATCATAACGATGAGGATCTCACAATGAGCACGTCGGGCTTGACGGCGAGGGGAGGCGAGCTTAGGAACGGCGGGGATCGACCTAGACCGACGACGGCCGGAGCTCTCGATCTAGGCGATTGAGGTCGCGCGCGAGGGGTAAAAGTGGCTAGGGGAGAGAGTCGAGCATGGCGAACTCAACGGTTGCACTGTCTAGGGCTAGGGTGGCCGGATACGGCGAGGCTGATGGCGAATGGCGGTTAGGGTTCTTCAGCCATGGTGCTGCATCGAGGAAGAGGGGGAAACTGGAGCCTATGGTTCGTCGGCGGCAGCTCTAGGGGTCATATAGGCGCTCGGTAGCGGCACGAATCGCGGCGCTCTCCGGCAACGGAGGTGCCGCCTGCGAGCTGCTTAGCTCGATCGAGAGGTGGAAGACGGCCGACAGAAACGACGAAGCGGTACGGGGCCAGGCTGGGCCGCTGTTGGGCTGGCTTGGGCCCCGGGTGGGCTGGCTGGTAAGCGCGTGAGCGACGGGGAGAGAGAGGGAGAGATGGGATCGACCCAGAGAGCTAGGTTAGTTTTTTTCTTCTAAAAACCTTTTTCTTTTCTGTTTTTTTTTCAATTTCTGCTTGTATTTTCAAACTCCAAACTGTTTTGAGTATTTCAAAATTACCAGAGACTTTTTATAATGTGTATAAAATAGTGTGGGACCATTTTATTCATTTTGGGTTCCATTTTTTGATAATTTTCAAAATTACAAAACCATTTGAATGGTTTTGAGAGGGAAAGAAATTAGGGTTTTGTTTGTGTTTGTTAGATTTAACCAAAGTGCAACTATTATGCATGCATGCAATGCTCAAACATGTCTTTATTAATATTGCACAAAACACTACTAGGAAAACGCCTATTCGTGGAGCACCTGAAAAGGCCATCTGTGGCGCACTAGCAGTGCGCCACGGGCCTCGCGCTACGGCTATCTCCTAGCCGTGGCGCACTGCCTGGTGCGCCACGGTTGTGTCGAGATAGGCGTGGCGCACATGCCAGTGCGCCACGGAAAGTAGTCTATGTGCGCCACGCGTATGAAACGGTAGCCGTGGCGCACTACGTGTTGTGCGCCACTGATATAAATTTCAAAATTCAAAAAAAAGCGGCAGATCTGGATCTCGTCGTCAGTGCCGTCGCTCGTCGGTGCAGGTTGTCGTCGTCGCCTCATCGCCTTGTCGTCGCCTCCTCGTCATCACCTCCTCGTCATCGTCGTCGGAACTGCAAGAAGGAGGAGGAGGAGAAGAAGAGGAGGAAGAGGAGGAGAAGAAGAGGAGGAAGAGTTGGAGGAAGAGGAGGAGGAGAAGAAGAAGAGTAGGCCTCGTCGTCGTCGGAACTACAAGGAGGAGGAAGAGGAGGAGAAGAAGAAGGAGCCCGCCGCCTCGTCATCGGAACTGCAAGGAGGAGGCTGCCGTCACCATCTTCACTGCAAGGAGAAGGAAGAGGAGGAGAAGGAGAAGGAGAAAGAGAAAGAGAAGGAGGAGGAGGAAAATGAGAAGGAGAAAGAGAAGGAGGAGAAGGAAAATGAGAAGGAGGAAAAGAAGAAGGAAAGGAGAAGGGAGGAAAAGGAAAAGGAGAGAGGGGGAGGGAAAAGAAAAGGGGTAGGTGGGCGGGGTGGGGATTCAAATTTTGAATCCCTCCCAACTTACTCGTAGCGCACTAGGTAGTGCTGCGCTACGGGTAAGTTGCCATCTTTTTTTTCTGCAGGAAAAAAACAGTCTTTTGACCGTAACTTTTTACTCTTTTCGAATTTTGAAAATCTAAGAATTCGGTAAACGACCAAAGATCGTTGCGAGCGGATGCGAAATCTCGTTCTCGTCATTTTGGTATATTATACGTATTTTTCCGACATCGTATGCAAAAGTTACGGCCGGTTTACCGTGGCATAAACTTTTTTTGCATAAAAAGTCAAAATGCATGTTTGTTAATTTTCCTACAAACTAGACCACATTTTCCTGCAAAACCTAAAAAGGCGATCCACGGGGGGGGGGGGGGGGGGGGGTGGGTGGGTGGGTGGAGTTGGTGCAGGCCACTTAGACGTAGGGCACTAGGGCAGAATGCCCTACGGCTAAGTTGACCCAGCTGCTGCAGCACACATGCCCGTAGCGCACTAGGTCAAGGTGCGCTACGGCTAAGTGACACATCCGTAGCGCACCTTGACCTAGTGTGCTACGGGTATGTGTGTTACGGCCACCTATGTCCTGGCCCACTGTAACATCCCTAAATTCATATTCCAAAACTCATTCATATCATCTAAGCAATCATCATCATTTAGGGTTCTCCTCAAAAACAGAAGCTTGTGCTATGATTTCATGTGAGTAAAATTCACTCATTAGGTCATCACCTTTTGAAACTTAAATATTAAGGAACTTGTTTGCTTGCCCCACTATTGGAAAGATTAGGTGTAAAGGTTTAACCAAAAAATTTCAAATTAGAAATAATTCAAAACCTCTATTTCAAACATTTGCAAATTAGTGCAAAATCTCTGTTTGTTTGAAAACCAAGTCTGATCAAGCCTTTGCAAGGTAACTCCATGAGCTTTGACTTATTTCTAAGACCAATTCACCCCTGCAAAACCCCAGGAGAATTTGAATTCAAATTGTATTTGAAACCATTTGAAAACATAACCAGAAAATCGAATTAGAAAAGAAAAAGGACTAGACAAAGGAAAAGGGCCGAGCGCCAGGTTTCTGGCCCAACAGAGGATCGAGCCCAACTAGCCCACCCGGGGAGTTCCTTTTCTTTTCTCACGCGCGAACGCACACAGCCAGTCGCTGACAAACAGACCCCACCCCCATTTCGCACACATCGCTGACAAGCGGGCCCTGGCCACGCTGTCATCGTCTTCCCCAAACCCCGCCCGGCCGCGACCACGTCGCAGCTACAGTGACTGCCGGTGATGGCGCGGCTTAATTGGGCAATTAAACACAGGCGTTTCCTGTCGAGGAACCGGCTATAAGATCCCCACATCCCCACGATCATTTTCCCCCAGTCAATCTCACACTCATGCCACCAGGCTGCCCACGACTCGCTCGAGACCGCCGCAGACAGAGCCAACTCCGGCGACCGATTCAGGTGAGCCCCGTGTGCCCCTTCCCCTCTGGATTGTTCGAGACACTTAGTAATCCTCTTGCGCACCTTCTAACCACAACAGAGCATCCTGTACTGCCCCAGGTCGCCGTGTTCGCTGGACGCCGTAAGCACCCGACGACCACCCCAACTCCGGCGAGCAATCTCAGTAAGTCCCGAGCGCCCCTTGCTTTCTTATTCACCCGAGCATGTTCGCAATTGTCCTGCGCATCTCCTAAACCCATTGGTTCGTGTTAGGGCGACGCAGAACCTCGGCAACGACTCCGACAACACCCACCCGACGCCAGACGCAACTCCGACGAGATCTAGAGCCCATCTCCGAGCGCCCCTCCGCAAGCTAGTACCACGACGAGCTTCAGCAGCCTCCGGCGAACCTGGTAAGACCCCTCTCCCTCTCGCGGACGATGTAGAACGCCGGCGCCGCCGTAGTCAGACGCGCCGCCGCTAGTCAACATCGCCAGCGCCGCCCGTTCGTGGCTTGATGGTTTGGTCCGTTGGATCTGCATCGTAGGGCTAGGATAGATCTAGGCCGAAGAGGTACGCGCGCGTCTGGATCGTTAGATCTAAGTTAGATCCTATGACCTGCGACTGCCGATCCGCGCGAAGCGGTACGCACCAGTAAGGTTGCGACGCGTGGCAGGGTTTAATTCAAAAACAGAATTTAAAACCAGATTTTGATCCAAACTTTAAACTGCCATAACTTTTGAATGCCACGTTAGATTTTTACAAATTTTATACCGTTGGATTCAGTGAAACTAGACCTTTCTAAATGTCCAATTTGTTTAACAAATAGTAACCATTAAAATGACTTTATTTGTGGAATCATATTTAAAGCTATTTTGAGTATAGATTTGTTTTGATAATTAGTTTTAATGTTAAATAAGTTTGTTATGGAAAATTTTGTGTCCTGTTATGTTTCAGTATCATGCACATGCTTGGTAAAATTTCCAAAATCACCACTTAGTAAAATTCTTGCATGCATGCATTCATATTATTTTTGATTGAATAAATTGTGTGAAATTGAATGCTATAATTTTTCTTGTAGATTTTTCTAGTGATTGTGATTGTGAAGAGTGATACTCTACCCACTACCAAGGCAAGTGATATTTTCATGAATATTTCTATCCTATGTTTTGTACTAGCATTAGATATTTTGCTAAGTATTTCATGCTATTTTGCCTAATGCTAAGTTGGGAAATCCTAAGTAGTGTAGAATTGTAGAATTGCTAAGGAATTTTCCTAAGTTAGGTTATCTTACCATGCTTAGCCTAGCTATTTAGAAAACAAGGGTTGGTGGAAATCTATACACACTATGATGAAAATATTTCTAAGTCATGAGACTTATGCTTTTCTAATAAAACAACTAAGTCAAATGAACCTCCTGGGTGGAATGGAAGGATTGGGTTATGTTGAGTGGTTACACAAGGCCATGGACTTGGGTTGTGTATCTCACTTGTGGTATGCCACCCAGGCACAAAGGGATTTGGAGGTCAAGTGTTGAGAAAGCTTACAGTGCAACCACTTGGCAATATGGGCTCTACCTTGATCATATAGGTTGCTAGAACTTAGTCATTTGGACAGTTGGTGGTAGTTGGGATGATAGGTTGGAACGCGTCCATTTGACTAAGGAAAGGCTTCTGAAAGGTCCTGTCTTGGGAAACCAAGTCTGGTGGGGAAAGTGCACAACCTCTGCAGATGGAAAACCTAAGTACTTAGCCTAGTCCAAGGCAATGGACAATTTGAGCATCAAGACATGGAAGCTACAAGAATCTCATCACTCCAACTTCTAAGTAAAAATTTGTGGGTGAACAAGGGTGAAGGACCCCAATGTCTATTGGTGGTTCCTTGGGAATGTTTTGACAAAGAAAAATTTAGTGATTTCAACTAATAGGAAAAACTTAATTTCAAGCAAAGCAAGCCAAGCTACACCTAGCCAAAATGCATATAGTAGTATAGACCACTTAAAATATACTAAGGTATCACTTGCCAATACTATTCCAAAGTATTGACCCTCGGTGGCTGTAACTTGTGATGTTGCAGGTTACTCCGATGATGAGTAGGAGTCATGAGTCTACACTCAACATGCTTGCCTGTGGCACATGAAGATGAAGACTTATGTTTATTTACTTATTCCTTAAACTTTTGTATTAGGCCAATGGCCCTGAGTTGTAAAAGACTATGTTTTATCTCTGGAATGCATGTAATAAACGACCTTTGTATCTGTGTACTTCATCTTAAACTGTGGATGCTAGCATTGATCCAGGGACTAGCATTGCAATCACAGGGATCCTTTTCCTTTATAAAGGAGGGGTCTAACAGATGGTATCAGAGCACTGTGTTGCTTGTAGGATTATGACCCTAGGATTTGAAAACCACTAAGGAAAAAGTTTTCAACTACTTCTACACTTGTCTATTCTTCTCGTAAAACTCTTCTAATCTCTTTCAACTTCCTTTGTAGATGAACTCCATCAACGAAGCCGTGAAGAAAGGACCACTCATGACCATGACCTTGGAGTGTGAAACTGAGTTTCCCAATATTCTCAAGGACCTCATGGTGGCAATGGAAGCACATGGAGCAGCTTTATACAAAGGCTTTCCAGTGATGGATGAAGGAGTGGAGTATTGGTGGGTGCAACTTCACTTGTACAAAAACAAGGAAGACAACCACAAAGAAAGGGGATTCTGCATGTACACCAACACTGTGATGCACACAACATTTTTTGAGTCAGCCAGAGATGCAGCTTGGAAGACTATCAAAGAACTAAGTGCTAGAGTCAAGTGCAGAATGCTTAACCTCCAAAGAGACTTAGAGAAAGAGAAGGAGCTTACCCAAGAGTTGGAAGCCACCAACCAAGAGTTAAGGGGAGATATAATAGACTTAGTGATGGAATCATGTGAACAAGATAGGTGGATTGCTTCTAGGAACATTGTGATAGCCACCAGATCCAGTGAAATAGGATTGTGAGTACACTTCGTTAGTTGGACCACCATCTATCACCTTATTTTCCAAAAATGATACCTTAAATAAATATGGACCTTAGTTGATGTAATGGACTTATGTAAGCATGGCTTGTATGATGTTTGTGTTCCATGGATATGTATGAATGTTTGCCTTGTTTTATCTTAAATTGTGTTGTTCTAACTTTTTCACTCTTATAAATAGATGCCTATTACCATCAGCACCGTTGAGGAGCTCCAGGTTACCCGTTTTGGTCCCTGTATCAATGAGCTTACCACTTTGCTCGATCTCCCTCTTCCCACCATCACGGTGTACCCACTCACCAAGTTCGAGAGGAAGGACCTCTGGGGCTTCAAGGTGAACCAGCCCGGACGCCAGACTGAGCCTACTACGGAGGCCATCGTCTTCAAGCTGATGCACGACGACAGGGAGAGAGGCATGGAGGTAGTCATGCAGGACCTGATAGGACGACTGTTATGCCGTCACTCCCGACAGGTTAGGGGCACCCACTTTCACGTCTTCGGGAGACGTGATGTTGATGGAGAGTCCATCAACTTTGAGGACGACTCGAGGAGCACTGCAGAGCCGATACGTCTCTATCTCCAGGACTTAGAGACTCTTCTCAGGCACGTAGATACGGACAGGACGGACGTCATGCTCGGAAATGACGAGCTTCAGGTGCAGCTTCGCGAGAAGGACAAGCTTTTTGTGCAGCAGGATGAGATGATCAAGGAAATGGAGACAAGGTTCGAGGCCCAGGACCGCAAGTTCAAGAGTCAGGAGAAACGTGTCCAGGATAGGAACAAGAAGATCTGGGATATGACCGAGGAACTGAAGTCCAAGGATTTCGAGCTAGAGCAGCAGCAGATGGTTATTGAGAGGCTTCGTTCCCAGAAGAGGGCTCTCAAGGCCAAGGTCGATTCCTTGACCACTACGATTAAGGAGAACAAGACCGCGATGGAGAACGCAGGTCTTACCTTCGTCGAGGAGGAGATTGTTATTGATGAGTAGACTCGACTATTCGTACACCTTTCATATTCATACTTGTTATTGTGGACTTGTTATTGGACCATCCGACATGTGGATGGCTTGCCACTTGTGTGTTTTATTTCATGAACTTATCATCTGGTTGTTGAGTTTTATTCTTATGTTGCATGTTATGTGAATTGCTTGTGATGTATTGTGCATAAAACATCTAAGGGTATCTCATACTTATCTATTTGAACAAACTACAGATGCCTCCCCGTCGCGCAAACCCCAACCCCAATAACATCACCCCAGAAATGCAACAAATGATGAATGCGCAAACACAGCTTATGCAAATGATGACGACATTCATTCAAAACCAGAATAACAACAACAACCCCAACAACAACAACCCCAATAACAACAACAACAACCCCAACAACAACAACCCCAATAACAACAACAACAACAACCCACCGGGTTTTGATATGCTCACCAGATTTCTGCGATTGAGGCCAGCAAAGTTTTCGGGAACAACTGAACCCATGGTGGCCAATGACTGGCTATGTTCCGTGAACAAGGACTTAGTGACCGTGGGCTGCACGGATGCTGAAAAAGTCAGATTCGCAGCACATCTGTTGGAAGGACCAGCCGCCACATGGTGGGACAACTTCCAAATCACCACTCCTATTGATGAGGTGACTTGGGCTATCTTTGAAGATGGCTTTCGCACTGCTCATATCTCATTAGGAATGATGAGTCTGAAAAAGAAGGAGTTTCACAACCTGAACAGCGCCACCGCAGCGTGGCAGAATACATAGAAGAGTTCAACAATCTGGCGCGCTATGCACCGGATGAGGTTGACACAGATGCCAAAAGAAAGGAAAAATTTCTAGAAGGCTTGAATGATGAGCTGAATCTACAGTTGTCTGTGGCATATGTTCCAACTTATCAGTCTTTGTGTGACAAGGCTGCTATTTTGGAGAGTAAAATGAAGCAAGTCGAGAGTAGAAAGAGGAAACACTCCGACAAACACAGCTCGGGATCGTCTCACAAACGATCTCACTATGATGACAGCGGCAACTCAGGATTCCATAAACATGGGAAATTCAGCAAGCACAACCACAACCGTCATGACAACAAGCATCACCGCAGTCATGACAAGGACAAGTACAAGAACCACAAGGGTGGACATAAGAGTCACTATAGTGGAAATGGTAGTGGAAGTGGAGGCAAACCTCCTAAAAAGGACATCAGCCAGGTTGAGTGCTTCAAATGCAAGAAGTTGGGGCATTATGCTAATGAGTGCCCTGAGAAGAAACTTGAAGGACCTAACAAGCCAAATCCTTTTCAGAAAGGACAGGTTAACCACATCAATGTGGAGGAGGTCTATGAGGAGCCTGATGCCGTGGCTGGTAAGTTCAGACTCAATTCAATTTCAGCATTTGTACTCTTTGATACCGGTGCATCTCATTCATTCATATCAAAAGAATTCGTTGAAAGAAATGAGCTACCGGTAGAAACCATTGGGTGTCCTATAAGAGTAAGTTCTCCAGGGGGAGAAATGATAGTAAACTCAGGATGTCATGACTTAGTCATAGAGTTTGGAAAACATAAGTTTCCAGTGAACCTAATAATCCTGGATTCCCAAGGACTGGATGTGATTTTGGGAATGGATTGGATGGCTAAGTATGAAGGAGTATTAGATTGTGCTAATCGTACTGTTGCACTCACAACCCCAGAAGGAAAAAGAATAAAGTTTAGATCCAATTTTGAATCCAAAGGAAGTAAGCTAAATTCTCTTAAGGGGGTTAGCATGGATAGTGTACCAATTGTGTGTGAGTATCCGGATGTGTTTCCGGAAGAGTTGCCAGGAATGCCACCGGATAGAGATGTGGAGTTTCTGATAGATTTGGTGCCAGGTTCAGGATCAATAGCTAAGAGACCGTACAAAATGTCAGTTGATGAACTGAAAGAACTCAAGAAGCAGCTAGGAGAACAGTTGCAGAAAGGGTTTATTCAACCAAGTTCTTCATCTTGGGGAGCCCCAGTATTGTTCGTGGAGAAGATTATGTATTGACTACCGTTCTCTCAACGAGGTAACCATCAAGAACAAATATCCTTTGCCAAGGATCAACGACTTGTTTGATCAGCTAGAAGGAGCATGTGTATTCTCGAAGATTGATCTCCGGTCAGGTTATTTTCAACTCAAGATAAGAGAGCAAGACATACCTAAAACAGCATTCACCACAAGGTATGGATTGTAGGAGTACACTGTAATGCCTTTTGGTTTAACCAACGCTCCAGCATACTTCATGAATATGATGAACAAAGTATTCATGGAATTTCTCGACAAGTTTGTTGTCGTTTTCATCGATGACATCTTAGTCTACTCCAAGAGCAAGGAAGAACATGAAAGACACTTACGCTTGATACTTGAGAAACTGAGGGAACATAAACTTTATGCCAAATTCAGCAAGTGTGAGTTCTGGTTAGAGGAAGTTGGTTTTCTTGGTCATGTTATGACAAAGGATGGTGTGGCAGTTGACCCTGCTAAAGTTTCAGCTATGACAGAATGGGAATCTCCCAAGAATGTAAAAGAAGTTCGTAGTTTCCTTGGCTTAGCAGGTTACTACAGAAGGTTCATTGAAAATTTCTCGAAGGTTGCTAAGCCAATGACAGAATTGTTAAAGAAGGACAAGAAATTTGCTTGGACTGAAGGCTGTGAAGTCAGCTTCCAAGAATTGAAGAAGAGACTTGTAACAGCACCAGTGCTATGTCTGCCAGATTTGGAAAAGGATTTCCAAGTATATTGTGATGCGTCTCATCAAGGTTTGGGTGTCGTACTTATGCAAGACGGTAAAGTCATAGCCTATGCTTCGAGACAACTCAAAACTCATGAAGTAAACTATCCTACTCATGATTTGGAGTTAGCCTCTGTCGTCCATGCACTCAAAACATGGAGACATTACCTTTTGGGTAAGCGGTGTGAAGTGTTCACCGATCATAAGAGCTTGAAGTATATCTTCACCCAGAAGGAAATCAACATGAGACAAAGAAGATGGCTAGAACATATCAAGGATTACGACTTAAGTTTGCAATACCATCCCGGTAAAGCAAATGTAGTAGCGGATGCTCTAAGTCGTAAGACGTTTGTAAATGGCCTTACCAAAGGTGATTTGCCAGAAGACTTGTGTAAGAAATTCAAAGAACTCAGATTGGAAATTGTGCCTGAAGGACATCTCATGTCTTTGGATGTTCAACCCACTTTGTTGGACAAGATCCGAGAAGCTCAGAAGACTGATAAGGAAATTGAAAGGATTAAGGAAAATATTAGTCTAGGGAAAGCTAAGAGTTTCCATATAGACGAACAACGTACTTTATGGCACGGGAAACGTATATGTGTTCCACAAGACCCGGAGTTGCGGAAACTGATCTTACAAGAAGGCCACAACTCTCCGTATTCTATTCACCCAGGAAACACCAAGATGTACATGGATATGAAAGAAAGATTTTGGTGGAACAACCTAAAAAGGGACATCGCTGAGCATATTGCTTTGTGTGATGTGTGTAGCAGAGTAAAAGCGGAGCATCAAAAACCAGCAGGTTTACTTCAACCACTGCCTATTCCTGAATGGAAGTGGGAAAATATTGGTATGGTTTTCATTACCGGATTACCAAGGACCAGGTCAGGGTATGATTCTATATGGGTAGTAGTGGATCGCCTAACTAAAGTGGCTCATTTTATACCCGTGAAGACAACTTATACAAGTGCCAAGTTAGCAAAAATCTACATGAGCAGAATTGTATGCCTTCACGGCGTGCCCAAGAGTATTGTGTCAGATAGAGGAACACAGTTCACATCTCACTTTTGGAGACAGCTTCATGAATCTTTGGGAACGAGATTGGAATTTAGTACTGCCTTTCATCCCCAAACTGATGGACAAACGGAAAGGACTAATCAAATTCTTGAAGACATGTTAAGAGCATGTGCCTTAGACTATGGAGCAAGTTGGGATGAAAGCTTGCCTTACGCAGAGTTCTCTTACAACAATAGTCATCAAGTTAGTATTGGAATGGCACCATTTGAGTTACTCTACGGAAGGAAATGTACCACCCCATTACTATGGAATGGTGTGGGAGAGAGAAGTTTATTTGGACCTGATCTTATCAAAGACGCTGAAGAGAAGGTCAAATTGGTTAAGGACAGGTTGAGGGTAGCACAGTCCCGACAGAAAAGCTACGCAGATTCTAAGCGTAGAGAAGTCACCTACGAAGTTGGGGATAGAGCTTATCTCAGGGTATCACCACTCCGTGGAGTGAAAAGATTTGGAGTCAAAGGAAAGTTGGCACCAAGATATGTTGGACCATTCAAGATTCTAAGTCGCAAGGGAGAAGTTGCATATGAAGTTGAATTTCCTGAATCTCTCTCAGCTGTCCATAATGTATTTCATGTGAGTCAGCTTAAGAAATGTCACCCAGAGATGGAAGAATCCTCTCTGAAGGATACTATACCATTGGAAGAAGTTCAGCTAGAAAGTGACCTCACCTATGAAGAAAAGCCTGTCAAGATTCTTGAGACCGCAGAATGAGTCACAAGGACAAAAACTATCAAGTTTTGCAAAGTGCAATGGAATCATCACTCCGAAGAGGAAGCAACATGGGAAAGAGAAGATGATCTTCGGAAAGACCACCCTCACCTATTTTCTAGCCAATCCGAATCTCGAGGGCGAGATTCATCTTAAGGGGGTTAGATTTGTAACATCCCTAAATTCATATTCCAAAACTCATTCATATCATCTAAGCATTCATCATCATTTAGGGTTCTCCTCAAAAAACAGAAGCTTGTGCTATGATTTCATGTGAGTAAAATTCACTCATTAGGTCATCACCTTTTGAAACTTAAATATTAAGGAACTTGTTTGCTTGCCCCACTATTGGAAAGATTAGGTGTAAAGGTTTAACCAAATATTTTCAAATTAGAAATAATTCAAAACCTCTATTTCAAACATTTGCAAATTAGTGCAAAATCTCTGTTTGTTTGAAAACCAAGTCTGATCAAGCCTTTGCAAGGTAACTCCATGAGCTTTGACTTATTTCTAAGACCAATTCACCCCTGCAAAACCCCAGGAGAATTTGAATTCAAATTGTATTTGAAACCATTTGAAAACATAACCAGAAAATCGAATTAGAAAAGAAAAAGGACTAGACAAAGGAAAAGAGCCGAGCGCCAGGTTTCTGGCCCAACAGAGGATCGAGCCCAACTAGCCCACTCGGGGAGTTCCTTTTCTTTTCTCACGCGCGAACGCACACAGCCAGTCGCTGACAAACAGACCCCACCCCCATTTCACACACATCGCTGACAAGCGGGCCCTGGCCACGCTGTCATCGTCTTCCCCAAACCCCGCCCGCGACCACGTCGCAGCTGCAGTGACTCCCGGTGATGGCGCGGCTTAATTGGGCAATTAAACACAGGCGTTTCCTGTCGAGGCACCGGTTATAAGATCCCCACATCCCCACGATCATTTTCCCCCAGTCAATCTCACACTCACGCCACCAGGCTGCCCGCGACTCGCTCGAGACCCCCGCAGACAGAGCCAACTCCGGCGACCGATTCAGGTGAGCCCCGTGCGCCCCTTCCCCTCTGGATTGTTCAAGACACTTAGTAATCCTCTTGCGCACCTTCTAACCACAACAGAGCATCCTGTACTGCCCCAGGTCGCCGTGTTCGCTTGACGCCGTAAGCACCCGACGACCACCCCAACTCCGGCGAGCAATCTCAGTAAGTCCCGAGCGCCCCTTGCTTTCTTATTCACCCGAGCGTGTTCGCAATTGTCCTGCGCATCTCCTAAACCCATTGGTTCGTGTTAGGGCGACGCAGAACCTCGACAACGACTCCGACAACACCCACCCGACGCCAGACGCAACTCCGACGAGATCTAGAGCCCATCTCCGAGCGCCCCTCCGCAAGCCAGTACCACGACGAGCTTCAGCAGCCTCCGGCGAACCTGGTAAGACCCCTCTCCCTCTCGCGGACGATGTAGAACGCCGGCGCCGCCGTAGTCAGACGCGCCGCCGCTAGTCAACGCCGCCAGCGCCGCCCGTTCGTGGCTTGATGGTTTGGTCCGTTGGATCTGCATCGTAGGGCTAGGATAGATCTAAGCCGAAGAGGTACGCGCGCGTCTGGATCGTTAGATCTAAGTTAGATCCTACGGCCTGCGACTGCCGATCCGCGCAAAGCGGTACGCACCAGTAAGGTTGCGACGCGTGGCAGGGTTTAATTCAAAAACAGAATTTAAAACCAGATTTTGATCCAAACTTTAAACCGCCATAACTTTTGAATGCCACGTTAGATTTTTACAAATTTTATACCGTTGGATTCAGTGAAACTAGACCTTTCTAAATGTCCAATTTGTTTAACAAATAGTAACCATTAAAATGACTTTATTTGTGGAATCATATTTAAAGCTATTTTGAGTATAGATTTGTTTTGATAATTAGTTTTAATGTTAAATAAGTTTGTTATGGCAAATTTTGTGTCCAGTTATGTTTCAGTATCATGCACATGCTTGGTAAAATTTCCAAAATCACCACTTAGTAAAATTCTTGCATGCATGCATTCATATTATTTTTGGTTGAATAAATTGTGTGAAATTGAATGCTATAATTTTTCTTGTAGATTTTGCTAGTGATTGTGATTGTGAAGAGTGCTACTCTCCCCACTACCAAGGCAAGTGATATTTTCATGAATATTTCTATCCTATGTTTTGTACTAGCATTAGATATTTTGCTAAGTATTGCATGCTATTTTGCCTAATGCTAAGTTGGGAAATCCTAAGTAGTGTAGAATTGTAGAATTGCTAAGGAATTTTCCTAAGTTAGGTTATCTTACCATGCTTAGCCTAGCTATTTAGTAAACAAGGGTTGGTGGAAATCTATACACACTATGATGAAAATATTTCTAAGTCATGAGACTTATGCTTTTCTAATAAAACAACTAAGTCAAATGAACCTCCTGGGTGGAATGGAAGGATTGGGTTATGTTGAGTGGTTACACAAGGCCATGGACTTGGGTTGTGTATCTCACTTGTGGTATGCCACCCAGGCACAAAGGGATTTGGAGGTCAAGTGTTGAGAAAGCTTACAGTGCAACCACTTGGCAATATGGGCTCTGCCTTGATCATATAGGTTGCTAGAACTTAGTCATTTGGACAGTTGGTGGTAGTTGGGATGATAGGTTGGAACGCGTCCATTTGACTAAGGAAAGGCTTCTGAAAGGTCCTGCCTTGGGAAACCAAGTCTGGTGGGGAAAGTGCACAACCTCTGCAGATGGAAAACCTAAGTACTTAGCCTAGTCCAAGGCAATGGACAATTTGAGCATCAAGACATGGAAGCTACAAGAATCTCATCACTCCAACTTCTAAGTAAAAATTTGTGGGTGAACAAGGGTGAAGGACCCAAATGTCTATTGGTGGTTCCTTGGGAATGTTTTGACAAAGAAAAATTTAGTGATTTCAACTAATAGGAAAAACTTAATTTCAAGCAAAGCAAGCCAAGCTAAACCTAGCCAAAATGCATATAGTAGTATAGACCACTTAAAATATACTAAGGTATCACTTGCCAATACTATTCCAAAGTATTGACCCTCGGTGGCTGTAACTTGTGATGTTGCAGGTTACTCCGATGATGAGTAGGAGTCATGAGTCTACACTCAACATGCTTGCCTGTGGCACATGAAGATGAAGACTTATGTTTATTTACTTATTCCTTAAACTCTTGTATTAGGCCAATGGCCCTGAGTTGTAAAAGACTATGTTTTATCTCTGGAATGAATGTAATAAACGACCTTTGTATCTGTGTACTTCATCTTAAATTGTGGATGCTAGCATTGATCCAGGGACTAGCATTGCAATCACAGGGATCCTTTTCCTTTATAAAGGAGGGGTCTAACACCCACACATAGCCATGGCGCACCACCCCCATGTGCGCCACCCTTATGGCAGTTAGCCGTAGGGCACCTGTGGGCAGTGCGCCACGCCTATTTTACCCGTGGGGCACTACTAGCAAGTGCGCCATAGAAGTGTGGATTACCTATAGTCGTTTTCCTAGTAGTGAAATATGGTATATTACATCTCTACCCCACTTACAAGAATCTTGACCCGAGATTCCTAGGTTTTAGAAAAGAAGGAAGGGTACTCAGATCAAAGACAATCTTCGCGTTCCCAGGTTGCTTCTGACTCGGAATGATGAGACCATTGAACTTTTAGGAACTGGATGGTTTGATGACGAGTCTTGCGCTCAGTTTCATCAAGAATACGAACAGGGTATTCTCGGTAAGTTAGATCATCTTGGAGATCCAAAGTTTCATGGTCACACCACGAATGGGATCTTTGAAGCAACGCTTGAGTTGGGACACATGAAAGACATCATGAACCTCTGTAAAATTTGATGGTAGATCCAATTGGTAGGCAAGTTCACCCCGCTTGGAAAGAATGTAAAAGGGACCAATGTAGCGAGGAGCCAATTTGCCTTTGATACCAAATCGATGGACACCCTTTAGAGGAGTGACCCAGAGGTAAACTTGATCACCAACTTCATAATGAACATCAAGATGATGACGATCATAGTTGGTCTTCTGACGAGATTGAGCGGCCTTCAGACGCTCTCGAATTATGCCAACTTGATCTACTTCTTCTTGGATCATGTCCGTACCAAAGAATTATCTTTCGCTGGTTTTTGTCCAGTTCAGCGGTGTTCGACATGTTCTTCCATACAGGAATTGGAAAGGTGCCATGCCCAAACTGGATTGAAAACTGTTGTTGTAAGAGAACTCCGCGAAAGGAAGACATTTGTCCCAGTTCTTTCCAAAGGATATGACACACGCTCTGAGCATGTCTTCAAGAATTTGATTCACTATTTCGATTTGGCCAACGGTTTTAGGATGTTAGGCTGTGCTGAGAGAGACATGAGTTCCCATTTCTTGTTGGAAACTTTTCCAGAATTTGGAAGTGAACAAACTTCCACGATCAGATACGATCTTCTTGGGAACACCATGGAGAACGACTATCTAGGATACATATAGCTTTGCCAACTGTCTTGCGGTAATGCTTTCCCGAACAGCAAGGAAGTGAGCGACTTTGGATAGTCGATGAACTATTAACCATATGGCATCATTTCATGCTTGTGTCCTTGGGAGTCCGGTAATGAAATCCATACCAATTTCATCCTATTTCCACTCAGGAATTTTCAATGGCTGCAGAAGTCCAGCAGGCCTTTGGTGTTCAGCCTTCACACAACGGCAAATGTCGCACTCTACAACAAAATGAGTGATTTCTGGTTTCATTCCACTCCACCAGAATCTTTGACGGAGATCTCGGTACATCTTGGTACCACCAGGATGAATAGATAGAGGGGATTGATGAGCTTCCAATAGGATTAGATCTTTGATTTTCCGACAATTTGGAACCACTAGTCGGTTACCAAAATAGAGGGTACCTTGATCATTGATGGAGAACATTTAGCTTCACCACTTGCAGCACGTTCTTTGATATTGGTAACTTCATCATCTTGCTTTTGAGCTTCCTTGATTTGGTCCTCGAGAGAAGATTTTATTTCACGGTTAGCAAGGAATCCACAAGGAACTACTTCAAGGTTAAGACGCTTGATTTCCTCGTAGAGAGCAGGTTGGGCTTGTGAAATCATTAGATTATTGCAATAAGACTTCCGACTTAGCGCATCAGCAACGACGTTGGCTTTACCAGATTGATAGTTGAGACCCAAATCATAATCTTTGATGATTTCCAACCATCGTCTTTGCCTGAGATTCAGATCTGGCTGGGTAAAGAGATACTTCAGGCTTTGATGATCCGAGTAAAGTTCGCAACGGTTACCGATGAGGTAATGTCGCCATTGCTTAAGAGCATGAACAACAGTAGCGAGTTCGAGATCATGGGTTGGATAATTGCTCTCATGTGGCTTCAACTGCCGACAAGCATAGGCCAATACATGACAATCTTGCATCAACACACAACCGAGCCCTTGGAGAGAAGCATCACAGTAGATGACGAAGTCCTTGCTTGTGTCCGGAAGGACAAGCACAGGGGCGGTGGTTAGCTTAGTTTTCAAGGCTTGGAAGCTTTCTTCTGCCTTTTCTGACCATTCAAACTTCTTATCTTTCTTAAGAAGATCAGTCATAGGCTTGGCTATCTTGGATAAGTTCTCGATGAATCGGCGGTAATATCCAGCCATTCCAAGAACACTTCGGACTTCCTTGACTGAAGTAGGTGACTTCCATTCCAGAATGGTCTGAACCTTATCCGGTATGAGTCTGATGAACTCCGTCTTCATGGAATATCTCGACAAGTTCGTCGTGGTATACATTGATGACATTCTAATCTACTCCAAAACCGAAGAAGAGCATGCCGAACATTTACGTTTGGTGTTGACTAAACTTTGTGAACATCGCCTCTACACCAAATTCTCCAAATGTGAGTTCTGGTTACAAGAGCTTGTCTTCCTTGGTCATGTTGTGTCTGGCAGGGGCATTGGTTAACCCGAAGGACATCACTGTATACTCATAAATACCATAACGAGTTGTGAATTCTGTCTTTGGGATATCATCCTTCCTGATCTTGATTTGATGATACCCTGATCTTAAGTCCATTTTGGAGAAGACAGTGGCACCACTTAATTGATCAAAGAGGTCATTTATCCGAGGAAGTGGGTACTTATTATTGATTGTCACCGCGTTGAGTGGACGGTAATCAACCACCAATCTTGGAATATTTATATCCCGCTTCTTGACAAAGATAGTAGGGCAACCCCAAGAGGATGTGCTAGGTTGTATGCATCCTAGACCCTCTAACTCTTCAAGTTGCTTCTTCAACTCAACCAACTCATGAGGAGGCATGAGATAAGGTCTTTTAGAGATAGGAGCAGTTCCAGGAACTAGCTCTATGACAAACTCCACACTTCGATCAGGTGGCATGCTAGGCAACTCTTCAAGAAAGACATCCGGTAAATCATAGACTACATGGACATCTTGGACCTCGAGAGTAGGTAGGACATTCATGGCATACAATTCCGAGAAAGGTTTAAGAACTACTGATGGAGACTTTGAACCATCAGTCCAGTACTTGACAGTTATGCTAGCAGGAGAGGTCACAGAAACTGTTCTAAGTGCACAGTCAATGACGACTTGATACTTGGTTAACCAATCCATTCCTAGAATGACATCTATGTTAGTTGACTTGAGTGCGATGACGGAAGTGGGAAACTTCTGATATGCTATATTTATCTCAACCCCATGAGTAACCCAGATGGTCTGCCAACGAGACCCAGGAGTACTAATCTCTAGAGGGGAAGACATTGCTCCAAAAGGTATATTATTCTCCCGTGCAAACTCTTGTGATATGAATGTATGCGATGCTCCAGAATCAAACAAGACTGTTGCGAGAATTGAATTGACATGGAGCGTACCCAGAATGACGCGTGGATCTTCCTGAGCTTCCTCAGTAGTGACATGGGTCAGACGACCACGTCCAGCACCTTGAGATTTATCATTCTTCTTTGCCTGCTGATCATTGCGACCGGCAACCCTTTGAGAACACTCCCTTGAGTAGTGACGAGGCTGACCACAAGAGTAGCAGGTAACTCCAGTGTAAGAACAAGTAGGAGAACGAGAATTTGCTCCACCAGTATTTGACTGTGGATGACGAGAATTATTGCCAGAGGACTTGGGTGCATAAGGAGCATGCGGCACAGCACTGTATGGAACAAAGAAACGACGCTTCTTGTTACCAGAGGAAGAAGCACGAGAATTTACTTCTTCACGCTTTTTAGAGACTTCCATGTCCTTCCTTCCATGCTCCAGAGTAAGAGCCTGGTTGTGCAGT
This sequence comes from Avena atlantica, assembly GCA_910589765.1. Taxonomy (NCBI): domain Eukaryota; kingdom Viridiplantae; phylum Streptophyta; class Magnoliopsida; order Poales; family Poaceae; genus Avena; species Avena atlantica. The sequence goes on along the minus strand of OU342735.1, from coordinate 441,396,609 downwards.
TCCTGGAAAGACTAGAACTTGAAGCGCAGCAACTCATAGCGAAGTGAAGGGTTAATTCCCTTACAAAACAGCTCTTGCTTATCTTCATCATTGGTGACATCCCTGGTTGCATAGCGAGCCAGGCGAGTAAACTCACGCCCATATGTTTCAATATCCATGCTCCCCTGAGTCAGATCTAGAAACTCCCTCCTTTTGAGATCCATGACGGGCTTAGGGATATAAGAGGCACGAAATGCTGAAATAAACTCCTCCTAAGTAACAACATGTCCTTGAGCTTGCAGATTCAGAAAACCTTCCCACCAAACACCAGCCTCACCTTCCAGTTGATAGGTGGCGAAGTTGACACGGTCAGCGGGACGAACTCGACGAGCACTGAACTTGCACTCTATGGTGCGGAGCCAATCATCATCTTCAAGGGGTTCCTTGGAGTGGGTGAAGATTGGAGGAAAACAGCGGATGAAATCTCCAAGTGTGACACAGTCGTTAGAAAGACGTTCAGTGTTCTGCGCCACATGCTCTAGAAGGCGTTCATTCCTCAGACGGTTGGTCTCAATGTTGTTGCAGCCATTGTGGGAGGTGGCGGAAGTTCCTGTTTAGCATTGTTGTTTCCTCGATGGCCAACGGAACCACGAGTACCATACGACATCCTGAGGAGAAAACAGAAACCATGAGCTCCGTTCATTATCAAGATCATCTATTTGTAATCATACATGTTGTGTTTGCGGGGATCTGATGGATATTGAGATACTATGTCAAATTGATTATTGATTCTATCATGTCTGTGTTATTTGTGATCTTGCATGCTCTCTATTGTTAGTAATTATCTTGTCCAAGTAGATTCTTGCAAATCCAAGAGGGAGTATTTATGCTTGATAGTAGGTTCATGCCTCTAGTAATCTAGGGAAGTGACAGAAATCTCTAAGGTTGTAGATGTGTTGTTGCTACTAGGGAGAAAGCAACAATCCTTTCTTCATGGAAAAATTGTATTATTTAGTTTACACACATTGCTTAATGCAATTATTTGTTGCTTGCAACTTAATACTAGAAGGGATTCAGATGATAACCTGAAGGTGGATTATTAGTTATAGATGCATTTGGATTACGGTCTATGTATTTTGGTGTAATGCCCAATCAAATCTCATAGGAGTCAAGATGTCTAGTATATGCATTGTTATGCTTTCTCAATCTGTTAATTGCCCTGCTGTAATTTGTTCACCCAACATGCTATCTATCTTAAGGAGAACACCTTTAGTGAATTGTGGACCCCGGTCCATTCCTTTATCATTGATACATCATCTACTGTTACCTTTTACATTTTACAAGCAGCTACTATCTTCCACATTATACGTTTAATGCTTTGTTTTTAGCAAATCGGTGAGATTGACAACCTTACTGTAAGTTGGGGCAAAGTTTTGAATTTATGTTGTGCAGATTCCAAGTTGTTAGCAACACCTTGGAGTTGTTTCCTTACTCCTACTGGTTCTATAACCTTGGTTTCATAACTGAGGGAAAACTTCCTGTTGTGCTCATCATACCTTCCTCTTGGGGTTTCCCAAAGAGGCTATATAGTTAACTGAGCCGCATCACCCAGGCAGTTAAAATAATTATCTACATGGCAAAAACAAGATTTAGCTTGCTTTTTATATCTTATAAGGCTTAAAAAACAGAGAGTCCTTGATCTCTTTGGGGGAAAATGTAATCCCAGCATTCATAGCAAATGGGCAGGTCTAAAAAAGATGAACCAGTGTTTCTTCTGAGTGACAGTTCCTGATTGCACAGTTGTAATTAGATAATGTGCAATTTTTTACTTCTGAGGAGGTTCCTTGTATTTAATCTGTCTAAAGGAAGATGCCAGAAGAAAAACTTGTGCTTAGCTTGGCAAGAGTAATCCCATATCCAGGTGAAGTGAGGTGGAGTATGTTGATAGCCAACCATAACCACATAAGCCTTATTAACAGAAAATTCATCACTGCCCCAAATGTAGGTCCATTTATCAGGATGTCCCAACTGATTACATAAAAATTGCTGGCACATAATTTCTATATGTTCAAACTCAGAATAAGCCTGTTGTGACAGAGGCAGATTAAAGAGATCTTCAAGATATTCATATGAACAATTTCCTGCACCATGATTTTGGTATTCTTTGCATAGGTAATGTCTACGCACTTCTATTCTTGTAGACAGTTGTTGGGCCTCCAAGTGCAGAGGTTTGTAGAACAGCAGCAAATTTCCCTTAAGTGGATCACCCAAGGTTTATCGAACTCAGGGAGGAAGTGGTCAAAGGTATTCCCTCTCAAGCAACCCTGCAATCAAGGTACAAGAATTCTCTTGTGTCCCCAACACACCCGTTACACTTGTCAGGTGTATAGGTGCACTAGTTCGGCGAAGAGATTGTGAAATACAAGTGGTAACGGTGCCAGGAAAGAGCTTGACTGTGAGGTAAATACTAAAGGAAACAAGAAGGAAGCAAGCAAACATGCAACAGATCTAGTAGCAAATGGTGTTTCAATGCATAGAAACAAGGCCTAGGGATCATACTTTCACTAGTGAACACTCTCTCATATAAATATCCTCTCTTCATGATACTACTTTTAACTACCCTCCGGTTGGACACTCTAATCATCGGTAGGGCTATAACAACACTCCTCAAAGTCCGCCTTCTCCAATCTAGATAACCCCACACTGTCACCTTGAGCGCTAGATGGTTCCAACAAACACCACAATTTCATAGAGACATCCAACTCCAAATATAACTCATAACAAATATTCAATCTAGACAAACTGCCACACACGGTATGCACGTCGTCACTTTCACACACGTGGGGAAAAACATAAATCTATTAGAGCACAAAGAGTATTTATGTAGACTCAAACCTAAGTGCCACCATGACGTGCATGCTGTCACGTTCACACACATGGGGAGAGCAGAGATCTATTGAAGCACTTGAGTAGCAAGGTAGATCTACTTGATTACAAAGCTCATGACCACAAGATCATGCATAGAGAGAGAGATGAACACATAGCTACCGGTAGAGCCCTTAGCCTCGAGGAAGAACTACTCCCTCCTCACATGGGAATCAACAACGGTGATGAAGATGGCGATGGAAATCGATGGAGATGGCTCCGGGGGCACTTCCCCGTCCCGGCAGGGTGCCGGAACAGAGAATTTCTGTCCCCCAAATATCCCCTTCGGTGGCGGCGGCGCTACAGAGGTTTTCGTGCATTTCTTCTGGATGCCCTAGGGTTTTTCGGTCGGAGGCTTCTTATAGGCGCAGGAATCAAGGTCGGTGGGGGTCCAGGGGCCCACACCCCCTGTGGGCGCCTCCAGGGCTTGCCCGCGCCTAGGGGGTGCGACCAACCTGTGGCCCCCCTTCGACTCTGCTTCGTGGTTCCGTGTTGCTCTAGGAAAATAATTACTTTGTCTTTTGTCCAGTCCAATTCTGAGAATATTGATTTTCTGCCTTTCTGGAACCAAAAACAGAAGAAAACAAGCAACTGGCACTGTGGCATCTTGTCAATAGGTTAGTTCCAGAAAGTGTATAAAAATACCTCAAAGTGTAGACAAAACATAAAACAAATGATACAAAACAAGCATGGAGAATCAAAAATTATAGATACGTTTCCGACATATCAAGCATCCCCAAGCTTAACTCCTGCTCGTCCTCGAGTAGGTAAGTGATAAAAAGAATAATTTTTGAGGTGACATGCACCATCAAAACCAATATCAAACCATTTGCAAGCATTAAAAGCTAGGATCAAAGAACTCTAAACATGTGCATGAAAGATGGAGTTCTAACAATAGGATATATTAACTATGCATGCAACATGGAAGGCTACAAACAAAGATCATGAATAACATGCATTGAAAAATGTTTGCTTTTTTCACATACAGAAAACATAGCATAGTGGCAATCAACTTTTCCCTCATAGAGTAGCAAATAGATGCATAGGAAACCTTCAAAGTTCACAAGGGTGACTAGAAACAAGTAGCACATGAACGAGTAATATCACAATATGCATTAATCAATAAGTTTTGGGACACTGCACACAGAATGGAAACTATGCTCTCTTAATGGTGCCTAAAAGGTAGAAGGTGGAGACTCAATATAATAGTGGAAGAAATTCCCTTCATAAAGGGAAGAAGAGATTTCAAGTTTCAAAAAGAGCTTCCAAAAATTATGGTACTTGTTAGCTTTCAGCCCTCATTGCCCTTATCATAAGCATCTTGAAGTGATTAAGGTTAAAGTGAACAAAGATGGAGTATATGCTTGAAAAAGTATAAGTTGGCAATATCAAGTCCCTTGAATACAAGGGCCACACCTCATGCTACTCAACTGTCACATCCCAAAATTTTCTAAATTTTGAAATGTGAAAAAAATAACAAAATAAATAATTCTTGAAATTTAGGGTGAAAAGGAACTTTTTGATTCCAAATGGAAGCATAAAAACCCATCTTGAACAAACTTTGAATAAAATGGAATCCAACAAATTTCAAGCAAGTGAAATGCATTCATCAATGGATGTATCTTGAAATTTAAACACTTGGAAAAGTTAAACCAAAACCCAAAAACCCTAATGGAAGAAAATCATTTCCAAGATCTCTCTAAGACTATGGATTTGATCCATATAAAAATTTGACAAACAAACATTTATAAGTGATCAAAGTGACAAATAAAAATATTATAAAACCATAGAAATTAGTTTCACTTAATTAGAAACCATAGATAAAAACTTATGAATTTAATAAGTTAAAAGGAATTAATTTTCAAAGCTAATAAATCTCCTATCTAAAATCCATACCAAATTGTGAACAAAGTAATCCTAAAAGGTTTTAAAAGGATAAAGAAATATTAAATAAAATTGTACAAATTGGAATCACCAAGTTTGGATCTTTAAATAAAAATATATGAATTTTATAAGATAAAGAAAGAAAGAAATAATTAAGGAATATTTAAAAAACCAAATTAAATCTTGGCCAAACAAATGAAATGAAAGATTATGGAATAATAAAAGGAATAAAATATTATTTAAATAAAATCATAATGAATTGAACAATATTCAATTTTATTTAAATAAAGACAAATTACCTAAACTAAATAATAAATCCCACAGAAAATATTTAGAAGACAATTTAAATTAAATCCATAAGCAAATGAAATAATGATAATCCAAATCCAAATAAAATAAAGGGATAAAGAATATTCAAATAAAATAATATGGCTTTAACCAAATTCTATTCCATTTGAATGAAGACAAAATCCCTAATAGAAATGATTAATTAAATCATGAGAAAATAGTAAATTGGAAATTACCAAAGTGGATTAAAAAGTTATATAATTAACTTAAAAGAATTATTTGAATAGAATTTATATGGAATTAAAACCATAACCAAATTTTATTTAAATAAAGACAAATGCTCTATTGAAATGATTAATAAATCATATTAAAATATTTAAAATAATTCAAAGTGACTTATTTAACACTCTATTGAATAAATAAAACCTACTGAAAAAGGGTTAGTGAAAATTAGAATTCAAATAAAGAGTTTGAAAATATAATTAAATCTTGTTTGAATAAAAAGAATTGTCTATTTAAATAAATAATGAAGCCCAAGAAAAATACAAAGAAATATTCTAAATTTGGACTTTAAAATACTTTATTTTACAAAACTAAAATATACTAAAAGTTTAGAAAAGGTTTGACAAAAACCTGAATTCAAATTAAGTTTAAATCATTTGAATCAAAACAAAATAGAATAGAAAAAGGAAAAGGAATTAGAAGAAAAAAATGGAGAAGAAGCAACCCAGCCCACTAAGCCCAGCAACGCATCCCACTTTTCCCTCTCAGCGCGAAAACGTTTTTCACTCAAACTCTCACCCGCACACCCGTTGACTCATCATCGTCTTCACGCGATGGCCCCGCCCCCAATTCCTCCTCCGCTATTTCTGCTTAATTTAATCCGCTTAAATTTGTGTTAATGCCGCGGTTAATCCTCCCCGCGATAACGCTCGTTTAACAGCCTCCCTCTCCTCTCTCTTTCCCCTCAACCCCCATGCCACCGGAGCCCCCAGGCTAATCTAATTCTTACTCGAACGGCCACTGTCTCCGGCGAGCTCCAACTCCAATTTCGATGAGAACCGCATCCCTCTCTGCCTATGGTTCAGACTAGATTGTTTTCCATCTCCGTACGCACCTACTGACACTGTTCGCTTGCTCGCGCATGCCCTAGAAGCTCGACTCCGACCTCGCCTGCTCGCCATAGTCGTCTGCCTCATCTCGGGTGAGCAGTAGCCGACAAACCAGCACGCCCCTTGCCCTCTGGTAGGTCCCTTCGCAACCTCTGCAACTGTGAGCACCTCCATGACATGCTACCTTGCCTTCTTACGCCCCAGGAGCTCGTCCCTGAAAACGACAGCACGTGCCCGAGCCAGTGAGCAACTCCGGCGAGGAATTTTCATTGTCCCCGTGCGCCCCTTCGCCAACCACGAGTACGTTGAGAATCAGCAACGCACAACGAGTCTGGTGAACCACCCCACTCCTCCTCTCGCTTCCTGGTTTCGCAGTTACGCCACCGCCAGAGCGTCGCCACCGCGCGCCACCGTCAAGCGCCGCCAGAGTTCGGTCAATTCATTTCAGGCCATAGGATCTTGATCTGATGGGTATGATAGAAACTTAACCCGAAGGGGTATGCAATAATCTTTGCCGCACGATTAAATTTAGATCTAACGCTCCACATCACGCGATCCTGCCAAACCGCTACCGACGAATAGGATTATGACGCGTGGCCCTACCTGTTGTTTTAAAAACAGAAATGTTCTATTAGATGTTTGATTTTATAAAATTCATAACTTATAATGTACACGTCCAAATTTTACAAATTTTATATCAATGGAATCAACATAAAGAGTACTTTCCAACCATGCACTTTTTTTAGTGATTTGCTTCTGGAAAATTAGTTGTTTTTTGCGGAAACATGTGTAGGCATATTTTGTGTATAAAAATTATTCTAGAAATGATTTTAGGGTAAAATCTTTTGTAAATGGATTGTTTTGAACCTACTGACCATAAAAACCAACTTGTAGATTTAAAAGGATATAATTTTTTGCTAAGGGATAAATCTTTGAATAAAAGCATTTCTATTTTAATAAAAATATTGATTATGGTTTAAAAATGCTTTTTGAGTAAAACCTTTTGAAAATGATTTGATTTAAACTCTTTGACACTAAACACCAAGTTTTAGGAATTAAAAATATATTTGTTGAACCGTAGAAAATTACTACCTTGTTTAAAGGCATTTCCAACAAAATAAAATGTTGCTTTGATTTAAAAATGGTTTTTAGATGAAACCTTTTGCAAATGGTTTAATATTAAACACTTGACCTTAAAACACTAACATTTGTGTTTAAGAATATATTTGAAAAACACTAGAAATTATTACTTTGATTTAAATCATTTCTAGCAAAACAAAAATGATTTAAATGGCCATTTTCACTAACTTGATATCAAATGGTTTTGCCCCATTTGTAAATGACCAATAGGTGTTTTAAAATGTTTATAACCTATTAGAAACCACTTTTCCAAATAAAACAATCTTTAGCATGCTTGCATGCATTGTTTTGTTTTTACTAATTTATGTGGTGAATTGTTTGAATGCTAGATTGAATTTGTGCCTTGATTGAATTGTAGTGAAATTTGAAGAGTGTGCCTATTGCAAGATCAAGGAGTGAACTTATATTAACTACCAAAAAGGCAAGTGGTGCTTCATACTTTTTGTCCCATTATTTTCACTATGCATTAGTGATGTTTTGAGTAGGACTTGCATGGAATTTTACTAAGTATGCTATGCCTTGGGAAATCCTAGTAGATGATGCCTTAGTAGAATTTTCCCTAAGTTAAGAATCTTGCTACTATTATGCTTAGCGTAGATACTAGAAAACAAGGGTGAATTATACTCATGCTATGAAATATTTCTAAGTCTATGACTTGTGTTTTGTTTAATAAAACAACTATGTGAATGAATCACCTGGGTGGAATGGTATTGCTTGGATGTATTTTTTTTGAGTGGTTACACAAGGCCAGGGGACTGGTGAACCTTGTGTATCACACTTGTGGAAAGCTACCCAGGAACAAAGAGATTTGAGATGTCAAATGTTGAGAAGCTTCAAGTGCAACCACTTGGCATTATGGGCTCTGCCTGGATCATATAGGTTGCAATAACTTAGCCAGATGGACAGTTGGTGGTAGGGGATGATAGGTTTGGAGCGCGTCCATTTTGGTCTAAGGGAAGGCTTCTGAAAGATCTTGTCTCGATGCATGTCGATTCTTGTGGGGAAAATGCACCATCTCTCTCAAGAGTAAAATTTAACTACCTAGCCGTGTCCTCGGAAATGGACAATTTGAGCATCAAGGCATGGAAGCTATCGATAATCTCATCATCCCAAATTCTAAGTTAAAAACTTGTGGTTGAATAAGGGTTTAAGGATCTTCAATCTTTGATTGGTAGATGCCTTGGGTGATTTTGACAAACAAAACTTAGTGTTTTCAAATGATAAGGAAAATCTATTTTGAGCAAAGAAATCCTAGGCACCACTTAGCCAAATGCATATAGATGATACATACCACTATTCTACCATAGTATCACTTGCCAATACAATTCAAATGTATTGACCCTTGTGGCTGTAACTTATTATGTTGCAGTTTTGTTTGATGTTAGTGAAGTATGTTGATTAGGATTACAAGTCTACAACCAACATGATTTCCTGTGGCACTTTGAAGATGAAGGACTCCATGCTATATAGTTATTTCTGCTGCATTGTAATGAGATAGCCAAATTAGCTATGTAAGATGTAATGAATTATTTTATTCCTGGTTATAAAGTTGTAATATGACCTTTGTTTCTTGATATTACATCTTAACTATGGATGCTAGCTATTGATCCAGGGACTAGCATTGTAAACACAGGGATCTCTACCTTATTAAAGGTTGGGACCTCTACATCAACTTTAGTCACCTGTAAGTTCTTGTCATTGTTAGTATTTTCATATCATTGAGAACCGCCAATGAGGTACCCCTTGCACATGGTACAGGAGCTATCCGATAACCAAAATGACAAGGCAAGCAAACAATGAGCATCTCAGCAATCTTCTTATTTACCATGGGAATATGGTTCTTTTTCTCTCTTTCCTCTTTTATCAATGTGTCTCTTTTTTATAAGAATGCTTCATAGATGTCACTATGGTGATGCTGAGTTTCCACCGTGATTAGGCATGGCTTAGGCTAGCGGCCCAGGCGTTCATCTAACACAGGATACAAACTCCATGGACTTACAAGTTCCCTCTTTATTTCACACCGGTGACATCCATAGACAAAAGAGCATGATATCAACTGAGTACAAAGTACAAGTGCAATGTTGAAAACGTTCCCTGTGACAGCATGGTTCTGCTAATTCCAACGTATAAGTGCAATCATATATAACATAGATGACACAATGGTTCAAGTTCATTAGGGTCAAGGAATATAAAGTGTGCCATCAAGTTTGTGAGGGATTTAATCACTAATTTTTCACATAACAAAGAGACTTTTTAACTGGAATATAGCTGAAAACAAGAATATATTTGGAATGGTGTAACACACCATGCATAGGAATTTATAGTGGACACTTTGGAATAACTTGGTTTCTTGGGAGTTGGAAGCATGAGTAGAACTTTCTCATACAAGTGGAGGCTAGCAAAAGACTGGGAGCAACCAACTAAGAGAGCAATAATGGCCATAATCATGCAGAGCAACAAAACATTACTAATCAAAGCATAGAGTGGTACTACAAGTCAAGGACTAAATGATCATAGAGGCTATGGTGACTTGTCATAGTCATAACATGGTGTGAGCATGTGCCAAGTCAACCCAAACAAAGCATCAAAGGAGAATACCACAATACTATGCTTTTGTATGTTAAAACAACGCATAATTCTTTCAAGGCACATTAAGAAATCCTAATTGTTTGGAACAAGTCATGCTACAACAATAATAACTAAGCATAAGGTCAAAGAAACACCTAGCATGACATTATAAATTCTAAGTCACAGTCAAAACAAGCTCCCTTTTGTACCACTATAAGAATGAAACTTTCTACTCTTTTCCAACACCAAACAAGTTATTTGAAACAACTCACAAAGATAATAATCAATAAAGATCAGTGATCTTTTCTCACAAATACACAAAGAAGAACTAAAAAGTTCTAAGCTGAAAGCACAAGAAAACTAAGGCTGAACGAAGTGCTAGCAAAAGTGAACACTCACAAAACAATAAGAGTGAAAACAAGAGTATTCTAGGCAATGGAAACAGAGTGTGTCTCTCTCCAAAAGAAGTGGTGTAACCAACCAAATTACTCAAGCAAACGAAAACAAAAAACGAAAACTAAGACGCTCCAAGAACAACACAAAAATGCATGAAACAATAAAAACGAAGTGTCTAGAAAGACCTGAGATTTTTATTGATGAAGAATGGGATGCCTTGGGCATTCCATAGCTTTGACGCTTGTACCTCTTGAATATTTCTTGGGGTGACACGGTGTGGAATCCCCAAGCTTGAGCTTTTGTCCATTCTTCATCTCATTACATCATTCTTTCTCTACACCTCCAAATTTTCCATCATACAAAACTTCACACAATCTTCATTAGCAACATTAGTGTATTCAAAAGATAATAAACCTTTGTGGTTTAGTTTCAAAACAGCAAAACTTTCATTAAAAACACAAGCTACTGTAGCAATTCCTTCAAAAAGTTCAATTTCCAAAAAGAATCCAAAACGGAATCAATAAGAAGCAAATGCAAATAATGGCAGAAATCTGTCAAAACAGACCAGCGGGTAGAAACCGATTTTTTTGAACATCTTCTGTTGCTCAAATCAAAAAGTGTTGAACTGAAGAAAGTTATCTAACATACTGGGGGATTTATTCATACATTTTTAGCTCAATCCGAGTTACAAAGACTCCTCACGAAATTTTTTGGTGCAGGACAGAAATATGTTTCGGGACAACAACACCCCAAATCTTACTTCCCTCTCATTAGAGGTCATTCTTGGCACACAAAAGCAAACAAAAAGGATAAGCAGATGTTATTACAGAAGTAATAACTTCCAAGACTCAAGAAAACTCTTGCGTTATCTCCCAACAAGTACTTTTCTTTAACACCTTTAAGTTAGGCTTGATAGTTTGAGAAGATTCTCACATAAGAAATATGAATTGAAGTAAAAGAGAGCATCAAGGACCAAATTCAAAACACATGTAAGTCTAACACACTTCCTATGCATAGGAATCTTGTAAAGAAACAAGTCATGAAAGCACAAAGCACCAAGCATAGGAAAGCAAAACAAGTGCAACTTCAAGACTTTCAACATAAAGAGGAGAAACTTAATATTATTGAGATGCATAAAACCATGTTTCCCTCTCTCATAATAACTTTAAGTAGCAACATGAACAAAATTAACAATATAACTATCACATAAAACATTCTTATCATGATCCACATGCATATAATAATTATTACTCTCCACATAAGCATAGTCATTCTTATTAATTCTAGTGGGAGCAAATTCAACAAAATAGCTATCATCACCATAATCATCAAATATAGGAGGCATATTGTAATCACAATAAATTATCTCCTCAATAGTAGGTGGCTTGAAAATATCATACTCATCATTGTAATCATCATAGATTGTAGGTTTGGTATCATCATAAGCAATACAATAGCTATCTTCCAAAGCTGGGGGACTAAAAAGATCATTTTCATCAAAACTAGCTCCCCCAAGCTTAGACTTTTCCATAACATTAGCAATAATCGTGTCCAAAGATTTCATACTAATAACAATGCTATTAGCATTCAAATAAAGCTCCATAGGTTTTTTAATTTTCTCTTCAAACACTTCATGTCCTAACTCAAGATAAACACTATAAAGCTCTCTAATTTTTTTTCCATTAAGCCTAACTAGTGAAAACAGAAAAATAGACAAAATTGCAGAATCTAAAGGAAATACCTTCGAGCACTCACACTAGAGGATGTGAGTACCTTTTACCTTACCTCCCCGGCAACGACGCCAGAAAAGAGCTTGATGTATACGCACTTCTATTCTTGTAGACAGTTGTTGGGCCTCCAAGTGCAGAGGTTTGTAGAACAGTAGAAAGTTTACCTTAAGTGGATAACCCAAGGTTTATCGAACTCAGGGAGGAAGTGGTCAAAGGTATTCCCTCTCAAGCAACCCTGCAATCAAGATACAAGAAGTCTCTTGTGTCCCCAACACACCCAATACACTTGTCAGGTGTATAGGTGCACTAGTTCGGCGAAGAGATAGTGAAATACAAGTGGTAACGGTGCCAGGAAAGAGCTTGACTGTGAGGTAAAGACTAAAGGCAACAAGAAGGAAGCAATCAAACATGCAAGTAGCAAACGGTGTTTCAATGCTTAGAAACAAGGCTTAGGGATCATACTTTCGCTAGTGAACACTCTCTCATATAAATATCCTCTCTTCATGATACTACTCTTAACTAATCTTCGGTTGGACACTCTAATCATTTGTAGGTATATAACAGCACTCCTCAAAGTCCGCCTTCCCCAATCTAGATAACCCCACACTATCACCTTGAGCGCTAGATGGTTCCAACAAACACCACAATTTCATAGAGACATCCAACTCCAAATATAACTCATAACAAATATTCAATCTAGCCAAAGTGCCACACACGGTATGCACACCGTCACTTTCACACATGTGGGGAAAGCATAGATCTATTAGAGGACAAAGAGTATTTATGTAGACTCAAACCTAAGTGCCACCATGGTGTGCATGCTGTCACTTTCACACACATGGGGAGTGCAGAGATCTATTGAAGCACTTGAGTAGCAAGGTAGATCTACTTGATTACAAAGCTCATGACCACATGATCATGCATAGAGAGAGATGAACACATAGATACCGGTAGAGCCCTTAGCCTCGAGGAAGAACTACTCCCTCCTCATCATGGGAATCAGCAACGGTGATGAAGATGACGATGGAGATCGATGGAGATGGCTCCGGGGGCACTTCCCTGTCCCGGTAGGGTGCCGAAACAGAGACTTTCTGTCCCCCAAATCTCCCCTTCGGTGGCGGCGGCGCTATGGAGGTTTTCGTGGATTTCTTCTGGATGACCTGGGGTTTTTGGGTCAGAGGCTTCTTATAGGTGCAGGAATAAAGGTCGGTGGGGGTCTAGGGGTCCCACACCCCCTGTGGGCGCCTCTAGGGCTTGCCCGCGCCTAGGGGGGTGCGACCACCCTGTGGCCCTCCTCCGGCTTTGCTTCGTGGTTTCGTGTTGCTCCAGGAGAATAATGACTTTGGCTTTTGTCCCGTCCAATTCCGAGAATATTGATTTTCTGCCTTTCTGGAACCAAAAACATAGAAAATAGGCAACTGGCACTATGGCATCTTGTCAATAGGTTAGTTCCAGAAAGTGTATAAAATACCTCAAAGTGTAGACAAAACATAAGACAAATGATACAAAACAAGCATCGAGCATCAAAAATTATAGATATGTTTCCGACGTATCAATAGGAAAGGAGATGAGGCATTTTAAACTGCAGACACTCATTATCCCACGGGTCAGACTAAAAGAAAACAGATTTTCCATCCCCTGGCTGACACTTAGCCATGGCTTTATATGCATCTATGAGCTTCAAGTGAGCCTTCCACCAGAAGGATCCTTCCATTTGAAATCCAGGGAGCTTACCTTGAGCATAATAATATTTTCATATAAGTTGTACCAAAGGGATATCATGGTGATTATAAAATTTATCAATATTTTTGAGCAGCAGAGCAGTATTTTGGATGTTTAGATTAAGTACCCCCAAGCCACCTTGATTTTTTTGCCTACAAACTTTTGTCCATGCTACCAGTGTAGAGCCTTTAGCCTGTACATCAGCAGTTTTTTCCTCCAAAGACAATGCCTCATGTATTTAACCACTTGATCTTTGATTTTAACTGGTACATCAAGATAGCTCATGAAGAAGAGTGGTAATGAGGATAAAACAGACTTTAACATTTGAAGTTTTCCCCTATAATTCAAAAAATCTATAATTCCACCAAGCCTGAATTGAACCCTCTGAACCATTGGAAGATAGAACTCCAGAGAAGGTTTAGTGAGACTGAGTGGTAACCCAAGATATGTGAAGGGAAGGCTACCCATATTATAGACAAAGGTGCTAGAAAAATGCAGCAATCTTTTAGGGTCCATGTTGATAGGCATCATACTAGACTTGTTATAATTAACCCTAAGACCAGTTGAGGTGGCAAAGCTATTCAGGATTGATTTCAGACAAAGCAGTTGTTTTGAATCTGCCTTCATGACTACCAAGGTATCATATATAGTGACCTTTGGATCAATGGAGATCCTAAGTCCCTGCGATTTACATGCTAGTCCCTGGATCAATAGCTAGCACTCATAGTCGATGAATATCATGTAAAACACAAAGTCATTATTACACGGAGAATCCAGAGTATGAATTTATTACAAATTTGCTTAGCATTAAGCTAGCTCAAATAACAGCGGAAACATCAAGAAGCTTGAGTCCATCAACACCCCAGGCTTGTCGAGTGTAGACTCGCGATCCCTGCGCACCTTTCAATCTTCAAATTCTGCACATAAGACGTGCAACCAACAAGTTGGGTCAATACTTTGAATGTATTGGCAAATTAAACCAAGGGAAGAAAAGACTAACTCTACATGCGAGGCTAGTTTAGGATGTGGAGTTTATTTGATCAAAGCTAGTTTTCTTAAGTATGAGAAGAAGAAGAGATTTCCCTACTTTGTAAACATTTGTTTAAGTAATATATGGTCGAAGGGCACACGAGGATATTACTCACCAAGTGTCCAAACAGCCTAACACTTGGATATTACTCACCAAGTTCCCAAAACCCTCCCAATAGAGATATGACTCACGCCTTGGGTTTTTAAAAAACTTTAAGTTTTGAAAGAGAGAGAGGAAGATCCTTCAGAGGCTCCATCCTTTAGATGCTCAAGTGTTCTTTTCCGTGAACTCGGCTGATCGATCATATCGCAATACTCTCGAGAGTTTGTGCACTTTACCCACAATACATGATCAAGTCCTTTTACAGACAAGACCATGGCGAGGCTTTCCCTTAGTAGCCCCGCTACCTTCTGGATCCAACCGTGCCAAGAACCTCCAAATGTTGGTGGTACCCAAGTGAGGTTTCCCACTAAGTACTAGGCCAAGAGAGAGCCCATATGTATTGTGGTTGCACTGGAAGCTTCTGAATTCTGAAACATGGCAGACTTCTTTGATTCCTGGGCGGCCGTCCTCCACCAAAATCTCACTCGTTGACCCGAAAACCATTCCACCCAGAAGAAAACTTAGTTTTATTTTGAAGTGGCATTGAGAAGAAAAGATCGCTCAAGAGAGCCTTTATACTTAGAAAATTTCTTGTCTTTTGAACCCCCAACGGTACTTTATATATACATAGCATAGCAACTACTTATCAAAAACAGGGGTAACCTATTACGAGACGAAAAAATACTAAGTATAGAGCTACTCATGGCATACTACAAAATCAAAATAATACTAAGGAAAATACTATTAGAACATCCTACACATGCATACTACAGAATTTGAAGACCACATGCATTGAATCAAAACTGGGATGATAATATGAACAAGTGGTGTAACTTGCCTTGATCCGAGCTTGTCACATCCCAAGATTTTTCAAATCTTGTAATGTGAAAAATAAATAAATAAAAATAAAACTTGTTGATTTTCAGAGCCAGAAGAAACTTTTTAAATTCAATTGGAACTTCAAACCCATTTGAATTAAATAAAAATTCTAAAGGGATTTATAAAGATAAACATTTTAAATAAAGGAAAACAAAATATTTTGGAAATACTATTTTAGATTTTTTTTAAATAAAAGGATTTGGTTTTCAAAAGAAATGGTGGATTTATAAATAAGGATTATTTTATATAGGCAAATTAAACTTTGGCCAATATTTTTAAATAAATGTTTTGTTTTGATAAAAATAGTAAAGGTTTATTTAAATAAAATAATAAGGATTTAGCATCCAAATTTTATTTAAATAAAGGCTTTTCCCATTTTAAATAAAACACTAAAACTTATTTATTTATTTTAAATAAGTTATCCAAATATTTTATTTTCTTAATTAAAACCTACTGAAGTGTTTTGATTTTATTTTAGTTTTCAAAATAAATATTTTAATAAAACAAATCCTATTGAATTAAATGAATAAATCTATTCATTTAATTGTATTGCACCTTAAAATAAAATATTATTTTATTTTAAAACAAGTTTCCAAGTATTCCTTATTTCCAAATAAAACCTACTGATTTGGTTTTGAAAATATTTGGATTTCAAATGGAAATTTTATTAAACCAAAACCCTATTTTATTAATAAACCATGGTCCATTTTATTTAAATTATAAATAGAACCTTTAATAAAATTGTTATTTATTTTAAACAAGTTTTCTAAATATACCTTATTTCAAATACAACCCACTATTTTGGTTTTGGAAAATATATGGATTTAAATTGAGTTTGAAATAAATCAAATCCTAATTTGATTAATTAGCAATGGACAACTATTTACTTAATAAAGGGAACCTACAAAGATTTAAAATATTATTTTATTTTGAGATTTGGTTTATGTTGATAAACAGAACCAAAAACTCATTACAATTGTTCAAAATGCTTGAATGGTTGGATGAAAAATCAAAACAGAAAATAGAAATAGAAAAAGAAAAGAACTCAGAATAAAAAAAATGGAAAAGGACAGCCCAGCCGGCCAAGCCCACCAGCCCAACTATCTCAGCCCAGCTCCCCTCTCCCACGATGAAGCGTTTTCTACTCAAACCCAGACCCACGCAGACACTGGCAGGTGGACCTCCTCCTCTCTTCTATTCCCACTGACCGCTGGACCCCCTTTCCACTGTTCTTCTCTCCCACCCGCGCGACCCTTTCTTCCTCCTCTCTCCCGTTTCTGCCTGTGATTCCGCGGAGTAATTACTCGTTAATGCCGCGATTAAACGCCCCTGTGATCAAGCACCTTAAAGCGCCAGCCTCACCTCTCTGTTTCCCCTCTGTTTCCTCCCCCGAGCACGCCTCCAGGCCGCCACAATTTCTCCTCGACTGCCTCTGTCTCCGACGACCATTCTCATTAATTCCGGCAGCCTCTCACCGCCCCTCTTCTCCCCGACCAAGCTCACAGCTTCCCCACTCTCAGGCGCATCTGGTAGTGCATCAAACTCGACCGCGGGTACCCTGTAACCTCGCCTTCGACAACGACCACCGTCGCCACCGTCTGCTTCATCTCCGGCGAAGCCCACAGGTAGTATCTGACCACCCCGCGCCTTCTCATTCACGCACGCACATTCGCTGTGTCCTTGCGCATCTAACCACATCGGTTTCTTGCCCTCTGGTGGACAGCAGCCCCATCCCCGTTGTCAGGCAGGAGCTCCCGACGCCGCCACGAACTCCGGTGAAGAATTACCGTAGAACCCGAGCACCCCTCGTCCGACCAACACTTCCTCAAGCAACGCCGTGTCCTCCTGAGCCTGGTGAGCATCTTCTTACCCTTTCTTGCTTCCTGCCTCGCCAGCGCCGCCGCCAACTAGCCGTTCCGCCGTTCGCCGTCGACCTAGCGCCGCCAGTCCTTGGCCAGACAGCAGGAGCCGTCCGATGTCGATCTGATGGATATAATAGAACCACTTACCGAAGGGGTATGCGTCGATCTGCGCCGCACATTTACAGTTAGATCCAACGCACCCCAGTAGCGATCCCAGCGAACCGGTATCGACCAGTAAGAATACGCCGCGTGTCACCTATTTGGTTTAAAACAGATTTGAAAAACAGAAACTTTTGCAAACTTCAAACCCTTGTAAATTTGAAACCACACGTCCAAAAATTACAAATTTTATATCAATGAAATCAGGAGAACAAGCCCTAGCCAACCATGGCCTTAGTTTAGAAAATAGTATATGTTAGCTTGTTTGAATTTGCAGAAACATTTGTATGCCTGTTTAGAGTATAAAAATTGTTTAAAAATGATTTTTGGATTAAAACCTTTGCAAAATGGTTTGTTGTGACCTTACTGATCCTAGGAACCAACCCTTGGTATTAAAAATGATTTTTGTAAGATTTAGGTTGGATTACTTGACTTAGCCATTTTCTAGCCAAATAAAAAGGATGGTTTTTGTTATAAAAATGTTTATGGAAAGAAAACTTTAAGAAAATGTTTTGGACCAAACCCACTGACCAAAACACCAAGTTTTGCAATAGCAACTCATTTGGTGAACCCTATGGGCTAATGCCTTAGTAAAAATATTTCTACACCACATAAAATAACACTTTGTTTTGAAAAATGGTTTTAAAGTGAAACCTTTTGCAAACGACTTGGCCACTTTAGGAAATAAACATTAGATGTACCCAAATGACTATGACCCACTAGGAACCACTTTTTCAAACAAAACAAAGCTTGGCATGCTTGCATGCATTTCTTTGACTTTGTTATTTATGTGTGTTGTTTTGCTTGATTGGTAGATTGAGTTTGTGCCTTGCTTGATTGATTTGTAGTGACTTGAAGAGTGTGATTGTTGCAAAGATCAAGAAGTGAACCTATACTCTACCAAAAAGGCAAGTGATGCTTCATACTTTCTATCCTATTACTTTCACTATGCATTAGTGATTTTGCTAAGTAAAACTTGCATGGATTTTGCTAAGTATAAACCTTGCTATAGGAAAACCTAGTAGATGAATCCTTAGTAGGTTTTTCCTAAGCTAAGATTCCTATTACTATCAAGCTTAGCCTAGCTAATAGAAAACATGGGTGGAATATATATTCACACTATGGGAAAATATTCTAAGTCTAAAGGACTTGTGATTTTGTTTAATAAAACAACTAAGTTAATGAACCTCCTCGGTGGAATGGAAAGATTGGGATATGTTGAGTGGTTACACAAGGCCATGGACTTGGGTTGTGTATCTCACTTGTGGTATGCCACCCAGGCACAAAGAGGTTTGAGATGTCAAATGTTGATAAGCTTCAAGTGCAACCACTTGGCAATATGGGCTCTGCCATGATCATATAGGTTGCAAGAACTTAGCCATATGGACAGTGGGTGGTAGTGTTTGATAGGTTGGAACGCGTCCATTTTGGTCTAAGGGAAAGCTTCTGAAAGATCTTGTCTTGGGAAACCAAGTCTTGTGGGGAAAGTGCACCACCTCTGCAGAGTGTAAAATCTAAGTACTTAGCCACGTCCCTGGTAAAGGACAATTTTGAGCATCAAGACATGGAAGCAATCAAGAATCTCATCATTCAAATTTCTAAATTACAATCTTGTGGTTTGAACAAGGGTTGTTTGAATTCTTCAATCATTGATGGAGAGATGGCTTGGTACAAGGATCTTGAAATCTTGGATTGAGGAAAAATGATTTTGTCAAGCAAAAATTTAGTATTTTCAAAATGATAAGAAAAATCTATTTTGAGCAATGCAAGCCTCAACTCCACTTAGCCAAATGCATATAGATGATAGACTCCACCATAATACCATAGTATCACTTGCCAATACAATTCAAATGTATTGACCCTTTGTGGCTGTAACTTGTATGTTGCAGGTTTGATTGATTTTAGTGAAGATTGATTGATTAGGATTACAAAGTCTACAACCAACATCTGCCTGTGGCACTTTGAAGATGATGGACCCCATGCTTATAGTTATTCCGCTGCAATGTAATGTAATATCCATATGAGCTATGTAAGATGTAATAAATCTATGTTATTCCTGGTTATAAAGTTATATTATGACCTTTGTTTCTTGATATTACATCTTAACTGTGGATGCTAGCTATTGATCCAGGGACTAGCATTGTAAACACAGGAGGAATCTACCATATTAGGTTGAGGCCTCTTACAGATGGTATCAGAGCATTGTGTTGCCTGTAGGATTTGTAAACCTAGGATTGGACAAAAACCCTTAGAAAAATAGGAGTTGTCTTATTCCAAAAACTTATTTACAAAAACACTTGTAAACTCTTTCCTCAACCATTTTTGTTTCAACTCTACTTCTCTCCTATTTTAACTTAATGGAAAAACCTACCCATGACCAAAGAATACACCATGTGTAAAGGACTTCCTCAACACTTTCAACTCTAATGACTTCAACTTCTTCAGCATATTCACCAAGAACTTCCAACTTGGAAACCACTAAGGACTACAGGTAAGACAAGGAAATCTTACTCAAGATTTAGAGACTAAGAGAATGCAAAATAAGAAGGAGCCATCAATAACTTTGAAGTCTTGCAACCAAGAGTTTTTCTCAAGGAAACCATGGTCTCAAGTAAAAAGCAACCCAGAATGATAGAAAGATCACAAGTAAACCCTATAGATGGACCACCAATATTTTAGTTAAGTTAAACCCACCAACTTATGGGGTGTAACAAAAATATTTTGTTGCCTAAGTAAGTGCTTGAACCTTGTGGTTTGAGTGCAAAAGTTGATTGTGAATGTTTGGTTGTGGTTGCTTGCACATTGCTTGTGAAAATTGTAATGTGTGTGTTTAGAAATATTTCCTTAGAAATATCTTGCCCACTCTAACCTCCCTCCAAACCAAACAGATGACAACCCCAAAGAATTCCAAGGTTGATGACACCAACACCAACCAAGCTGACAGCATGAAAGAGCTCATAGCAACCCAACACCAGTTGAACCAACTAACAGCTCAGTTCATAACCAACAATAGTGATAAAGATCCAGCACTACAAAGGTTTTTGGAAGAACAATCCCAACTGATGCTCAAGGTGACTAATCAAATGATCAACATGGAAGAAAATTATCCCAAAAGAGTGTATGATAACAAGGATGACAAGAATGTTATTCTAGATGGAGCCCCAGCTTGCATTATTTGTGGAGACAAGGATCACACTTCCAAAGAGCATGAAGGCCAATGCCCTAACTGTGAAGGAAATCATCCTGTTGGACAATGTCCCACCTCTCAAGCTACTTGTTACCTTTGTGAAGGAAATGACCATGTACCTATCCAATGTCCTATCTATTCCATGGTGAAGAAAGGAAACAAAAAGGATCCAAATCTACCAAAGGAAAAGGACCACTTATACCTCCAAACAAGACAACCTACTTCAAAGGATCAAAGAAACCCAAGAAGCCAAGACCAGACATGCACCTTGTGCAATGCCGTAAATGTAAAGAAATGGGACACTATTCTAGTGAGTGCCCAAAGAATAAAAAGAATAAGGGAATTGACCAAGTGGTGTGCAACAACTGCAAAGAACCAGGTCATTATGTAGCAACTTGCGCACAAGAGCCACGTAAAGAACTCAATGACATTCATTGCTTCAACTGCAAGAACCCAGGACACTATGCAAGCAACTGTCCAGAAAGGATGAAGAACAAGTTGAACAAGCCTATGGAGAAACTCAACCTTGGCCCATGAGTCAACTATAGATGCAAAGCAAAAGTTTGCTTGGAGAAGTTTCCAGGACCCAAGAAGGCCAATATGTAATTTTTGTTTGAAATATTTTAAGGGTGGTAGTACCCTACTTGTTTGAACTTGCTTGTAACCCCAGCCTTCCCAAATCTCGGGACGAGATTTATTTTAAGGGTGGTAGCCTGTCACATCCCAAGATTTTTCAAATCTTGTAATGTGAAAAATAAATAAATAAAAATAAAACTTGTTGATTTTCAGAGCCAGAAGAAACTTTTTAAATTCAATTGGAACTTCAAACCCATTTGAATTAAATAAAAATTCTAAAGGGATTTATAAAGATAAACATTTTAAATAAAGGAAAACAAAATATTTTGGAAATACTATTTTAGATTTTTTTTAAATAAAAGGATTTGGTTTTCAAAAGAAATGGTGGATTTATAAATAAGGATTATTTTATATAGGCAAATTAAACTTTGGCCAATATTTTTAAATAAATGTTTTGTTTTGATAAAAATAGTAAAGGTTTATTTAAATAAAATAATAAGGATTTAGCATCCAAATTTTATTTAAATAAAGGCTTTTCCCATTTTAAATAAAACACTAAAACTTATTTATTTATTTTAAATAAGTTATCCAAATATTTTATTTTCTTAATTAAAACCTACTGAAGTGTTTTGATTTTATTTTAGTTTTCAAAATAAATATTTTAATAAAACAAATCCTATTGAATTAAATGAATAAATCTATTCATTTAATTGTATTGGACCTTAAAATAAAATGTTATTTTATTTTAAAACAAGTTTCCAAGTATTCCTTATTTCCAAATAAAACCTACTGATTTGGTTTTGAAAATATTTGGATTTCAAATGGAAATTTTATTAAACCAAAACCCTATTTTATTAATAAACCATGGTCCATTTTATTTAAATTATAAATAGAACCTTTAATAAAATTGTTATTTATTTTAAACAAGTTTTCTAAATATACCTTATTTCAAATACAACCCACTATTTTGGTTTTGGAAAATATATGGATTTAAATTGAGTTTGAAATAAATCAAATCCTAATTTGATTAATTAGCAATGGACAACTATTTACTTAATAAAGGGAACCTACAAAGATTTAAAATATTATTTTATTTTGAGATTTGGTTTATGTTGATAAACAGAACCAAAAACTCATTACAATTGTTCAAAATGCTTGAATGGTTGGATGAAAAATCAAAACAGAAAATAGAAATAGAAAAAGAAAAGAACTCAGAATAAAAAAAATGGAAAAGGACAGCCCAGCCGGCCAAGCCCACCAGCCCAACTATCTCAGCCCAGCTCCCCTCTCCCACGATGAAGCGTTTTCTACTCAAACCCAGACCCACGCAGACACTGGCAGGTGGACCTCCTCCTCTCTTCTATTCCCACTGACCGCTGGACCCCCTTTCCACTGTTCTTCTCTCCCACCCGCGCGACCCTTTCTTCCTCCTCTCTCCCGTTTCTGCCTGTGATTCCACGGAGTAATTACTCGTTAATGCCGCGATTAAACGCCCCTGTGATCAAGCACCTTAAAGCGCCAGCCTCACCTCTCTGTTTCCCCTCTGTTTCCTCCCCCGAGCACGCCTCCAGGCCGCCACAATTTCTCCTCGACTGCCTCTGTCTCCGACGACCATTCTCATTAATTCCGGCAGCCTCTCACCGCCCCTCTTCTCCCCGACCAAGCTCACAGCTTCCCCACTCTCAGGCGCATCTGGTAGTGCATCAAACTCGACCGCGGGTACCCTGTAACCTCGCCTTCGACAACGACCACCGTCGCCACCGTCTGCTTCATCTCCGGCGAAGCCCACAGGTAGTATCTGACCACCCCGCGCCTTCTCATTCACGCACGCACATTCGCTGTGTCCTTGCGCATCTAACCACATCGGTTTCTTGCCCTCTGGTGGACAGCAGCCCCATCCCCGTTGTCAGGCAGGAGCTCCCGACGCCGCCACGAACTCCGGTGAAGAATTACCGTAGAACCCGAGCACCCCTCGTCCGACCAACACTTCCTCAAGCAACGCCGTGTCCTCCTGAGCCTGGTGAGCATCTTCTTACCCTTTCTTGCTTCCTGCCTCGCCAGCGCCGCCGCCAACTAGCCGTTCCGCCGTTCGCCGTCGACCTAGCGCCGCCAGTCCTTGGCCAGACAGCAGGAGCCGTCCGATGTCGATCTGATGGATATAATAGAACCACTTACCGAAGGGGTATGCGTCGATCTGCGCCGCACATTTACAGTTAGATCCAACGCACCCCAGTAGCGATCCCAGCGAACCGGTATCGACCAGTAAGAATACGCCGCGTGTCACCTATTTGGTTTAAAACAGATTTGAAAAACAGAAACTTTTGCAAACTTCAAACCCTTGTAAATTTGAAACCACACGTCCAAAAATTACAAATTTTATATCAATGAAATCAGGAGAACAAGCCCTAGCCAACCATGGCCTTAGTTTAGAAAATAGTATATGTTAGCTTGTTTGAATTTGCAGAAACATTTGTATGCCTGTTTAGAGTATAAAAATTGTTTAAAAATGATTTTTGGATTAAAACCTTTGCAAAATGGTTTGTTGTGACCTTACTGATCCTAGGAACCAACCCTTGGTATTAAAAATGATTTTTGTAAGATTTAGGTTGGATTACTTGACTTAGCCATTTTCTAGCCAAATAAAAAGGATGGTTTTTGTTATAAAAATGTTTATGGAAAGAAAACTTTAAGAAAATGTTTTGGACCAAACCCACTGACCAAAACACCAAGTTTTGCAATAGCAACTCATTTGGTGAACCCTATGGGCTAATGCCTTAGTAAAAATATTTCTACACCACATAAAATAACACTTTGTTTTGAAAAATGGTTTTAAAGTGAAACCTTTTGCAAACGACTTGGCCACTTTAGGAAATAAACATTAGATGTACCCAAATGACTATGACCCACTAGGAACCACTTTTTCAAACAAAACAAAGCTTGGCATGCTTGCATGCATTTCTTTGACTTTGTTATTTATGTGTGTTGTTTTGCTTGATTGGTAGATTGAGTTTGTGCCTTGCTTGATTGATTTGTAGTGACTTGAAGAGTGTGATTGTTGCAAAGATCAAGAAGTGAACCTATACTCTACCAAAAAGGCAAGTGATGCTTCATACTTTCTATCCTATTACTTTCACTATGCATTAGTGATTTTGCTAAGTAAAACTTGCATGGATTTTGCTAAGTATAAACCTTGCTATAGGAAAACCTAGTAGATGAATCCTTAGTAGGTTTTTCCTAAGCTAAGATTCCTATTACTATCAAGCTTAGCCTAGCTAATAGAAAACATGGGTGGAATATATATTCACACTATGGGAAAATATTCTAAGTCTAAAGGACTTGTGATTTTGTTTAATAAAACAACTAAGTTAATGAACCTCCTCGGTGGAATGGAAAGATTGGGATATGTTGAGTGGTTACACAAGGCCATGGACTTGGGTTGTGTATCTCACTTGTGGTATGCCACCCAGGCACAAAGAGGTTTGAGATGTCAAATGTTGATAAGCTTCAAGTGCAACCACTTGGCAATATGGGCTCTGCCATGATCATATAGGTTGCAAGAACTTAGCCATATGGACAGTGGGTGGTAGTGTTTGATAGGTTGGAACGCGTCCATTTTGGTCTAAGGGAAAGCTTCTGAAAGATCTTGTCTTGGGAAACCAAGTCTTGTGGGGAAAGTGCACCACCTCTGCAGAGTGTAAAATCTAAGTACTTAGCCACGTCCCTGGTAAAGGACAATTTTGAGCATCAAGACATGGAAGCAATCAAGAATCTCATCATTCAAATTTCTAAATTACAATCTTGTGGTTTGAACAAGGGTTGTTTGAATTCTTCAATCATTGATGGAGAGATGGCTTGGTACAAGGATCTTGAAATCTTGGATTGAGGAAAAATGATTTTGTCAAGCAAAAATTTAGTATTTTCAAAATGATAAGAAAAATCTATTTTGAGCAATGCAAGCCTCAACTCCACTTAGCCAAATGCATATAGATGATAGACTCCACCATAATACCATAGTATCACTTGCCAATACAATTCAAATGTATTGACCCTTTGTGGCTGTAACTTGTATGTTGCAGGTTTGATTGATTTTAGTGAAGATTGATTGATTAGGATTACAAAGTCTACAACCAACATCTGCCTGTGGCACTTTGAAGATGATGGACCCCATGCTTATAGTTATTCCGCTGCAATGTAATGTAATATCCATATGAGCTATGTAAGATGTAATAAATCTATGTTATTCCTGGTTATAAAGTTATATTATGACCTTTGTTTCTTGATATTACATCTTAACTGTGGATGCTAGCTATTGATCCAGGGACTAGCATTGTAAACACAGGAGGAATCTACCATATTAGGTTGAGGCCTCTTACAGATGGTATCAGAGCATTGTGTTGCCTGTAGGATTTGTAAACCTAGGATTGGACAAAAACCCTTAGAAAAATAGGAGTTGTCTTATTCCAAAAACTTATTTACAAAAACACTTGTAAACTCTTTCCTCAACCATTTTTGTTTCAACTCTACTTCTCTCCTATTTTAACTTAATGGAAAAACCTACCCATGACCAAAGAATACACCATGTGTAAAGGACTTCCTCAACACTTTCAACTCTAATGACTTCAACTTCTTCAGCATATTCACCAAGAACTTCCAACTTGGAAACCACTAAGGACTACAGGTAAGACAAGGAAATCTTACTCAAGATTTAGAGACTAAGAGAATGCAAAATAAGAAGGAACCATCAATAACTTTGAAGTCTTGCAACCAAGAGTTTTTCTCAAGGAAACCATGGTCTCAAGTAAAAAGCAACCCAGAATGATAGAAAGATCACAAGTAAACCCTATAGATGGACCACCAATATTTTAGTTAAGTTAAACCCACCAACTTATGGGGTGTAACAAAAATATTTTGTTGCCTAAGTAAGTGCTTGAACCTTGTGGTTTGAGTGCAAAAGTTGATTGTGAATGTTTGGTTGTGGTTGCTTGCACATTGCTTATGAAAATTGTAATGTGTGTGTTTAGAAATATTTCCTTAGAAATATCTTGCCCACTCTAACCTCCCTCCAAACCAAACAGATGACAACCCCAAAGAATTCCAAGGTTGATGACACCAACACCAACCAAGCTGACAGCATGAAAGAGCTCATAGCAACCCAACACCAGTTGAACCAACTAACAGCTCAGTTCATAACCAACAATAGTGATAAAGATCCAGCACTACAAAGGTTTTTGGAAGAACAATCCCAACTGATGCTCAAGGTGACTAATCAAATGATCAACATGGAAGAAAATTATCCCAAAAGAGTGTATGATAACAAGGATGACAAGAATGTTATTCTAGATGGAGCCCCAGCTTGCATTATTTGTGGAGACAAGGATCACACTTCCAAAGAGCATGAAGGCCAATGCCCTAACTGTGAAGGAAATCATCCTGTTGGACAATGTCCCACCTCTCAAGCTACTTGTTACCTTTGTGAAGGAAATGACCATGTACCTATCCAATGTCCTATCTATTCCATGGTGAAGAAAGGAAACAAAAAGGATCCAAATCTACCAAAGGAAAAGGACCACTTATACCTCCAAACAAGACAACCTACTTCAAAGGATCAAAGAAACCCAAGAAGCCAAGACCAGACATGCACCTTGTGCAATGCCGTAAATGTAAAGAAATGGGACACTATTCTAGTGAGTGCCCAGAGAATAAAAAGAATAAGGGAATTGACCAAGTGGTGTGCAACAACTGCAAAGAACCAGGTCATTATGTAGCAACTTGCGCACAAGAGCCACGTAAAGAACTCAATGACATTCATTGCTTCAACTGCAAGAACCCAGGACACTATGCAAGCAACTGTCCAGAAAGGATGAAGAACAAGTTGAACAAGCCTATGGAGAAACTCAACCTTGGCCCATGAGTCAACTATAGATGCAAAGCAAAAGTTTGCTTGGAGAAGTTTCCAGGACCCAAGAAGGCCAATATGTAATTTTTGTTTGAAATATTTTAAGGGTGGTAGTACCCTACTTGTTTGAACTTGCTTGTAACCCCAGCCTTCCCAAATCTCGGGACGAGATTTATTTTAAGGGTGGTAGCCTGTCACATCCCAAGATTTTTCAAATCTTGTAATGTGAAAAATAAATAAATAAAAATAAAACTTGTTGATTTTCAGAGCCAGAAGAAACTTTTTAAATTCAATTGGAACTTCAAACCCATTTGAATTAAATAAAAATTCTAAAGGGATTTATAAAGATAAACATTTTAAATAAAGGAAAACAAAATATTTTGGAAATACTATTTTAGATTTTTTTTAAATAAAAGGATTTGGTTTTCAAAAGAAAAGGTGGATTTATAAATAAGGATTATTTTATATAGGCAAATTAAACTTTGGCCAATATTTTTAAATAAATGTTTTGTTTTGATAAAAATAGTAAAGGTTTATTTAAATAAAATAATAAGGATTTAGCATCCAAATTTTATTTAAATAAAGGCTTTTCCCATTTTAAATAAAACACTAAAACTTATTTATTTATTTTAAATAAGTTATCCAAATATTTTATTTTCTTAATTAAAACCTACTGAAGTGTTTTGATTTTATTTTAGTTTTCAAAATAAATATTTTAATAAAACAAATCCTATTGAATTAAATGAATAAATCTATTCATTTAATTGTATTGGACCTTAAAATAAAATGTTATTTTATTTTAAAACAAGTTTCCAAGTATTCCTTATTTCCAAATAAAACCTACTGATTTGGTTTTGAAAATATTTGGATTTCAAATGGAAATTTTATTAAACCAAACCCTATTTTATTAATAAACCATGGTCCATTTTATTTAAATTATAAATAGAACCTTTAATAAAATTGTTATTTATTTTAAACAAGTTTTCTAAATATACCTTATTTCAAATACAACCCACTATTTTGGTTTTGGAAAATATATGGATTTAAATTGAGTTTGAAATAAATCAAATCCTAATTTGATTAATTAGCAATGGACAACTATTTACTTAATAAAGGGAACCTAAAAAGATTTAAAATATTATTTTATTTTGAGATTTGGTTTATGTTGATAAACAGAACCAAAAACTCATTACAATTGTTCAAAATGCTTGAATGGTTGGATGAAAAATCAAAACAGAAAATAGAAATAGAAAAAGAAAAGAACTCAGAATAAAAAAAATGGAAAAGGACAGCCCAGCCGGCCAAGCCCACCAGCCCAACTATCTCAGCCTAGCTCCCCTCTCCCACGATGAAGCGTTTTCTACTCAAACCCAGACCCACGCAGACACTGGCAGGTGGACCTCCTCCTCTCTTCTATTCCCACTGACCGCTGGACCCCCTTTCCACTGTTCTTCTCTCCCACCCGCGCGACCCTTTCTTCCTCCTCTCTCCCGTTTCTGCCTGTGATTCCGCGGAGTAATTACTCGTTAATGCCACGATTAAACGCCCCTGTGATCAAGCACCTTAAAGCACCAGCCTCACCTCTCTGTTTCCCCTCTGTTTCTTCCCCCGAGCACGCCTCCAGGCCGCCACAATTTCTCCTCGACTGCCTCTGTCTCCGACGACCATTCTCATTAATTTCGGCAGCCTCTCACCGCCCCTCTTCTCCCCGACCAAGCTCACAGCTTCCCCACTCTCAGGAGCATCTGGTAGTGCATCAAACTCGACCGCGGGTACCCTGTAACCTCGCCTTCGACAACGACCACCGTCGCCACCATCTGCTTCATCTCCGGCGAAGCCCACAGGTAGTATCTGACCACCCCGCGCCTTCTCATTCACGCACGCACATTCGCTGTGTCCTTGCGCATCTAACCACATCGGTTTCTTGCCCTCTGGTGGACAGCAGCCCCATCCCCGTTGTCAGGCAGGAGCTCCCGACGCCGCCACGAACTCCGGTGAAGAATTACCGTAGAACCCGAGCACCCCTCGTCCGACCAACACTTCCTCGAGAAACGTCGTGTCCTCCTGAGCCTGGTGAGCATCTTCTTACCCTTTCTTGCTTCCTGCCTCGCCAGCGCCGCCGCCAACTAGCCGTTCCGCCGTTCGCCGTCGACCTAGCGCCGCCAGTCCTTGGCCAGACAGCAGGAGCCGTCCGATGTCGATCTGATGGATATAATAGAACCACTTACCGAAGGGGTATGCGTCGATCTGCGCCGCACATTTACAGTTAGATCCAACGCACCCCAGTAGCGATCCCAGCGAACCGGTATCGACCAGTAAGAATACGCCGCGTGTCACCTATTTGGTTTAAAACAGATTTGAAAAACAGAAACTTTTGCAAACTTCAAACCCTTGTAATTTTCAAACCACACGTCCAAAAATTACAAATTTTATATCAATGAAATCAGGAGAACAAGCCCTAGCCAACCATGGCCTTAGTTTAGAAAATAGTATATGTTAGCTTGTTTGAATTTGCAGAAACATTTGTATGCTTGTTTAGAGTATAAAAATTGTTTAAAAATGATTTTTGGATTAAAACCTTTGCAAAATGGTTTGTTGTGACCTTACTGATCCTAGGAACCAACCCTTGGTATTAAAAATGATTTTTGTAAGATTTAGGTTGGATTACTTGACTTAGCCATTTTCTAGCCAAATAAAAAGGATGGTTTTTGTTATAAAAATGTTTATGGAAAGAAAACTTTAAGAAAATGTTTTGGACCAAACCCACTGTCCAAAATACCAAGTTTTGCAATAGCAACTCATTTGGTGAACCCTATGGGCTAATGCCTTAGTAAAAATATTTCTACACCACATAAAATAACACTTTGTTTTGAAAATGGTTTTAAAGTGAAACCTTTTGCAAACGACTTGGCCACTTTAGGAAATGACCATTAGATGTACCCAAATGACTATGACCCACTAGGAACCACTTTTTCAAACAAAACAAAGCTTGGCATGCTTGCATGCATTTCTTTGACTTTGTTATTTATGTGTGTTGTTTTGCTTGATTGGTAGATTGAGTTTGTGCCTTGCTTGATTGATTTGTAGTGACTTGAAGAGTGTGATTGTTGCAAAGATCAAGAAGTGAACCTATACTCTACCAAAAAGGCAAGTGATGCTTCATACTTTCTATCCTATTACTTTCACTATGCATTAGTGATTTTGCTAAGTAAAACTTGCATGGATTTTGCTAAGTATAAACCTTGCTATAGGAAAACCTAGTAGATGAATCCTTAGTAGGTTTTTCCTAAGCTAAGATTCCTATTACTATCAAGCTTAGCCTAGCTAATAGAAAACATGGGTGGAATATATATTCACACTATGGGAAAATATTCTAAGTCTAAAGGACTTGTGATTTTGTTTAATAAAACAACTAAGTTAATGAACCTCCTGGGTGGAATGGAAAGATTGGGATATGTTGAGTGGTTACACAAGGCCATGGACTTGGGTTGTGTATCTCACTTGTGGTATGCCACCCAGGCACAAAGAGGTTTGAGATGTCAAATGTTGATAAGCTTCAAGTGCAACCACTTGGCAATATGGGCTCTGCCATGATCATATAGGTTGCAAGAACTTAGCCATATGGACAGTGGGTGGTAGTGTTTGATAGGTTGGAACGCGTCCATTTTGGTCTAAGGGAAAGCTTCTGAAAGATCTTGTCTTGGGAAACCAAGTCTTGTGGGGAAAGTGCACCACCTCTGCAGAGTGTAAAATCTAAGTACTTAGCCATGTCCCTGGTAAAGGACAATTTTGAGCATCAAGACATGGAAGCAATCAAGAATCTCATCATTCAAATTTCTAAATTACAATCTTGTGGTTTGAACAAGGGTTGTTTGAATTCTTCAATCATTGATGGAGAGATGGCTTGGTACAAGGATCTTGAAATCTTTGATTGAGGAAAAATGATTTTGTCAAGCAAAAATTTAGTATTTTCAAAATGATAAGAAAAATCTATTTTGAGCAATGCAAGCCTCAACTCCACTTAGCCAAATGCATATAGATGATAGACTCCACCATAATACCATAGTATCACTTGCCAATACAATTCAAATGTATTGACCCTTTGTGGCTGTAACTTGTATGTTGCAGGTTTGATTGATTTTAGTGAAGATTGATTGATTAGGATTACAAAGTCTACAACCAACATCTGCCTGTGGCACTTTGAAGATGATGGACCCCATGCTTATAGTTATTCCGCTGCAATGTAATGTAATAGCCATATGAGCTATGCAAGATGTAATAAATCTATGTTATTCCTGGTTATAAAGTTATATTATGACCTTTGTTTCTTGATATTACATCTTAACTGTGGATGCTAGCTATTGATCCAGGGACTAGCATTGTAAACACAGGAGGAATCTACCATATTAGGTTGAGGCCTCTTATAGAGCTGCACTCTACACAATAGTACTCCTCAGCGCACTCCGAACAATCTAACGAAACACAACATAGATCTAATCACAACTTTGCACAAAATAATGCCACAGAGATAATATGCATGCATGCAACAAAGTAATTATGCAAGATTGTTTCTAATTTTGACCAAGGCATCCTTTTGGGGTTGCTAATGTGTTGTGGATGTTGTTAGTATTAGTTTCCCATAGATTTTAATTAATTTGGATCATTATTTTAATTTATATGCTCTTAAGGAGATCCAACCATCTAATTAGGCCCAAATCATATCTAAGGATCTTAAGCAAGGGTTAATGACTTTAGTCAGTGGTCATTGTAAATACAAAGCCAATGCAACAAGAACAACTATAACGGAGTTCTAATTATTTTTCTATGAATTAAATACTCCAAACTAAATATTAAATTCTACACCGAAAATACCACTACAAACTCACCAAATTATTACAGATCTGTGTTCTACTCAATTTTTTGAATCCACCAGTATATTAAATGCAAATTTTGGCGAAACGGTTGAATTTCTATGAATTTCGCAAGGTTTTAATAATTTATGCCTATTTAAAGTAATCCAATCCGATATGTGACAGGTGGCGGCCTCCGATTGGCCCAACTAAACGAATCGGCCGATGTGGCGTGCTGACGCGGACTGCCACGTGGCCTGACATGCGGGGAAACCTAAGTGGCCGATACCCCTTCAAGGCTGCGATATAATCTAAACCGTACAAGATGAAACGAACGGCTGCGAGCAAAGCTTAAGGTTCTCACCGGTGTAGACGGCGGCGGTGTCGTCGGGCGGCGCAGATGGTGGTGGTCGGCGGCGTTCTGATGGACTCTCGACGTGGTTAAGTAGGCGACTAGATGAGGGCGACTTCCACGGTTCGTTTCGTGCCCTCGGTGTCGGCATCTCTTCAGCGGGATGGCGGCGAAGCTCAGCTGTAATCCTCCGTCTCCGGCGGTGCTCCGGCGAGCAATTCCCGGTGATTGGCTGTGTTTGAGAGGGGGCAAAACACATGGGGTGATTCAGTAAAGAACGGGAGGAAGCTCCAGAGGGAGAAAAGGTCAAGGGGGGTCCGAAACATTTCGAAGAAAACAACCCGACGACGGCCGGCGGTGGTGGAGATCGATTCGAGCTAGGGTTTTTGGAAAGAAGAGACGGGGTCGATGCGGAGATATATATGGAGGGGATGGCTTGGATAAGGGTCCAAGGGCACGAGAAAATCGCGGGATTCGGCTCGGGGTCGGTCCCGTGTTCATCAGGGACTCGCCATCGTCGTGGGGAAGACGACTGACGAGCGGGTCCCGCGTGTCAGCGAGCGGAGGAGCGGGAGCTGGAGTGGGCTGGGCTAGATGCGGTACGGGCTTACTGCGGCTGGCGTTGGGCTAGTAGGATTAGGAGACGCACAGGCGCTGGTGGGCTGGCGTAGCTGGCCCATTTAGGTTAGTTAAGTTTTTTTTATTCTTTTCTCTTGTTAAATTTTTGTTTCACTAAAAGCTTGATAACTTTGGCATAACGAATTCAAATTTAGTGAAACTAGTTTCTAAATTCTTGTAATAATGAGGTGATCATCATAGAACCAGAGAATATTGTTTTTACATAGTTTTTAGAAGGATCAACAATATTACTATAATTCTTGGTCTCATCGAGCAATTATTATTAGGGTTTTGTTTAAGGTTAGTGGTAGGGTTTTGATGCAACTTTAGTTTGTAGGATGAAATGATGCAAGGATGATGCATGCTTCTAACATCTTGATATAAAATCTGGGATGTTACAAACCTACCCCCCTTGAAAAGAATCTCGTCCCCGAAATTCGGGCCGGCTAGCAAAAGTGTTCCGCCTTCAAATCTTCTTCACGTTCCCACGTGGCTTCTTCCTCGGAATGGTGGTTCCATTGGACTTTGCAGAATCTGATAGTCTTGGTATGGGTAATCCTTTCGGCCGTTTCCAATATTTTGATGGGCTTTTCCTCATAAGTAAGGTCATTCTCCAAATGAACCTCATCTAGGGAAACTGTATCTCTTAGCGGTGTTTCGGCCATTTCGGTGGCACTTCTTTAGTTGTGACACATGAAACACATTATGAACGGTCAGTCCTTCTGTTAACTCCAACTGATAGGCAACTTCTCCTTTACGGGCCAGATGTCGTGGTATTGCCGACGAGTACGCCATGGAGGGGTCCTCACAATGCGTGTTTAGAGGTGTGGGGTAAGGCAGACGGTTGACGGGTACGAGGTAACACAGCTTACCCAGGTACAGATCCCACAACGGTGGCGGAATCCTACTCCTGCTATAAATCACTATAAGGGCAATACGCCGAGTTACAGAGATAGGTTCGCTGTGCGAGGTTGTATGAGATTGTGCCCTAAAGGCTCCCATAGGCCCGAATTATATAGTCGCCAGGTCCTAGGGTTACAGGGAAAAGTCCTAGCCGGACAGGTTACAGAGTCCTACACCGTCTATCACTAGTCTTGTGTATCTTGCACTCCAAGGATCCGGGTACGCTGGTGACTCCACCGTAGCCTTCCTTTATCCGACATGGGCCTCCCTTCTGGATCCATCTAACTGGGCCGCCCAGCATGCCATAGGCCATGCTACCGACTATGGGCCACCCGGGTTAGTCGGATAAGAGACATGCTATAAGGATACCCACATAGCATATCCCCAACAGTAGCCCCCGGAGGACTCCGAGATCTTGCGCCATCTTGCCTCTTCACATGGAATGCTCCGTCTAGATGGATGTCGGCAAATCGTCAAACAACATCTTGTAGTCCTCCCAAAGAACCCTGCAAGGTTTTCTCCGTCTTTGATTTGTAAGTCGGAGAAATGCTGAATCTTCCATTGTACTCTTCCATAGTCGGATTAAATCCGTTCGTGCCGGAATCTTCGATGCGACGGCTCATCTACCCGTGTCAGCTAGGACGATGTAGGCTTAGGTCAGCGACGCCTCGTAACTCACACATGCAGAGAACGCAATCATACCTGATTTCCCCGCGTGAGCGATACAAACCGTTGGCGGCGGCGGTTGGAGGCGTGGCGAAATTACCACGCACGTTCGTGAACACGTCGTCTACGCGGCAACCGACCGATTAGCTGCACGAATCTCGACGCAAAGGATGATAAATAGTAACTGTGGGGCATTTTCCACTTTTTCCCTCATTCCTCTCGCGTCATCGTCTTCTTCCTCCAGCCGCACGTCTCCTCGTGCTCTCCACGAGAAACCTTGAAAACCCTAGCCCCCATCTACGTCAAACGCATCCTTCCATCACTCCATGGCCAGCAGCAGTTCCTCCCCATCGATGGCGGCGTCGAGCGAAGCCGCGGCGAAGCTGGCGAGCTCCGTCGTCGTGCTCGCAAAGGGCCTAGTCCTCCCTGCATCGGCGGTGATCGAGTCCACCGGCGGCGACCACAATCTGGCGGCGCTGGAACCACTGGAAGAAGAGCCAGACTCGCATAGGGGTGACTGACGCGGCTCGGACATCACCGACCGCAACATCTAAGAGATGGTCGCCGAAGGCTACCTCCCCGCGACGGTGGGGCTCTCCTGGCGGGCGGCGCCGGCCGGCGAGGTGACACCTTATCCCTAAGTCGGAGAAAAGGTGTACCTCAAGGCTCAGCTGGTACGCGGAGTTTCCTTGCCTATCTCACACTTCTTTCTCTCCGTCTTAAACCACTACAAGGTCCAGCCCCACAACCTCTCCCCCAATAGCATCTTAGTGCTTAGCAACTTCGCGGCACTTTGCGAGGGTTACCTAGGGATAAGGCCTAGGTTAGACTTGTTCGTGTACCTCTTCACCGTCAAACGTGAAGCCGGACATAGTAAGGAGGAGCTTAGGAACTGCGACACCATAAGCTTCAAGATTCGACCTGGCCGGTTGTAACCCGACATCGTCGGCCACGAGTCCTGCAAGAACTGGCAGCAGACGTACTTCTACGCCCCCGACATTCCTTTGGCGGGCCGAGAAGTGACGTACCCGGACTTCGTGGATGGAGCCGCCGCTGAAGTTTCTACATGGAGATCCCATGCCTCCCTTCCCTCCGACCTCGACGCTTCGCGTGCAATAAGGCGGATCGAATGGTTCGTAGAGATGGTTTTAACCGGCTTGGACCTAGCCATGTGCTGGTTCATCAGGCGAATCCAGTCTCTGCAGCACCGCGCGAAGTTCATGCACGAGTATACCAGTGATCGAAGGGATGGCCTCCAGATATCCGTGGATAACTTCTCGAGCGACTCCGTCAATCTCCGCCTAAAGGACATCGTCAAGGTGAAGGATAAGAAGTGTGGCTTCACCATCACCTACGACATGTTCATAGAAGGAAAGTGCCCAAAGGTAGGTATTTATTTTCCGTGTACGACATAAGCCCCAGTTTTTCTATCTTGCCCCAGCTTAGCGATCTAGATGAGGGCAACCTGGCTGCCCAGATTTACGATCCAAAGATGAAGGAAGTCATAGTCGTGTCCGACGACGATGTCCCGTTGGCGCGAAAGCGGAAGAGCTCCACCTCTGACGCTGCCGTCGGAGGCAAGAAGAAGAAGACGGAGGGTGGAGCCTCCAAAAAGACTACCGCCGGCCTGGAGGCGGAAAAGAGAAAAGCCACCGGTATTTTTGCCAAAGCGCCTCCCCTAGTGTAAGCCTCTCATTCTCCGACATTGTCTATTTATCTGTCTTGTTCCTGTACTTATGCACTTTGCACATTTCAGGAAGAAAGCCACGACCAGCCTCAAGAATACCTCCAAAACTTTGGGGGCTTCTAGAAATATCAAAGACATGCTGCATCGAGACTCCTCCCCCGCCATCGCCCCTACTACTCCTGCCGTCAAGCCCTCCTCTGCCCTGACAAGCTCTCAAGTTAAGGAGGCACCAGGCCCTTCCGCCATGGAAGTGGATTCTGGCGCCTCTACCGAACTCGCTGTTGTCGGCGAGCAAGCGACGCAGGAGAGTGCTGCTCTACAAATGGCTGAAGCTCTGGCTAAGGATGCCATCGGTAGCGGCAAGGAAGTGGCGGAGACTGGTACCTCTGCCGAAGGCGGTGCCCCTGCTCCCCAGAAACCCTTTGAGTTTCCGAAGATAGTTTACCCGGCGCTTACGCCGAGTAACACAACTCTGGTTCCTAGAGGAGTACCGTCATCTCCGACGTGCGGTCTTGAGGAGCTACTCCGACAAGCGGATATCTTGCGAGGAAATAGCATCTCCTTTGGCAAGCTGCTAGCCGAGAGCGCTACGAACCTCAAGATCATTGCACTTGTAAGTTTTACTTTGCCTTTTGCATTTCATATGAGTATCCCACTATAGTCCCCCGAGGATGTAGATGGAAAACCATAGGTTTTGCATCTATATGCTCTAAGAGTGACTAAGTAAGAAAAAACTCTCACTGTAGCCCCCAAGCATTTAGATGGAATGAATTATTCCGACTAGATGCTTTAAGAGTAGCATAAGCAGTGTTTATAAATTTCAATACTGTAGCCCCAAGCCTCTACTTGTGACTGAATCAGTTCAGACTAGATGCTTAAAGAAAAGCTAAGCAGTTTCCGAGTTAAAAACTCTCGCTGTAGCCCCCGAGCGTCTAGGTGGAAAATCTCTGTCTAGATGCTCCAAGCAGACCAAACAACGGTTTAACTTTGTACTTGTTTCCACATAACGAGAATGCTCAGAGGGGCATGGCCAACGACAAGTACCAGAAGATGGGCGCAGATCTTGAAGCCGAAAAGGGTAAAACTGCCATCTTGAAGGAACAGGTCATCAAAAACAAGAGTCGGTTTTCTTTTTGCACATTTCCGTCTTGTTTTTGTGCCCACAATCTCTGAGTACTCACTGTGTACTTTGTTTTCTCTGACTTGCAGAACATGTCGCCAAGGCCAAGGACATTGTTGAGCAATCCAAGCACATCCAGCAACTAGACAGCGAGAACAAGATCCTTAAGGAGGAGAGGAAGGAGATGCTGAAAATGCCCGAGGATTCCATGAAGGCCCTACAGGATTCCGCCTCCACGGAAATCAATCGCTTGAAGGAGGAGATTGTGATCTTAAAAGATCAAAATCAAGCTGCTGATGAGCAAAACCAACGCCACAGCGAGGCGTTTAAGCTCCTCCAACAAGAGAA
Source organism: Avena atlantica (assembly GCA_910589765.1). Classification (NCBI taxonomy): domain Eukaryota; kingdom Viridiplantae; phylum Streptophyta; class Magnoliopsida; order Poales; family Poaceae; genus Avena; species Avena atlantica. The sequence continues at coordinate 441,358,630 of OU342735.1, read as the reverse complement.
AGAATCCCTGGCGGGCGTCCTCTTGCAGTCTAAGGCCAGCATCTTTAGTAAGTTTCCTCCGCCTTGTATTTCTGTAGTCTGGATACTTAGAGTGTATTGAACTCATGCGCTCCATGTCGGAATTTGCAGCTCCTATGGGTTTAACCCGCTCGCCTCCTTCGGACAAGGAATGCATGGTTCTTACCAGCAACTTCATCAACACCGCCATCACCCAGGCCAAAGATATTGCTAAGCCCCTCCAGATATATATCAAGGCCTCGGACTCCGTGACGAAGTACTCGGAGATTCTGCGCCGAGCCCCCGAGCGTGTCACAAGCTGGAAAGCTTCATGTGCAGGCGCTGGCGCAAGGATGGCGCTGTCCATGGTGAAGTCACACTACGAAGATGCCGACATCGACACGGTGACCTCTGGCACCCCCGATGTTGACGATGACGTCAAGGAGGTTGATCATGAAGCCATCTTGTCATCACTCGCGGGCTATGACACCAGAGTTGCCGAGTTGGTGGACGTTGACGTCTTCGTGCCCAGGAACACCATCGACAGCGTCAACCAAGATTCCTCCGAGTCTCATAACAGCACCGACGTTGAGGGTGATTCTCCGGCTGGTGACGATGCTGCCTCCAAGTCTCCCGCGCCCAAAGAATGAAAAACACTTTGTAATTTCTGTTTCAGCTTTGGTGTGTGCACAGGAAAAACTTGGCGATGTAACTTAAGGCGGAAAATAATGGTTGTTATGTCCTGCTACTTAAGAACTAATTTCCAGCATGTATATATTTTTTAAGCAAGTGTTGGCTTATCCATTACTTAGGTTCTTATGCTTGACTTTTCGTGAGTTGGAAGACTCGTTGTCGGAACCATGCGCTTAGGCTATGATGCCCAATGGAACCGTCTATAACCTGAGCACAAAATCACCGACAATAAGTGCTGAAAGTCACTACTCCAGAATCCACATAAAAACGACAAAGAACGTGTAGACCAGAAAACTTAAGCTAACGCCCGTAGGCGGAATTTTCACAAGTGCAAACGCAAGACTTGTGCATAAAGGTTTTACATGATCCAAAAATGAACACTAAAGTAGGTAAAAGACTCAGAAATTTGAGTGAACCAAAGAGATTTATTTAATTAATCATATAAGAGGTACACAATTAGATAAAAAGTGCTAAGTGTAAAAAGGACGTAGTTGTGCTATGTTCCATGGCCGATCAAGCTCCGGGTAGTCATCATCCGGGTCACGTAGCTTACGCTTATGATCCTCGTTGGGTCTATCCTTTAGTTCGCGATTGTCGACAAGGTAATAAGACCCATCGAGGAGCGCCTTGCTTATGATAAACGGTCCTTCCCAGGGCGGGGATAATTTGTGTGACTTTTTCTGCTTAAGTCGGAGCACCAAATCCCCTTCTTTAAACGAGCGATGCCGAACGCGGCGACTATGGTAGCTGCATAGCTTCTGCTGGTAGATGGCGGATCTTTGGCATGCCAAAACACGCTCCTCCTCGAGAAGGTCCACATCTAGGCGTCGGGATTCTTCAGCGTCATCCTCATCGTAGGAGGCAACTCTTGGTGCATCGTGGAGGATGTCAGAAGGCAAGATGGCTTCTGCTCCATATACCATGAAGTAAGGGGTGTAGCCGGTGGATCTGTTGGGTGTAGTTCGTAAACTCCACAGCACAGATGGCTCTATGTAGCGGTGCCTCAAGACGTGGCTTAATTCCCTACAGAATTAATCCATTGGCTCGCTCAACCTGACCATTGGATTGTGGGTGTGCCACAGATGCAAGGTCAAGTCGGATGCCTTTGTCCCAGCAATAAGCCTCCACTTCTCCGAGTGACAAGTTGCTTCCGTTGTCGGTGATGATGCTATGTGGAGACCAAATCTCACCACTAGATCCCGGACAAACCTGAGGGCAGTTGCCCCACCAAGCTTTCTAATGGGTTTAGCTTCTATCCATTTGGTGAATTTGTCAACTGCTACAAGCAGATGTGTAAACCCACAAGGTGCCGTCTGTAACGGTCCCACCATGTCTAGTCCCCAGACTACAAACGGCCAAGTTATTGGTATTGTTCGCAATTCTTCAGCAGGAACATGTGGTTGTCGGGCATAATACTGGCATCCTGTGCATGTCTCAACCAGCTTGTCGGCGTCCGCCTTCGCGGTCAGCCAGTAGAATCCTTGCCGGAAGGCTTTCGCGACCAACGATCGGGGAGCGGCGTGATGCCCGCAATCTCCGAGATGGATTTCGTGCAGGATTTCCATACCTTCTAGCTGGGAAACACACTTTAGGTATACACCAGTAGTGCTCCTTTTATAGAGTTGCCCATTGATTACGGTATATCCCTTTGCTCGTCGTACTATTTGTCGTCTTTCTACTTTGTCGTCGGGCAAAATTCCGTGTTAGAGATATTCCATGAACGGTTTTGTCCAAGCCGGAGGGACCTTAGTCACCATGTTGACGAAAGAGTCAGCTCTATCCGGGTTGTCGATGTCGACTCCCTTCACGGATGGTGTGCGTAGGTGCTCTAGAAAAACTCATGGTGGAATTCCCTTGCGCCCTGATCCAAGCATAGACAGCAGATCGTCCGCCTAGTTTTGTTCCATAGGCACATACTTGACTTCGTAGCCCAAGAAGCTCTTGGCTATCTCATCCACTTCGTCTCGATATGCCACCATCATAGGGTTCCGTGCATTCCAGGTGCCAACCACCTACTGGGCAACCAAGTCGGAATCTCCACAGCAAACTATGCGCTTGATGCCAATATCCTTGGCTACACGTAGTCCGTGAATGAGTGCTTCATACTCCGCCATGGTGTTTGTAGCCTCGAAGTGGATCTGCAGAACGTAGTGTAGCTTGTCTCCTGTTGGTGACTGTAGCAATACACCAGCCCCCGAGCCGTTGAGCAGCTTTGATCCATCAAAGTGCATCACCCAGTACTCTGGTTCTGGCAACGAAGTAGCGCCTGGCATCTCCGTCCAATCTGCAACAAAATCCGCCAAGGCTTGTGACTTGATAGCGTCACGTCTCTTGTAGGTGATCTTGAAGGCGGCACGCTCAATGCCTCACTTCGTGACCCTTCCTGTAGCGTCGCTGTTATTGATAATGTCGGACAGTGGAGTCTTGCTCACCACTGTGATTGGGTGCTCCTGAAAGTAATGCCTCAGCTTCCGAGAAGCGAGGAATACTCCATAAGCTATCTTTTGGTTGTGCGGGTAACGCTACTTGGACTCCGTCAAGACCTCGCTTATGTAGTAAACTGGTCATTGAACTCCGTGCTCATAGCCTGGTTCCTTCCGTTCTACCACGACGACGATGCTGATAACCCGGTTGGTTGCCGCCATGTAAATTAACAGGGGCTCTCTAGGCTCGGGTGCTGCAAGGATGGGCGTTGAGGAGAGAATCTCCTTGAGCTGCGTCAATGCTGCATCTTCCTCGTCCGTCCACGTGAATTTTTCCGCCTTCTTCATCAACTTGTATAGAGGCAGAGCCTTCTCTCCAAGTCGGTTGACGAACTGACTAACTGCTGCCACACAACCTGTTAGTCGCTGAATGTCTTAAAGGCATGTCGGACGGTTTATGTTTAAGATGGCCTTGATTTTCTCCGGGTTGACCTTGATTCCGCGTGTGGAAACGATGAAGCCCAACAATTTTCCGGCTAGAACCCCGAAGACACACTTCTTAGGGTTGAGCATCATGTTGTATTTCTGGAGATTATAAAAGGTTTCTTTTAAGTCGGAGATTAAGTCGTTTGATTTTTTAGACATCACCGCGATATCGTCCACATAAGAGTGAACGTTCCGACCAATTTGGCCGTGAAGGCAATGTTGCATTGTCCGCTGGTAGGTAGTGTTGGAGATATGCCCTAGAGGCAATCATAAATGTAGTTATTATTATATCTTTGTGTTTATGATAAATGTTTACACTCATGCTATAATAGTATTAACAAGGAAACATTGATACTTGTGTGATTTGTAAACTTAATTTGAAGTCCCTAGTATAGCCTCTATACATCACTAGCTTGTTGGTTGATAAATGATTGTGGTTTCCCTATCATGAACATTGAGATGTTATCAACAACAAGATCATATCGTTAGGAGAATGATATGATGGACATACTCCTATAGATAAGCGTAGCATAAAGATCAAGTCATTTCAATAGTTCAATTGCTATATGCTTTCTGATACATAGTAACCTAATTCCTTCAACCATGAGATCATGCATATCACCTTTACCGGATGGATGCTTTGATGACATCAAACACCACACCGTAACTGGGTGGCTATAAAGGTGGCATTGAGTGTTCGGAAAGTATTGGTTGAGACACATGGATCAAGAGTGGGATTTGTCCATCCATATGACGGATAGATATACTCTGGGCCCTCTCGGTGGAATGTCATCCAATTAGCTTGCAAGCATGTGACTGGCTCACAAGGGATCACATATCACGGGAACGAGAAAAGTGTACTTATCGGTAACGAGGTTGAACTAGGTATGCAGAGATACCGACGATCATAACCTCGGATAAGTAAACTATCGTGAGACAAAGGGAAATTGGTATCGTATGTAAGTGGTTCATTCGATCGCAAAGTAATCATAGAAATATGTGGGAGCCATATGAATTTCCAGATTCCTCTATTGGTTATTGTTCGGAGAAGTGTCTCGATCATGTCCGCATAATTCACGAACCGTAGGGAGACACACTTAAGGATTCGACGTTGTTTGAGTAGTTATGGTATGATGAGAAAGAGACCGAATGTTGTTCGGAGTCTCGGATGGGATCCGGGATATCACGAGGAGATCCGGAATGGTCCGGAGAATAAGATTCATATAAGGAAAGTCCCGTTTCGGAGTTGGGGAATGATTCCGGTGTTTTCATCGGGAATGTTCTAGAAGGTTCCGGAATGTCCGGCACTCCGGAGGGGAAGGGGTACATGAGTGTGTCATTGTAAGTTGGAATGATTGCATCATGTACTAAGTGTGTTCGCTGTCCAAAATAAAGGGTTTATTCAAATCCTAAATTGAAAAGTCAAACGACAAGTTTTTGGAAAGAGGAAAAGAGGAGGAAGTGGGAAACCGAGTTGGGGAGGGAATCCCTCCTCCAACCGGCGGCGCCACCTCCAAGCCGAGTTGGGGAGGGACTCCCCTCCCTCCCCTTGGCCGCCGGCCCCTCCACCTATATAAGGAGGGGCAGGGCTCCCTCCTAACACACACAACTCCTCTCCTCCAAACCCTAGCTTGGCGCCTACCACCATAGCTGCCGCCGCCCCTAGGGTTTTGCCCTAGCCGCCGACTTGGGGTCCCCGGAACCCCAGCCGCCGGCTCTAGCATCCTCTCCTTGGTGTGACTAAACCCTAGAACACCGAGGACTCTCTCATACACCACCATACTCGCTCCGGCTTAAGGCGAAGCCCTGCGAGATCTCCCCTCTACTTCCGGTACCACGCCGTTGTGCTGCCGGAATCGCGAGGAGAGTGCTACAACCTCCGCTGCCTACTGGAACAAGGGAGAGGAAGGTCTTCGTCGAGTACCGAACGTGTGACCGACTGCGGGAGCGCTGCCGGAACACAGCGCCGGAAGGATCGTCTACGCGATCTTGAGATCGGGAAGAGTACGACTACATCACCCATGAGAATCCGCTCTCGTTAAACACTTTGGAATCTTCGAGGGTAAGTTATTCCATCGACTCGTTGCTACAATCTAGTAGATAGATCTTGGCTTGTTTGTTTGTATGCGATAGAAAATTTTTGTTTTCCATGCTACGAAACCCTACAGTGGTATCAGAGCCGTGTCTATATGAAGATCTGTTGCACGAGTAGAACACAATGGTCATTGTGGGCGTTGATGTTTTTATTGTCGATTGCTTCTTATGTACTTTGCAACTTGCGGTATGTGGGGATGAAGCGGCCCGGGCTAACCTTACATGACATCATTCATGAGACTTGCTCCACGCTTGACATGCAACTTGTATTGCATAAGTGGATTTGCGGGTGCCTGTTTCTCCTAGCATAGTTAAGATCCAATTTACAATGGGTGATTAACAATACTAGTATCAATGTTGTGGTTCTTGTTCGTAAGTTAGAACGACACTTATTGATAGCCCCAAACCACGTAAAACATGCAAAGAAAGTATAGGCGTCTAACTTTGTTTTGCAGGGGTGTGCAGTGATGTGATATGGCCATGATTGTGATTATATTTGATGTATGCAATGATCCTTATTGTAAGTTGGCAACCGGCAGGAGCCATATGGTTGTCTTTAATTTATGTTAAGACCCGCGTGTCTATTCAAAGTAGTTGTAATAGTTGAAGCCGGTGGACGACAACCATGGAGAAGCGTCATTGACCTTGATGCAATGCCGGTGATGATGGAGATCATATTCATGCTTGAAGATGGAGATCGGAAGCACAAAGAAGAAAGGCCATATCATATCACATATTTTGAATTGCATGTGATGTTAATCCTTTATGCATCTTGTATTGCTTAGTAGACGACGGTAGCATTATAAGATGATCCCTCATGCACATGAATTTCAAGTCATAAAGTGTTCACCCTTAGTTAGCACCGTTGCTAAAGCTTATTGTTTCGAAGCACCACGTGATGATCGGGTGTGTTAGATTCTGCAAGTGTATACAACGTGAGCAAGCCAGATTTGCTCATGCGGAAACTAAGGTTTGATCTTGACGATCCTAGCATGTACAGACATGGTCTCGGAACACGGATCACCGAAAGGTAAAGCATGAATCATATAGTAGATATGATGAACATGTCGATTGTTCGCCATTGAAACTATATCAACTCTCGTGATGATCGGTGTTGATGTAGTGGATTTGGTTCGTGTGATCACTAAAACAATGTGAGGGATGTTGTTTTGAGTGGGAGTTCACCTAGGTTAATTTTATTAATTAATTTGAACTCAATATGTCATAAACTTAGTCTAAACTATTGCAAATATGTTGTAGAACAATGGCAGCCCCTACCATCAATTTTAATGCGTTCCTAGAGAAAGAAAAGTTGAAAAACAATGGAAGCAACTTCGCGGATTGGTTCCGCAATTTGAGGATTGTCCTCACAGCTGGTAATTTGACCTATGTGCTGGATGCACCGCTGGGTGACCCACCTGCAGCTGATGCTGCCGATGAAGTAAAGAATGTTTACCTCGCTCGGAAGAATCAGTACTCCATAGTTCAGTGTGCTATCTTGTATGGTTTAGAATCAGAGCTTCAGAAAAGGTTTGAGAATTCAGACCCATATGATATTGTCGAGGATCTCAAATTGATTTTTGAGACTCATGCGGCAATTGAAAGCTATGAGGCTTCTGAAAAGTTCTTTAACTGCAAGATGGAAGAGGGCAGCTCCGTCAGTGAGCATGTGCTTAAGATGTCTGGGCACGCAAACAAACTTCAAAGCTTGGGTATAGTGATTCCTAATGCTTTGGGGATTTACCGTGTCCTCCAATCACTACCACCAAGTTACAAGAACTTTGTGATGAACTACAACATGCAGAACATGACTAAGCAGTTGCCAGAACTGTTTGCTATGTTAAAGTCTGCAGAAGTGGAGATCAAGAAAGAGCACCAAGTGTTGTTGGTCAATAAGACCACCAAATTCAAGAAAGGCAAGTCTAAGCAGAAGGGACACTTCAAGAAGGGTGGTAAGAAAGTTACCGCGCCGGCGAAGAAAACCAAGGCTGGACCTAAGCCTGATACTGAGTGCTTTTACTGCAAGGGAGAAGGTCACTGGAAGCGGAATTGCCCAAAGTACTTGGCGGATCTGAAGAACGGCAACATCAAGAAGAAAGGTATATCTGATATACATGTTATTGATGTGTATCTCACTAGTACTCGTAGTAGTGCCTGGGTATTTGATACTAGTTCGGTTGCTCATATTTGTAACTCGAAACAGGTGCTGCAGAATAAACGAAAGCTAGCGAAGAACGAGGTGACGATGCGCGTGGGAAACGAATCAAAGGTTGATGTGATCGCGGTCGGCACGCTACCCCTTCATCTACCATCGGGATTGGTTTTATACTTAAATAATTGTTATTTGGTGCCTGCGTTGAGCATGAACATTATATCGAGATCTTGTTTATTGCGAGACGGTTACTTGTTTAAGTCCGAGAATAATGGTTGTTCGATTTATATGAGTAATATGTTTTACGCACATGCACCTTTGATAGATGGTCTATTCTTGTTGAATCTCGATAGTGGAAATACACATATTAATGACATTGAGGCTAAACGTTTGAAATCAAGCGATAATTCGACCTATATGTGGCACTGTCGTCTTGGTCATATTGGAGTGAAACGTATGAAGAAACTCCATTCCGATGGACTTCTTGAATCACTTGATTTTGAATCACTTGAAAGATGCGAAGCATGTCTGATGGGTAAAATGACTAAGACTCCATTTTCTGGTATGATGGAGCGAGCTACGGACTTGTTAATCATACATACCGATGTGTGTGGTCCAATGAGTGTAGCATCGCGCGGTGGTTATCGTTATGTTCTTACCTTCACGGATGACTTGAGTAGATATGGGTATATCTATTTCATGAAACATAAGTCCGAAACTTTCGAGAAGTTTAAGGAGTTTCAAAGTGAGGTAGAGAATCAACGTAACAAGAAGATTAAATTTCTACGTTCTGATCGTGGAGGTGAATATCTAAGTTACGAGTTTGGCGAGCATTTGAAGAAATGCAGAATACTTTCACAATTGACACCGCCAGGAACACCATAGCGTAATGGTGTGTCCGAACGTCGTAATCGAACCCTCTTAGATATGGTTCGTTCTATGATGTCACTTACAGATTTACCGCTATCATTTTGGGGTTATGCATTAGAAACAGCCGCATTCACTTTAAATAGGGCACCGTCTAAATTCGTTGAAACGACACCGTATGAATTATGGTTTAGGAAGAAACCAAGATTGTCGTTCCTTAAAGTTTGCGGATGCGAAGCCTATGTAGAGAAGTTACAGCCGGACAAGCTTGAACCCAAAGCGGAAAAATGCGTCTTCATAGGATACCCAAAGTAAACTATTGGGTATACCTTCTATCACAGATCCGAAGGCGAAATCTTCGTTGCTAAGAATGGATCCTTTCTAGAGAAAGAATTTCTCTCGAAAGAAGTGACTGGAAGGAAAGTAGAATTCGACGAGGTTGTCGAACCTTCTCTCGAAATTGCGAGTAGCGCAGCACCGGAAGAAGTTCCTGTGGTGCCTGCACCAATTAGACAGGAAGATAATGATGATGATCATGAAACTTCGGTTGAAGTTGCTACAGAGCCTCGAAGGTCAACGAGAACTCGTACCACTCCAGATTGGTATGATCCCGTTATGAGTGTCATGTTGGTGGATAACACTGATGACCCCGAGACATATGAGGAAGCGATGATGAGCCCAGATTCCAATAAATGGCAAGAATCCATGAAATCCGAGATTGGATCCATGTACGAAAACCAAGTATGGACTTTGGTGGACTTACCGGATGGCCGGAAGGCTGTCGAGAACAAATGGATCTTCAAGAAGAAAACATATGCTGATGGTAATGTTACTGTCTATAAAGCTCGACTTGTCGCAAAAGGGTTTCGACAAATTCAAGGAGTTGACTACGATGAGACTTTCTCACCGGTAGCAAAGCTAAAGTCTGTGAGGATTATGTTAGCAATCGCTGCATATTACGATTATGAGATATGGCAGATGGATGTCAAAACAGCATTCCTCAATGGAGACATTGATGAAGAGTTGTATATGATGCAACCCAAAGGTTTTGTCGATCCTAAAGATGCTAACAAGGTATGCAAACTTCAATGGTCCATCTATGGATTGAAGCAAGCATCCCGAAGTTGGAATCAACGTTTTGATAAGGTGATCAAAAGTTTTGGTTTTATACAAACTTATGGAGAAGCTTGTATTTACAAGAAAGTGAGTGGGAGCTCTGTAGCATTCTTAATACTATATGTAGATGACATATTGTTGATTGGCAATGATGTAGACCTTCTTAATAATGTCAAGGAATATTTGAATAATAGTTTTTCAATGAAGGATCTTGGCGAAGCAGCTTACATATTAGGCATAAAGATTTATAGGGATAGATCGAAACGCCAAATATCATTGTCACAGAGTACATATTTGGACAAAGTTCTAAAGAGGTTTGGAATGGAAGATAGCAAGAAAGGGTTCTTGCCCATGTTGCCCAATACGACCTTAAGTAAAACTCAAAGTCCGACATCAGCAGAAGATAGAGAAAGGATGAGTAAGACTTGTAACACCCTCAGAATCGGACCTATGCAAGTCTTAGCGAATCCCGCCAAAAACACGCATAGAAACGATTCAAAGGTGCCCACCAGGCACTTGCGTGCGGGTGGAAAACGAAGTAATAACATTACACAACAGTCCTCGAGGGGACCCACAGAATAGATATATATAACAGCGACTCCATGAGTCAAGAATACAAATATACAGTACAAAGATCCAAATCACCTTGAAAACGTTACGGCGTCCGAGTACGGACAAGATGCAAATTGAGCTAAGAGCCCTGAAGAATAACCAATGGCGTCCATAATCCTGCCCAGGCCAAGCCGGAAGGGTAACCCTGCTAACGACGTCGATCTCAAAACCTTCTTAAACAAAAGGGGTGCCGACAAAGGGCAAAGGGAAAAGAGAGAGCGGTCAGTACTGAGGCCATTACACGGCGAGGCTAGAATTCGGCGGTCCTCGCCTACATAGGTATGGTGGACTGAAGCGGCAGCGCAACATGCACTAAACACCCTATAGAGACTCGATACAACTGTCGGCTATCAGAGAGGGGTAAGAATGACCTATGCGGAACCAACCGGATGCTACCATCAAACAAACCCATCCTGGTGTTTCCCCCTCGAGACCAAACGAGGAAGTCAACCGAGGAACTCACACAGTTGGCAGTTTTATTTATTCAGTTATCGTTGCAGCAATTACTAGACAGGTTTAGATAGTCGTCCTGATAAAATAGGCAGTGGGCACTTTTATTTAACCATTCCATTGTAGTTTCAACACTTACTAGTCAGATACAATTAGCATGAGATATCCCAAAACCCAACAGTTGTTGTCACTTTTATTTAGCCATTCCGTTGTAATTGCAATACTTACTAGTCAGATACATTAGTCGCCAGCGACAACCCAAACAAGCAATTGTTGGCAGTTTTATTCAGCCATTCCATTATAGTGGAGCTGATTACTAGTCATTATAAAGTCAAATTTATAGCACTACTTTAGTTATAGTTGTCTATAATTGAGATACTGTGCTCCAAGTCGTCCATAACCGCGGACACGGCTTTCAGAAAGTTTTAACCCGGCCGGGGTGCACAAATAGCAACACACACACGATCAACCTCGGAAAAACCAAATCAAAACCCAACGAGGCTTTCACGACAAAGCAATCACAGGATTCAGAAATATTTCAGGGGGCCACCCCTTGGAGTACACCCGCAACGAAACTGGCCGGCTCCGAGACGGACTCAAGGTTTGTGGGGCCGGCTGTAAACGACTGGGAACCCGAAAACTCGGGGTGTCGATACCGCGAAAACGGGTCACAATTCCTAAACAGTACAGTGTGCTCCTCGCACAATCGTAAATAAAGCAGTAAAGCATGGCATAAGTACATGATCGTAAATAAAACCTCAAACTAGTTTGTGGCCCCAAGAAATAAGACTGAATCAAGCTCTGGCTAAGGGGGGCCCATAACTCCCCGTATGTGGATTGCGCGAATATTCAAGGAACAGGTATCAAGTACTCGGGGTCCTACGGGACACAAGTGGGCGGTCGGAAACCAAATAATATCTATCGCCCACCGATGCCTCTGCTTACCTACTTCAGATTTTAGTTATTAAACAATAATTAAAGTGAAGGATAAATAAAGCCATGATCATCTCCAACATTAAGCATGCGGCAAAACTCCAACAACTGCGATATTTGACGCCACGCAACAGCACTTGAGCAAGCGACTACGACGCGCAAGTCCAACTATCTACCAAACAACGGTAATAGGAGGTGTCCAAGGCAATATAAGGCTGCAAGGGATATCACAGGTACGAAAACTAGAGCAACGCAACACAGATAGCAATAGATCAACAAGAGGGAATAAATACTATAAAAGTAAGATAGGTGGAAAGGGGGAGATGCTCGCCTGAAAACATTGTCGAAGGTTCATCCGAAGATCGGGGCGAAGCTCACATCAACTCAATGGCCTTATCCGCGAAGAAGCAAAACGCTAGAATAAACACCGGATGCAATATTTAATACTACGGCAAAAGATCGGGCATGATGCATGTATGATGTATGACATGGCAAAGGTGCAATGCAATTAGACAAGATTAAGCGGAACCGGGGTCCCGACAATTAATTAAACGGTTCAAGTTATTTAGAACCCCCGCAATTAAATGTTGGATTAGCAAGGCAAAAGATAGCACCGGTTCGCTACACCAATTTAAATGAGGCCAATATGAGACTAGATTTGCCCGCATATGGGCCCCATATTTAATTATAAGGTGAATCGGCATAATGCCCCCAAACCACACAAATATGCATGCAAGTATGACAATTTAATATGCAACAGGTTTTATATTTAGCATTTATAAAATAGGGCTCGGGAGAAGGTTCACACATTAGGGTTCGGAAGATCTTGGGGTTCCGGGGTTTGGGGTCGGACTCAGGGTTCAGGGTTCGACGGAATCGTTCTCGGACTCCGGGATTTAGGGTCTTCGGATCGGGGAAGTATATCTTGTCGCACGAGCGTCAATGCTTCCGGGCGGGAGAACTTGTCGTTCAGGGTCTCGGTGTCCGGGGTGAAGTACTCGGCGTCCTCGAAGGGGTACTTGTCGTATCCGGGTCGTGGCTCTTGTCGGGGTTCTCGGCTTCGGGCGCCGGGATCGGGCTTCGGATTCCGGGACCGGTGCGAGGTCTCGGCCATCAGATCCTTGGAGGAGGTCATGGCGGTTCCATTCAACCCATGAAGGAGATCTTGTCGCTTGGTATCCGTGTGGGAGAACTCGAGGTCGATGGCGAACTCGTCCGGTACCGGGGTTTTTCGGAGTTCTTGCCGCGGCACCGGGTACGGGATCGGTCTTCGGGTTCGGGGTCACGGCGCCTTCCGGTCCATGAAGGAGAGCTTGGGGTCGGAGGTCTTGGAGACAACGGGACGGTCCTTGCATCTCTAGTGGAGACGAGGGTCTACACATGGTCGCGCGTGGTTTCCGAACAACATCACCGATTCTTCGGATTCCTGGACGAGGTTGAGTTAGCCAAAGTAGCCAAGCTCACCACATGGTCACCTCACCAAGGGACACAAGCAGAACCATCCCTCAACATACAACGCAACAACAGCGCTCATCGGGGTGGGGGTCGACGAAGCAGAACGCACACGGGGCGACGAGCTGGGCGGAGGTTCTCCGGCGGCGACAGGCTGTCGCGGGCGGCGCGGGGTCGACGGGGCTCGCCGGGGAGGCGCGCATGGACGGCGAGGAGCTCGGGCTCGGCGCGCGGGGTCGAGGCGCCGGGGCGGAGCGGCGAGGAGGGTGAGGCGGAGGCGACTCGCCGGAGAGGGGCGGTCAACGCGGTGGCGAGCCGGGGCCGGGCGCGGCGGCGAGGGAGCGTGGGGGCGAGGCCGCGGGGGAGGGGAGGCGGCCGGGGATGGCACAGAGGCGCGGACGCGGCGCGCGACGGAGGATGCTGCCGGGGCGGAGGACGGCCGACGACGGTCGGGGCGGCGGGCTCTGCGGGACGGCGAGGTGCGTCGCGGTGGTTGGAGGAGGGAGCGGCGCGAGAGGGGAAGCTCGGTGGCGGCGCCGGGAGAGGAGCAGAGGCGGGGCCGGCGGGGTCGCGCATGCGGGCGGAGGAGGGAGGTGGCAGGGCGGTGGCGATGGGGGGGGAGAGGCGGCCGGCGGAGCGTCGGGGAGCGAGGCGTCGGGCGGGGCACGCGGCGGAGGGGAGAGGTCGGGGCGGCGGCGAACCAGAGGGGGCGGCGGCGGCGCGCGACCGCGGTTCAGGGTGGCCGGCGAGCGCAGGCGACAAGGAGGGGCGCGGGAGGGCGGAGGGCGGCACGCGGCCGGGGACGGGGAGGTCGGCTCAGGGCGGCGGAGGTGGTCGCAGAGGGGAGGAGCGGGGTCGGGAAGGGAGAGAGGGACGCGGGGAGGAAGAAGAGAGAGGGGGCTGGGAAAGGTGGGGTCAGGCCAGGGCGGTGGGACCCAGGGGTAGGCAGCGGGGTGGGGATTCGGTGTGGGGAGGATGGCGTGCGTGGTGTGCTGTGTGGGTGGGTTGAGTGGTGTTGAGTGTGTGGGGTTGGGGGGATGTGGCAGATTGGGAGTGGTGGAGGGAGGGAGAGAGGTGAGGTGGCGCGAGAGTATTGGGTGGGGTGAGGTGGAGAGGGGCTGGGTAGAATAGGTTGGGTAGACTAGGGATTTTGGGGTGGACCGATTTTATTTCGGGGGTGGTCGTTCGGGTCGAATTGGCCCGTTCGACTGCCCCCCACTAAAATAATTAAATAATTTATTTATTTCAAACAAACTTTTGCAAACCGATAGCAGACAAAACAAAATATTTCGGCGACCCGGGTTTTGCGTTTGAACAAAGACGGGGAGTTTTAGAAAACCCAAAATAGGTTTTTCTGCAAATAGTTTTATGCAAGCACATGCAAGATGATGACGATGCTCAAATGCAATGTGGCATGATGACATGAGCATGCGGTCATGATGATGCAATGCACAAAAACAACGCGATTTTCTAGTAGTGGTTTTGCGGGATGCCACAAGACTCCCTATGCCTCAGCCATAGGATCTCTAATGTATGCCATGCTATGTACTAGACCCGACATTGCATATGCTGTTAGTTTAACTAGCAGATATCAAAGTGATCCAGGAGTGGATCATTGGACAGCGGTCAAAAACATCCTTAAGTACTTGAGAAGAACTAAGGATATGGTTCTTTCTTATGGAGGTGATGAACAGCTCGTTGTTAATGGTTACACCGATGCTAGTTGGAACACCGATCCGGATGATTCTAAATCACAATCTGGATACGTATTTATTTTGAATGGTGCAGCAGTTAGCTGGAGGAGTGCAAAGCAAAGCGTTGTGGCGAGATCTTCAACTGAATCGGAATACATGGCTGCTTCGGAGGCTTCACAAGAAGCGATATGGATGAAAGAGTTCATTACAGATCTGGGTGTGGTTCCTAGTGCGCTGGACCCAATTTCTATCTACTGTGATAACATGGGCGCCATAGCCAATGCGCAAGAACCAAGGTCACACAAGAAGCTAAAGCATATCAAGCTACGTTTTCACGCTATTCGAGAACATATCCAGGATGGGGATATAAAGATTTGCAAAGTACACACAGATCTGAATGTGGCGGATCCGTTGACTAAACCGCTCCCGAGGGCAAAACATGACCAGCACCAAACTGCCATGGGTGTTCGGTATATTACCATGTAATCTAGATTAGATGACTCTAGTGCAAGTGGGAGACTGTTGGAGATATGCCCTAGAGGCAATAATAAATGTAGTTATTATTATATCTTTGTGTTTATGATAAATGTTTACACTCATGCTATAATAGTATTAACAAGGAAACATTGATACTTGTGTGATTTGTAAACTTAATTTGAAGTCCCTAGTATAGCCTCTATACATCACTAGATTGTTGGTTGATAAATGATTGTGGTTTCCCTATCATGCACATTGAGATGTTATCAACAACAAGATCATATCGTTAGGAGAATGTTATGATGGACATACTCCTATAGATAAGCGTAGCATAAAGATCAAGTCATTTCAATAGTTCAATTGCTATATGCTTTCTGATACATAGTAACCTAATTCCTTCGACCATGAGATCATGCATATCACCTTTACCGGATGGATGCTTCGATGACATCAAACACCACACCGTAACTGGGTGGCTATAAAGGTGGCATTGAGTGTTCGGAAAGTATTGGTTGAGACACATGGATCAAGAGTGGGATTTGTCCATCCATATGATGGATATATATACTCTGGGCCCTCTCGGTGGAATGTCATCCAATTAGCTTGCAAGCATGTGACTGGCTCACAAGGGATCACATATCACGGGAATGATAAAAGAGTACTTATCGGTAACGAGGTTGAACTAGGTATGCAGAGATACCGACGGTCATAACCTCGGATAAGTAACCTATCGTGAGACAAAGGGAAATTGGTATCGTATGTAAGTGGTTCATTCGATCGGAAAGTAATCGTAGAAATATGTGGGAGGCATATGAATTTCCAGATTCCTCTATTGGTTATTGTTCGGAGAAGTGTCTCGATCATGTCCGCATAATTCACGAACCGTAGGGAGACACACTTAAGGATTCGACGTTGTTTGAGTAGTTATGGTATGATGAGAAAGAGACCGAATGTTGTTCGGAGTCTCGGATGGGATCCGGGATATCACGAGGAGATCTGGAATGGTCCGGAGAATAAGATTCATATAAGGAAAGTCCCATTTCGGAGTTGGGGAATGATCCCGGTGTTTTCATCGGGAATGTTCTAGAAGGTTCCGGAATGTTCGGCACTCCGGAGGGGAAGGGGTACATGAGTGTGTCATTGTAAGTTGGAATGATTGCATCATGTACTAAGTGTGTTCTCTGTCCAAAATAAAGGGTTTATTCAAATCCTAAATTGAAAAGTCAAACGGCTAGTTTGAAAGTCAAACGGCAAGTTTTTGGAAAGAGGAAAAGAGGAGGAAGTGGGAAACCGAGTTGGGGAGGGAATCCCTCCTCCAACCGGTGGCGCCACCTCCAAGCCAAGTTGGGGAGGGACTCCCCTCCCTCCCCTTGGCCGCCGGCCCCTCCACCTATATAAGGAGGGGCAGGGCTCCCTCCTAACACACACAACTCCTCTCCTCCAAACCCTAGCTTGGCGCCTACCACCATAGCTGCCGCCGCCCCCTAGGGTTTTGCCCTAGCCGCCGACTTGGGGTCCCCGGAACCCTAGCCGCCGGCTCTAGCATCCTCTCCTTGGTGTGTCTAAACCATAGAACACCGAGGACTCTCTCATACACCACCATACTCGCTCCGGCTTAAGGCGAAGCCCTGCGAGATCTCCCCTCTACTTCCGGTACCACGCCGTTGTGCTACCGGAATCGCGAGGAGAGTGCTACAACCTCCGCTGCCTGCTGGAACAAGGGAGAGGAAGGTCTTCGTCGAGTACCGAACGTGTGACCGACTGCGGGAGCGCAGCCGGAACGCAGCGCCGGAAGGATCATCTACGTGATCTTGAGATCGGGAAGAGTACGACTACATCACCCACGAGAATCCGCTCTCGTTAAACACTTTGGAATCTTCGAGGGTAAGTTATTCCATCGACTCGTTGCTACAATCTAGTAGATAGATCTTGGCTTGTTTGTTTGTATGCGATAGAATTTTTTTGTTTTCCATGCTACGAAACCCTACAGGTAGCACCTGCGTTTTTCAGCCCAAAGGGCATCGTGACATAGCAAAACGTGCCATATGGGGTAGTGAACGAAGTGGCCAATTGGTCCAACTTCCTCATATTGATCTGGTGGTATCCTGAGTATGCATCGAGAAAACACAAAAGTTCCGAGCCAGCCATCGAGTCAATGACTTGGTCAATGCGAGGCAGAGCAAACGGATCTTTGGGACATGCTTTGTTCAAGCCGGTGTAATCAACGCACATTCTTAATTCATTGGTTCCCTTTTTGGGGACAAGTATAGGATTGGCCACCCATCGGGTGTGAAGGACTTCTCGGATAAACCCAGCCTTAAGTAACCTAGCTATCTCTTTGCCAATGGCGCGTCTCTTCTCATCTCGGAAGCGTTGTAGAGGTTGTTTCACTGGCTTACATTTTGGATCTATGTTTAAGCTGTGCTCGGCAAGTTCCCTAGGTACACCTTGCATGTCGGCAGGTTGCCAGGCAAAGATGTCCCTATTCTCACAGAGGAACTCGACGAGCGCGCTTTCCTATTTGGGATCCAGGTTCGTCCCACTAGCGACGGTCTTGGAGGCATCGCCTACCACAAGTTCCACCGGCTTGGTTTCGATGGCGGCCTTGAACGCAGGGGCGGAGTCGGAGATCTGTTTCTTTGACGCGGGCATCTCTGAGTCGTTGACCTTCCTCTGGATCTCCTTGAATTCTTCGCTGTAGAGGACAGCTTCTGCAACGGCTGCTTCATTGATCTCGCAGTCTCTTGCCTTGGTAAAGTTTCTGGATACGATGATGACACCGTTTGGTCCGGGTATCTTGAGTTTATTATAGACGAAGCATGGCTTGTCCATGAACGTGTGGAAAATGTCGCGGCCGAATATGACGTGGTACACGCTCTTGAAGGGGACTACCTTGAAGTTCATGCGCTCTTGGCGGTAATTATTAACATCGCCAAAGGCAACCTGAAGTGTAATGCACCCAAGGGACTGAGCCTCTCGACCAGGAACTACGCCGTGGAAGATGGTGTTGGTCTGCCTTAGGTTTGCCTCCGTCAAGTTCATCTTGTGCAGTGTATCCAGGTACATGATGTTGATGTTGTTTCCACTATCCACCATGTACTTGGTGAACTCCACGCCGTCAATCAAGGGGTTGATGACCATTGCGTACTGGTTCTCCGTGGGCACGAGGTCTGGGTGGTCTGTCCTATCCCAAGTTATTGGAATTTCCGACCAGCGCAGGTACTGGGCGACTGGAGGGAGAGTGACCATCAGGATCCTCAGAGAGGTCTTTTGTTGCCGGGCGGTGGGGGTGCCAAGGAAAGTGTGGTAGACTGGAGCCTTCTTTGCGAAGGGGTTCTTGCCCTTGTCGTCGCCCTTGTCGGCGTGCTTGGGGTCAACATCTTCGTCCATGTCACTTGAATCCTTGGACTCCTCCTCCTTATTCTTCCCTTTGCCCTTGCCTCGCGGTCTGTTCTTCCGACTTTGATTGTAGTCGGACTCCGGGTCTTCCTTGAGGTCGTTGACGAACTTGCAGTGTCGATTGGTATGGGTGTCCTTGCCGTTGGCGTCGAGGTGTACGAGGCACGGCATATCGCGGTACTCCTCATAGGTTTGGGTAACGCGGAGCAGCGCCGAGGTGGTCTCATTTCCTCGTTGCTGCCCGCGGCCAGCTCCCCTTCCTCTGCCACGTTGTCCGCCTTCTCCTCGTCCTGCAAAAGTCATAGCGAGCATGTCGGTAGATTGCTTTTATTATGGAGCGGTTTTCCGCTTTGTACTGTTGTTCCTCCGATCTTGGGTTGGAACGGCCGTTGCCGGCAAAGAGCCACGAGCATCGTCGTCGGCAGCTGCGAACTCACTAGCTAACTGAATCATCTGATTCAAGTCAAGCTGGTGATTGTCCTGTAAGCGCTTCAGCTTATGTCGGAGCAGCGTACCCCTTTCCAACCCATCGATGAAGGCGGCCATGGCGGTTTGAGCGTGCACTCCTACGCCAGGAATTCTTCATATCCAGCCAGCGGGAGAGGTAGGCGCGATATGTCTCGTATTTTTCTTGCACGCACCGTTGTAGATCGCCCACAATGCAGGGACGCTTGTATGTACCCTCAAAGTTCTTGGTGAAAGCTTCTTGCATGTCCAGCCAGTTGTAGAGAGATTTCTCCGACAAGTCGTCGATCCATTGATGGGCTGTGCCCGCCAACATTAACGGGAGGTACTTGACGGCGACATTGGGGTTGCCTCCGGCAATCTCCACCGTGTTGCCGTAGTCCTACAACCATGTGGCTGGCTTGGCGGTGCCGTTATAGGGTTTGATGGTCTTGTCATTCCGGAAACCTTTGGGGTAAGTTGCGAACCGTAT